>JAQIBA010000063.1:0-371851 GCA_028293925.1 Brueelia nebulosa | reverse complement strand
ATTAATTATTAATTGATTAGTGCTTTTTAATTTAATCGTTAATTTATACTTGTGTTAACTTATTTAAATTACATTGCATTAATATTAAGTCATATTTTTATGTTGTATTGTTGTTGTATTCTTTTTATTTTATTTTCTATCGTTTTTATATTAATGAAATTTATTTTGTTTTCTCAAATCAAAGGAGATTTAACCCTTTGTGGTCGTATGTCTACTCTCAGCCACCACAGCAAGGAACTGTACGAATATATACGAATCTTATACTGTATGCATTCCTATATCAGTTTAAAATTTTCCTCAATTTCTATTAAACCTTTTCATCAACTAATACAATCCGATTGGATATAATATAATTATAAATTGTATTTATCAGTAATTAGAGATTCTCTCTTCTTAAAATATGACTAAATATTACTGAATATTATGTATATGTATCCCTGCTCTTTCCAAACAAATTAATTCCGACCAATTCGATACCCATTCCAAATTTTATACTTCCGCAAAGGGTTAACTTCTGTTTTTGTTCAAAAGGAATAACCCAATCATTACGTGGCTTTTTCATAATCTGATGACACCCGACCTTTTCCACAAAAACAACACATCCGACCTTCACAAACCGTAATTCTCAGAAATTCAGGATCTGCTTCTGGTCATCCCGAGCTAATAAATCTCTTCTTTATCGGATTATCGGAAAATGCGATACATAAATAGAGAGAGAGAGAGAGAGAGAAAATCTTTGCTCCCACTGCTCCATATTCTTCGCCATTTCTTCCGATGAGGTCCATGGCAACTTTAGGCAGTGCTTCCTAATGATAACCCGGAGTTCCCACATGCCATTGTATTCTTTGTGATGTTGATTTATGTAATACTTGAGCCCTACTTTCGCGTAATTCATTTATTCTCCCTTCCCCATTGTTGGATTCACTCCCGGAAAACTATTGAGTAACCATGCAAATTAATCACCCGTCGGGGGTCACCGGAAGAAGCAGAAAGAGGGATGGAGGGACGGAAAGAAATGGCCGGTAAACTCCGACCGAAAGCAAAAGGGGTCGTCGAAATACTTCGCAAACCACTGCGTTATATAAGAAATCCTCTCCGAAAGAGCCCAAAAGCAGAAGAGAAAAAGAGCGGCAACGAAACGGCAATAAAACCCGTAATGTTCCACTGATTAATGTCGCCTACCGGAAAATGTGAAAAACTGGGTGAATCCATTTTTTGAAATTATATAATCCCCATTAAAATATTTGGGAAAGAATGGGAAAATAAAAAAACAATAAATTAAAGCGAAAACGTCCCCAATGCGGGTTTAACAAGTTGTTCCCTTACGATAGACATCGTTAAATATTTTTATACGTGTTTTATAGTTTCAGTATATCGCCCGAGATTGAGTCCGGGAGGTCATAACTTATCTACCAGAAATCAACGGGCACAGAGAGAAAATTATATTCAGGGCATTTTGGTACTCTTTTCCTTAAGATAGACAAACCGAAATGGTACAGTAATCGAAGAGACGTTAATAGTGATAAGAAATATCGTCGAATCATAAATAATTACCGTTTTTCTTAATGCGTTAATTATTTATTATGTTTTAACTTACAATAGTTAATATTTAGTTACAATTTCATGTTTATATTGTGATTTTGGCGAAATTTTATTATTTTCGAAATGTTTAGAGGTCAATACGAAATTAAACAAGTAAATAAAGATTATATCTTGATATTTATTATAATTATATTTTGACGGTTTTTATTTCTTGTTTTTTTAGAATTTTATTTTTAATTTGACTTCTATTTCTATTTTTTATTTATTTCAAATTCTATTTTTATTTCTTATGAATTTTTAATTTATTTTACTTTTTTATTTTATTACCGATTATATATGATTTAAGGCTTCTTATTGTATTTAGCGAAAACAAAAATTGGTTGCCATGGCAACGGTTAAATATAGACAACAGAATTTATTCTCCTACCGAATGAAGTCACTTATGATTTAATCTAATAAATGAAAAAGGCTTTTCAATTATTTTTTTCTTTTAATTAGGGTAAATTTGTGATTAGATATAAATTGTAGTGAAGAAATTCGGAGATGACATTACGCATTGTAAAAACTTTTTTTTCCGCAGGAAAACCCATTTGAGTAACTCAAAGACAACAAAGCAAACGAATCAGAGCAAGTATCAGTTACAGTAGGCCACTAATTATAAAAAGTAGTTGCGAATAATATTCCTACTTTTATAGTTTCGACATTTTCTCGCCATTAAGTTGCATTTAATTTCTGATGGGAAAATGAGACCGAGTGCGGTCTTTATCTTTGCCTGTTTTCTGCCTGAGTTTTGACAAGAAAGTATAATCGAAAAGGATTTACCGGAAGGATGAGACCAAACTCAGAGAAAATTATGGAAATCATATCATTCGAGGAGAGGAATTCATCGTTTGAAAGGGTTGAGGAAAAAGGTTTTGATTGGTGGAAATGTGTTCGTTTTTATGCGGTCTTCCAGTTTTTGTCGAAGATTCAGAGATAACGTTCGGCGACGAAGTGAGTCAATGTGAAAAAAGTCGAGATGAGCAAAGGTACCACTATAGTGGTATCAATACCTTCTTCTGAAACGAGTACTCTTAGTCTTAGCCGAGTTCTTGACGAGTTAAGATAGGGGAACTCACTCTTTAGTTAGTTTGCGCGCGATGTTTTCCCCGTGTTTTGTTAACTGATTAGTTTAATTGTTTGTTTTTGTAACATCATGCACTTGGAGATTTATTTTTGTACAGATTGCAGCGATTTATAATTAGTTTCTTCACGTTGACACAGGTAACGTTCTTCCCCGGAAAAAACTCTATAAGGAAAAATAATTCAGCGAGACGATAGATATTACAATCCTTTCTCCTAATTTATCTACAATTCATCCGATCTGATTAAAAGAAATTAAAAGCTCAAAATTTAATTAAACGTCCGCGAAACGAGTTTTTGGGCCAAAACGCGCGCGAATTCTCCATTTCCAAAACGAACCTCCGACGAAACCTTCGCGATTCTGTTTCTAAACAGCGCGGCCTTCGTTGTCTTGTTTTGAAACCTTTTGTTTGACATCACCAACGCACTCATTAGTCTTTGTTTTAAAATGAATTTTGCAACCTTTTGGAAGCTTTTCAATTTTTAGGTCTTTGAATTAATTTATTTGCTTTGTGATTTAATTATTTGTGTTGTTTTTCATATAAAATTTTAAAAGATAATTATGCCAGAAATGTTTTTTTATTTGTTTTACACGTCGGTTTACTTTAACGGTTTTTGATCGGCAGAATTTGATTAATTGAAAAATGAAATCGAAGGTATTTTAATTAATTATTCATTATATTATATTAGATTTTGAATGTGAGCAAACATAAAATTTATATTAAGATTAATGTAAAATTTCGAAATTAATAATGTTTGATGGGAAATTCTATTGCAAAATTATTTTCTGCTCTCGTATTATTTGACATCTGGTTTTTTTCTTTTCCTTGTTCATCTTATTTCGAGTTTTAAAATGTTTCACTGTCATTAGCAACCGTATTAATTAGTTTAAGTCAGTTAAGATAAGTTTATCAGTTAAGATTATTCATCTTTAAAAAAAAATTGTAATTTTTTCCCTTAGTTGTAATCAGAATGATCTGAAATATTTTTTAATGTTAATTGGTGAGCAAATAGAAGAAACATTTCCTTAATTCGTGTTGTGATCTTTGGCTGAAAACGAAAAAAGTATGGAGAAGAAAGAAAAGGCGGAGATTTAATGTGAAGGCCTTTGAAAAAGCAATTCCCAACGTGAAAGAAGTTTTGTTTAATTTTGAAACACCGAGATTCAAAACAGTCGTTTTCGTTGGCGAATTTGATTTCAGGTTAAGCAAACACTGAACAAATTGGAGGGGATGCTGACAGCCATGGCGCTAATTGGCAGCATCAGGTGGGCAGGCTAATACTGATGTTTTCACGAAACACGTGAGAATATTGCGAAAAGCCTTTAATAAAAAAATGTTCCCTCAATGTTGCCCCATATATTATTAAAAATGCATTGCATTGGAAAAATAAATAAATGCGGTGATTGACATAAAAAGAATCTCAAGTGCAGGCCACCCCAGAACAGACTTCCTCACAGATACGTTCACTTTAATTAGAATACATTTCGGAGATTATCCTGAGTCATTTTCCAGATCGTTATGTAACCGATTGCCGATAGATCCGATGGCTGTTTTGCCCTTCTTCTTCCACCACCGCACCCTCATTAACTCAAATCGGTCCATGCTGTCATGTGGAAACGCTTTGAGTGTCCTTGTCTCCGAGGGAGACCTCGTCAGATGGGTTTTGTTGCAAAATAAGAGCTTTTCACGGAAGGCAGTGAAAGCCAATTAAGGTTTCCGCACCTAATTAATCTCTCTCGTGAGAATGATAAATATTTTCAACAGTCTGTCGCTTTGTCGCTTCCTAGAATTCTCCAAACTTTTTCTCTCTATTCTCTAAACTAAAAAATAAATGAATTGTGATTTCAAAATCGACATCTCTTAAGGAAATCAAGTTTAATTTTTATTCAGAAGGTTGACTTTATCGGAGGATTGATATGATTTTATCAGCAATAAAGAAAAGCCGCATATAAATTAGTTATATCTTTTGAATAGGAACTTTTTTGCTGTCGCCATTTCCCACATGGCGACATGATTACAACTGGAAATTATTAAATTGTTATATCTCAGAAATAGTAGCTCTTAGAGTAAAAAGTATTCGTATATTTTTTTTAACGATTTATTGCCCTACAATTTTTATCTCAGCTATTTTTACTATAAAACTTACCGTTTTTCTTAAAATCGCGAAAAACTAATTTATACATTTTGTGAAACTTTGACCCCGGAATTTTCTACTTTTATAATTATACTCTAAACCAGTGATGCCCAACCTTTGATAATATGGGGGCCAAAGTTGAGTTTGGTGTAATTTGGCGGGCCACAACTTATAAGAAAATTAAATATGGATTTTTTAAATTAGTTTTTACTCTCTTCTCATTTTCCCTTTTTCTCTTTTTCTCTTTTTCTCTTTTTCTCTTTTTCTCCTTTTTCTTTTCTCATTTTCTAATTTTCCCCTTTTTTCTTTTTCTAATTTCCTTGTTTTCTCTTTCTTCTCATTTTCTTCTTTTCTCTACGTTCCTGCACTCTCACGGCTGTTGCCTTTGCCTTTTTTTTCCAGCTTTACCCTTTTTGCAATTTTATGCAAGCAGTCGTTTTGACTTATATGACCGAATGGATTCGAAAGCGTAAGCGTAAATTTAAAATTTTGCCGAAAGGTAAGAAAGAATTTCAAATTGAAGTTATTCTAATATTAGAATAACCCTTTACTTAAAAATTAAAATGGACTAAAATCACCAAATACGTATGTGAATATAGGAATAAAAGAGCGGGCCACATGCAACACCTTCACGGGGCCAGGGGTAGGTTGGCCAACACTGCTCTAAACAATATCATCAAGTTTGAGTTCCTCAGGAATTTATGTAACGACACCCCTGATTTTTGAACCAACTTGACTCAACTATTATCAAACTCATATTTTTTGGTTTTAATTTTACCCCCCGCATTCGGCGGGGGAGTGAGGGGGCTTCACCGCCCCCATTTGAATCCCACTTCGGTTGGCGCCCCCATAAAACCCTCGCCAGACAGAAATTAGTTAATCAAGTCCGAAATTGCTTTATGTCAAGGACGCCCGAGAGTTTTTTTTTCTCCCTTTTTATTCGCGATAAGTGAGTTAATACGTGCGCCGGCGCAGATCACTCAATTTTTTGCAGGTTGTTTGTTTAATTATAATTGCGGGATTGGTTGTCGGCTTAACACTTTGGACGACTCTTCTGGTAATTTGTCTTGGAGAGGTTGTATCGGTCATCTCCATCCGCACAAAAAGTTGATCGGCGGTGGGGACCACTGACCTGCACAATCGCAGTTGCCCTCGGCGGGGGCGTGTCCCCCCCAAAAAAAACCCGGGGGGCGAACTCCCCTCTTTAATTAATATGTTTCCCGATGAAATCGAAGGTTCGTCTCCCGATATCAAAGTAAGCAAACTTATTTTTAAACTGTTTTTCCTCGAACAATCGCCTACGTGTAAAGTTGGGAAATAAAAATTACAATTAGAGATTTTATTTCACATATATACATAAATTTACATACAGTATTCAGACCTCTTACTCCTAAATCCTCAATATTCCGAAGGTTTTTTTATCAACTCAAAGTGCAATTTATTATTTCAAGACAGGATTTTCCAATTTATTATTAATTAGTAGGACGTGCAAATATTCATCTGTGAGCAAAACATCCTTTTTGCCAACGGAGATATTTGCAATTTATACAAAATTCAAGGATGAATTTTATGATTTTACACATATTTTCCAAAAATGGTTCTTAGTGGGGCAGAGGGTCGGAGCATTATCAAGCAATCGCTTTGTAGATGTATATTTGCATATTATTTAACCCTTAGCGGTTGTATATCTACTCTCAGCCACCACAGCAAGGAACTATACGAATCTTATACTGTATGCGTTCCAATATCAGTTTAAACTTTTCCTAAGGGAACCTCAATGTCTAATAAAGTGCTCCATCCATTGGAGATAACAAAATTTAATATAAACAAAAGTTGTGAATACACAAAGAATATTTTCTGAATTGTATTTATGAGTAATTAGAGATTCTCTCATCTTCAAATATGACTAAATATTACTGAATATTATGTATATGTATC
This sequence comes from Brueelia nebulosa, assembly GCA_028293925.1. Lineage (NCBI taxonomy): Eukaryota > Metazoa > Arthropoda > Insecta > Psocodea > Philopteridae > Brueelia > Brueelia nebulosa. The sequence goes on along the minus strand of JAQIBA010000063.1, from coordinate 365,113 downwards.
CCTGCTCTTTCCAAAGAAATTAATTCCGACCAATAGATATCCATCCCCAAATTTTATACCACCGCAAAGGGTTAATAGTCCTTAAGTAAATTACAACATCAGCTATTAATAATTTTTTGTAAAAAGGTCCAAAGCACGTAAATTTAGGAGAACAGATGCATGGCATTAAAATTGTAATTAGTTGAGTTACTTAAAAAAAAGTTACTTAAAAAGGTTTGGCGGTTTAAGAATGTGTTTGTTATTATTCATATGGTGTTTTGATGTTGCACTCAAAAACTGCATTGAAATGCAGTTTAATTAATTTCATTGTTTTTTAGAGGTGCAGTAGAAGCCCTAAGGGCCATTACACCCTTCTGAGCATAATTTATAGCACTCAGTTGGATACCGAAGAAGAAACATTTTCTAAACCCTCCGTCACATCTGTCTCTCTCTCTCTGTCTGTCTTTCTCGTGCCTATATGCCCTTCATTTTCTTCCCTCGTAACTCCAAGGCCAGCCCTGATTAACTTACAAGCGCAGCTCTCAGCCGGAAGGGAACCTGCGGTGGATCCCACCGGGACCTCCGACACGGTCACCGGGCTTCTTAACCATCCGGCTACCACATTCTTCACCGGTTGCCTGCAATTACATGTTCATTTACATTCTGCATACACTCGCGAAGGAAGTCTGCTATTTCCGCAATGCCGGCACAATCTCAGGAAAGACTTCTTCGATATTGGATGTCACAGTCCACCAACTGTCTGCCCCAGATTTCGCATAAATGTGTGTTTTCCAATGACGGCAGAATATTCCTTATTTCATTATCTAAAAGTGACCCGCTTTATTGCACTTATTACCTAATCTTAAAAGACAATACATTCAAGTGGGCGGTTATGATACCGTTTTTCCAATGTTTTACGAGTAATTATTTTTTCCCTTAAAAATATCTGACCATTTTTTAACCCTTTGCGGTCGTATTAAATTTGAACTATTGGACGGAATTAATTTCAGTCGAAAGAGCAAGGATACATAACACGATGGATAAACAACATTTAGTAATTCTTTTGAGAATTTTTAGATATATCTTAGATATCTTTTAGATATCTGGATATCTAGTGATATGTTTTTGTATAAAAATTATGTTTATATTAAATTTCGTTATCTCAAATCGATGGAGCATCGTATTAGTTCATGAAAAGGTTTAATAGAGAGGAAAATTAAACGATATAGGGATGCATACAGTATAAGATTCGTATAGATTCGTATAGCCGCTGTGGTGGCTGAGAGTAGACATACGACCGCAAAGGGTTAACAATAATAAAGTATATAGTTCAAAAAACTGTGACAACACTTCCAAAGTAGAGATACTGTGGATAAGATGATTTATTTTTCGGGTTCGATTTGTTGCAAACATCGATCTAAAAAGTGACTGCCGGTATTCGTATTGTTGCTTAAAACATTGCCGGCAACGTGACGATTAATGTTATTTGCAAAATTTAACACAGAAAATAGGTTTTGAGCGTTAATATTGCACTTCTGTTGAATCATAACTCGCTTTGTTTATTATTTGTGTAAGAATTGAAATGTCGTGCAGACCAAACAGCGTGAAACGGTTTGGCAGAGTGGTGAAAAATGTAAATTGTATGAATTTAAAGAGCCTTTGATGAGCACTAATGTCCCGTAGGAGGAGATCCAGAGGAGGGACGCCAATGAGATTGGCTCAGCGCAAAATGTCCTTCGCGTAATCACTTTCTCATGAAGCTCAGTTCTCGTGTCCTCCTCCTCTTCATCTCAAAGGAACCTTGACTTCCGGGGAATTTCATTTGGAAGCGGTCCATTGTTTCCAAACCGAACTGAAGGCTCATCCAGGTGTTAGCCTTTAATGCCACTTACGAACTAATCAAATTACATTTTTAATTCGACCATCAACCTTAACTCGGGCCGTTCTCACAAGAATCCAAACAAAAGGAACCACTCGGCTCCGACGATGACGAGCCCAAATTACTTTCATATGCCTTTGCGCAACCTCCTCTTCCCTTCACACGTGCACCTCCCCCTCGTGCGCCCCCGGGGGTGGACCTTCGCCCCCTGCTTCTGTCGATCTGTCGCCCACTCGAGGGAGTGGCCGATGATTCTCAGGGGCGAGGGCTGAGCCCCATATCGGTGGCCTTCTCGTAAAAATAAAAATAATGGTGACGTCAAAAAGTGAATTTTTCTTTAACGTTTTCACTGTAATTGCGTCAATCATTTTGATCTCATTTTGTGTTTTAAATTATAATGCCAAGTTTTATTTATTTATTAACGGCGATTGTTTCCCCGGTTGTTTTCTTTCCCGAGGCGTTCTCCAACTGTAAATGAGGCCCCCTTCATCCCCCCAGTCGAGTACAATAGGGAAATTAATGAGGGGCCATCGGACGACAGAATGGCCGATAAGGGCTGACAGGTGGTCGGGGGGGGCGACTACGCCCCGAAAGACGGACGGGAGACAATAAAGGAAAACGCGAAGGTCTGATTTATTCAGTTAGGTTCACGACTTTGTGCCTGAAATGAGGTCAAGGGACCTGAGTGGATCCGCGATGTGGGGTGTTGGGTGCCTGGTGGCGTCTAAAAAGGAAAACCTGTTCTCGGTATCCCCGCATTGTCTGCCACTCTCATTTTCATTTCTAATACCCGGCCCCCGCCCTCTTTTCGCATTCTTTCGCCTTTGTTTTCTCCTCCCTTTCTCCGACTCCGGTTGAAGCCACAGCAAAGCGTCTGCTCACCCCGGTCGGCCTTGGGCGTGTGGTCATAAAGCAGAATGAGATTTCGTCAAGTCGGACAACATCTCAAGGTTCTCGGGGACATTTTCCTCAAAAATGACACAAACAGGTATTTTTATGATCGAAGACGATTTTATGGGAATATTTTCGCGGAGAGGAATTTGGCAGACGTTTCGAGAATGACTGCAGCCATTATTCATATTCCTGACTTGATATAATCATAGGGAATAAAATTAATTCCCTTTCCTTCCCATATTTTTGAAAGGGTTATATCAGTAGGATTCATCTTAATCCGAAAATAATTACCTGAAAATCGTCCTTGTTAAATCGATTTAAAGGGATTCGCTGAAGAGTAATAAAATTAACAAAATATAACAAAAAATGAAAACCTTGAAAGAAAGAATTCGCGAAACAAAAGAACATAAATCTCCGAAAAAAAATGCATAAAATTAAAAATGGAAAGAATAAAAATTAACATTTTTGCAGATTAAAATTTCTCAAAATTAATTTTTTAAATAAGTTTTTATGTTTCGATTTTAAATTGCGTCAATTAAATGGATTTTCCCTTTCGCTTTTTACGGACAGTTTGCAATCAATTACGTGTAATTGATTGCATTCAGAATTCTGCTCTGACTTATCACTGTCTGTTTTGTAATCCATCGATCCATAAATTTTGCCCTCAGAGTGAAACACCCGAAAAACGAACGCGTAACGCATTACTTATGCGTTGGCGTTCGTTTCAATAATGAACCACCCTTTGTGGGGGTCAGTATGACCCCATTTTCTTCTCTATTTTCCAATCCTGTGCCGCTTTTCCTTTCTTTTCCGTTTTTCTTTGCCTTTTCCCATTTCTCTGCTTTTTCCACTTTTCTCTGTTTTTTTAAACTTTTTGTCACTTCTCTGCCTTTTCGGCCATTTTGCAGCTAATTTATGTTTCCACGTTTTATCCTTTTCTAATTTTCCCTGTTTTTCTTTGTTATCCCCTTTTTTGGAATCAGAATGATTAGAAAGATCACGCTAAATTTAATTCAGTTTATTGCCATTTATAGTAACTACTCGTTTTGAATGACCGTGGCCATTGCACGTAAGAATAAAACAATGATGCGTAATCCAAAAAAAATGACCTTAAAAAATGAAAAAGAATTAGAAATAACGTGGGACGTTTCATTGGTATCGCCTCGCAGTCAAAATGACCCCTTTTGGTCGTTGTTGTTATTCACAGGAACGACTTCAAACCATCGTTGTCTTTTCTTCTGTCTTCTCCGCCATCCCCCACATTCATTGATGTGTTTACATCCTCACGGTTAATTACACGGGTTCTCTTATGCGGTTAAAACACTTTTACCTCACCTCCATAAATAGTCCGGACCACATGTGATCCCTCAGATTACATGCGAGGGCACGCCTTACTCCGCGAAGGGATCCGAAAACTTTGATTTTCACCCATTCGAGACTCCCATGGCCCACGCCGACCCCAATTTCGCAATCGGAAGCCTTCTGTCATGTAAACTTTCACGCAAAAAAGGGAAAAGTGTCGCTACCGGGTGTTTTGGGTCATAAGGTTGGCAGACGCAGAAAAAGATTGGAGTGTTCTGATGAAAACAGACAGAGAATAACTTTGAACTTAAAATTTTAATGCAATATGTAAATATTTAAAGTTACAAAAGACGAAACGTTTAAAAAATAACGATATATTTCATTAATGTCTCCCGGTTGTCAAAATGACGTCAAAATGGTTGTTTTAGTGTTAACATCTCTGTTAATCTCTGTTTAAATTGCACCACGTTATCTTCATCAGTCATCTGGTCATCCCGGTCATCCCTCCTCTCTTGCCTCACCTTCCCATTCACTCCGGTCAGGTTCCGGTTCGTCCATCCCCGATGACATCAGAATCCCCGAAATCCCGCATAACAGCTTCATCCGGAATCGTTAAGCCCTCTTCCTTTTTCTCAGGCCGATGACATCACGTTTTCACTTTCGATTCGAGGACAAGATTCTAGGTCGCTTTCTGGGCCTCACCCGGCGCAGTCCCACTGCCTCACGGCAGCGACCTGCCTTGGACCACTGCCATGGGACTGGCGAAAGTCCTCCCGACCGACTGTCGCTGACCTTGACTCGGGTGACTCCACCATTTTTCCACTCTCACCCCGCCTAGACGACCCGGGGCCCATAGAGACAATAGAGATGTATCATGGTGTTGGACAGTTCAAAGGGTTGAAAGAAAAAGCAAAAGAAATCTTTAACTATCAACTTTGAATATCTGTGGTTAACGAAAATGAGCAAAAAGAGTTTTGCACAAAATGTGGTCGAAATTTATGACCACAAAACTTTCAATTTACTCACATTTATAACAATACCCAACAATTTGTCTGCCCAAATAAAGACAACTGTATTAACATATCAATATCACACATACAATAGCGCTTAAAAGTATTTTGACAATACAAAATTTTTAGTTTTCCACCCGTAAGAGTTACTTACAAAGTGAAATTTCATTAAAATGCTTTACAACATTTATAAATATAATATTAATTAAATAACAGAAGAAACAAAGAGTTATCTTTAAAATTATCTATTAATAATAGAACTAAGTAAGAGTATTAATAGAAGCAGAAGACTAAGAGGAATGTTATGTTTTGTATATTTTGTTATTTTAATGCGACAAATATATTATTAATAGTATTCATAACTAAATTATACAACAATATTATAATACAACTAATAACTAAATTATAATAATACACTAAAATAATAAAATCTTATAATATAAATCATAATATTAAAATCATTATAAAATATAATAGTATATATTATAATATTACAACTCATTATAAATACAACACATTTTAAATAACAGAAGAAACAAAGAGTTTATTTTTAGAAATATAGAATAATAATAACAGAACTAAGTAAGAGTATTAAAGAAAAAGCAGAAGACAAAGAAGAATGTTATGTTTTGTATATTTGTTATTTTAATACGACAAATATATTATTAATAGCATTGAGAACTAAATAATACAACCCTAAAATAATTAACTAAGAAACTGTATTGTCAAAATACTTTTGAGCGCTACTGTATCACCTAAAAACTCAGATAACGAATAACTTTCCTTGACCAAATAATAAATTATTTAGTCGAAAAATATAAATTAAAAATCAACAAATAAAATTAAAATCTGAAAACGTTAAAACAATAATTAACCTCAAAAGTTAAGATTTAAAAACACTCTTTTCATTAATTAAAATGAAATAAAGTAAATTAAAGGGCTTAGGTTGAAACACCGCTGGCATAAACTTTCAACCATTCCAATTTTATTTTTTCTCCAAGTTGGCAAGTTGGCCAAAATCACGCCAAATTCAAATGTATTGGACCCATTTTCGGATGAAATGTCCGGTCGAGATTAAAACGTGCACGAAAAAGCAGAGCCGGTTCCCGGAGTTTCCGAGCGCGGGGGAGACAAACTAGGTCGACAAAGAAAACCCCAAGAAACTGGCTCGAAAGACCTTTGATCTAGGTTAATCAGGCATGAGGTCGTAAATCGTAACCACAGATTAATAACGCGAGAAAATGAAAGGCGATTCTCAGCTGAAAAGAAAATTTCACTTTCTCGGATCCTCGAAGCCCCGAAGCACCGATGACGCGTTCGCTTTTACTCATGTCGTGCCTTCGGGGAGGAAAGGTTCGGCGGGAGGGGGGAGGAGATGAGGGGGAGGGATAAGGTGGGGAGGGAAGAGCGAAATGAGGAGCGATTTCTGTCGAAACGCTAATGGAAGGCCAAGGGAACGCTCGTTGGAATTGGAGTCGACATTTAAAGGAGGCGTGGGCCGCGCAATTAGTGGTTGGTGGGTCATTGCTCCATCTTTGGCAAAATAAGAAAATCAAATAAACAAAAATGTGGCAACAAAGGAACAGAGGGTAGAAACGGTTATCGAACCGGTCTGACATAACGCGTCGGAGTAAATATGGGATTCATAAATTAGGGAATAAAGTTTTTGCAAACCGATCGAAACGAAAGATAATCCGGTTGTTTTGGTAAAATAACAACAATAAAAATAAAAGTTCAATAAAACTATTCAGATTCAATTGCAAATCCTTCGGTCGACGTTTTTAGTTTCTTTTTCTCGGGAATTTTTCTAAAAAAAAACCTAAACCCTTTCATAATTAAGGACGAGATTCAAAAATTAAGTAATCGAGTAAAAAGGTATAATCTTTTGTTGAAATGCTTTTTTAACCCTTTGCGGTCGTATGTCTACTCTCAGCCACCACAGCGAGGAACTATACGAATATATACGAATCTTATACTGTATGCATTCCTATATCAGTTTAAACTTTTCCTCAATTTCTATTAAACCTTTTCATCAACTAATACAATCCGATTGGATATAATATAATTATAAATTGTATTTATCAGTAATTATAGATTCTCTCTTGTTAAAATATTACTAAATATTACTGAATATTATGTATATGTATCCCTGCTCTTTCCAAAGAAATTAATTCCGACCAGTACGATACCCATATACAACCGCAAAAGGGTTAATTTTCGCCTGTTGCCATGGAAACCAAACTGACACCACCGAATTCGAAAATAATTGCAAAAATAATTTTTCCTCATTTATACGATCGAGCCTAAACGACGTCAACCTTCAAGTAATAAAAAGTGTTTTAACAGTTTCATTTAAACCATAATTTATGTACAGAATCCGATACTCAAAATGTACAGTGTATTATAACAAAGTCTCGAATAAGACGTCAACGTTGTAATGACTTTGAAACACAATGCAATTTAACGACTTTTTTCACTCCACAGAGTAAATAATTGCATTGTGCATTCGTTTAAAAATGGATCCCCCGAAGTAATATTATTCATGTTGAGAAGAGGATCAGTTGTCGAACCGGAGGACGCAATACCTGGAAGGATGAACAATTCCAGGTATGCGGACGAAACGGTCGTCGGAATCAAATCCGGATCTGCAGCTGCGACATTATAGCGAAATTATGCGACTGGGAGTTACCAAGTCATTACGTAAGAGAAAGTGAAGAAGATTTCGAAGGTCACGAAAGCGGCGATGATTAGGCGAACTGTGGCACACTCTGGCATCGTTTAGCCTCCTTCGCCGAAGGAAATTAATTATTTATCGTTAATCAACACCGGATTATCTACCAAAATCGTTTTCACCTGTTCGGGAAATTCAGAAGTTGAACAAATGATGCTGAATTCAGCTCAAACAACTGAATTTTTGCGTGACTTTTCCCGGATCATTCACAACGCGAGGTTCAATGCCGAGAAGAGGAAAAAAAAACCGTTGAAAAGCAGTTTGATGATTATCAGATGCCATTAACATAAATGAATTAAAACGAGTCGTTGACAAAATCAGAAAAAAAAAACCGTTTAAAAATGAAAGTCAGACTCATTTCCCGAGGCCGTCTGTAAGTTATTTCCAGACGGCCGCGATCACCGCTGCCTCCTGGACTCTCTTCTCATCAGCAGCGTTTCAACGGGTTTCTCCGCAATTAGCCAATAAGGGCAGAGGCGTCGCGAGTGATTTTTAGGAATTTCGTAGCCATTATTCAAGTCAACACAATGGATTCGGTTTATTTAGAAGAAAGCTAATGGTTGAAATCATTCGATGGGTGAGGTTTCTCAAATACTTCCGCGTGATTTCGCCCCCCAATGATTTACGTCCACGTGAAAAATTATTTCTCTTTCATCGGATTCCTAATAACCGCATATGCCAACCTGTGACCGATTCTCAAAGGCTTGCCCACTCTATTACCGAGAAGATGAACCTGATCGCCTTGACGGTTGTCAGCCCCATTTGGCGAGTTCATTCCCGCTGCGGCCCTAAAAACACGACGGGGATTCGTGGTCTCTTGTGGACGATTTGATTGCTTACTGGACAGTAGACAGGACCGAAGCGAGGATTGCAGAGAGAGGTTGTCCGGTGAGAGATGAACCGGGAAATAATAAACACATTTTTTATATGGTTAATTAATGGAGTCGAAATAGATAAGATGAAGCACTCTGTGGCAATTCTAACGTTCTCCGCCATTGACATGAAGGTTTAATTAAATTATGTATTACCTCATTTAAAAATTGAGTGAATTGAAAAATTTTACATTCTAAATTCGGAATTAGAAAAATCACAAATTGGGTTATTTTAATTAAACTGTGAAGAAGTTGAAGCAAGAAATGTAATCGTTGAAAAGTGCAAGAGAGCTGAAGAAACGACCTTCTGGAAATTCGCTAATTAAAGAATCCAAATAATCGATCACAAGTCGAAGCGGATGAGTCAAGAACTTGAGAAAAATGTAAAGAACACCTGAAGAGAGCATACAAGAAAGCGAATGAACACTTTAGGTGGTTCTCTGCCACTCAAAGCGGAATAATGGTTCGTAAAAGAAATTGACTTTCTGAATGCAGAAATTGAAAAAGCCGCGCTCCAAAATGGGTAATTAGGTCACCGAATATTTAAACGATTATTAACTCAGTTTAATTATCGAATTCAGGTTCTTAGCCTCTGGTACAAGGCTGAGGAGAAGAGACCCGGGGAATCCCACTCAATTCCCTCGGAAGAACGTGTTCCTCGGTCCGGCGACAATATCCGATGACGGCATGCAATAAAAATACGAAAAACGCCCATCAACATCGTTAGATTATTCCATGAATGGCGGAGGTTTTATTGGCCGGGTTTCCCCCGCGAAAAGCTGACGGAATTCTCAAAAGGTGAAAACACCTATTTGCAAAAAAGGAGACGATAGCTCCAGCATCTGTACCGAAGATAAACCCTTGGGGAAAGTTTCAAAGTAAAACATTGGAATACCATTCGTAAAATGAAATGAAGGAAACAGAAGGTATAAAAGATGTGATTTCGGTAGCGCCGATCACAAATCACTGTTTACTTTCGATTTGAAAAGTTCTTTTAAAAAGGTGAAAACTAGAAGAAGTTACAAGGTGGACCAGTCCAGGCTGGAAATGGCAAACCGAGAATTCTGATTTTAAAACCCTTGATGAAGGGATGCCGGGTCAGTGTAATTTTGGAATGATTTCCCGACTTTTCCCGGAAAATTTATGAAACAAGCTATTTGTGAATGGATTAGGAATTCCGGGAAAGCGCGTTTTACGACCTCTTACTCGGAATCATTTAAGATGGCTTCATTTGCATATTATTCTTGGGCCGATGACTGATCGAAAGGCCCCGAAAGAGCCTTAAGGCCAAGGATCAGACCTTCAGCTACCTCAGGAAATCCTCCGAAGGAAAACCTCTTGCTGCAACCTGCCACACCTTCGCTACAATTTTTGCTAATTGATTTTTATTTGCCAGGCACTCAGGCACGCGCGCGCCCGAGGCCACGACCACTTCCATTGCACCGGGAAGATGTCGCTAATGTCACGCCAAAGTTAATTGTTCTTTTTCTGCTCGCATTCACTAAAGTTCACGCGGTCGCCTCACCTCCCGCAATAGCACTTAACATGTCTTAGGGGGCGCCGACTGCGGCATCACCCCGTTGACAAACTAATATATTGTTATTGCCAAAAGGATTTGTTTTGTGGCAACCATTGCATCGGTTGTTGTGCAAAGTATGGCGTAACTTCTCCCCTCAGTCGCAATAGCAGATTGAGTCAGAGCTTCATAACCTTTCGAAGGTTCTAATATAATTTCTCGTTCCAGGAGGAAAATGCTGGTCCGGGCACTCACGTTCTGGCTGGCGATGGGCGTCGGGCTGTGCTCGCACCATGTCAGTCTGTACCCGGTCGCGGAGATTGAGCCCTTACCACTGCCGCCCCACGTGCGAATGCCCATTCTGCCGGTGAGGGAGGTGCAGGTGCTGCTGAATCAGGCGCGGGAAGTCCTCCGGGATAGGCTGGAGGCGTTCGAAACGGATATTCAGTCACGGGGAGTCAGTTTGAGCCCGAACACTCCCGCGTGGTTCATGTCCATCTCGAGAACGAGTCTGCCGACAGCGAAGAACCTGACGAACATTGCGCTGGTCGCAGAAGAAGTTACCAAATACATAACTCAAGTGTAAGTATGAGCGTAAACAACTTTGGGAAACAACCAATGGAGAACCTATAAATCAATACCAAACCTGAAAAAGCGAATTTGTTCGGAAAATGGCGAAACTAAAGCGATAAACTTGAGGAAATTTCGGGATGAGTTTAGTTTACATCTGAATGAATTAATGGTTTCGGTCGCTGAATTATAAATATAATAAATTATATCCCACAGACATGTAAACCGTCATTACATAATGTTATTAGAGTGCAAAGCAAAAACTGAGTTTTAGCAAAAACCGGCAGTGATGGACATTGCGATGGTTCGAAGGCGAAAGGTTCAGTCAGTGTCTGAGAGAACCCCCGAGGCAATGACGAAATGAGCGGTTCACCATTACCACTTCTATTACCAAGTCCCGTCTAATTAAAACGAAAGCAGAATTTAGAAGTCATTATAATCATCGTATATTTTAGCATTAGTCGAAATCATAGGCGGCTTTTAGGCCCCTTTCGACCACTGTCGGCTGATAATTGCGCAAAGAAATTCAATGTTTACGTGTTTTGAATGTCCATCGGGAGAGTTTTCATTGCGTAAATGTTAATATATTTTATTTAAATTTTAAAATGAAAATTTCATCAAATTCTTTTTTTTCTTAATCTTTTATTTCCATCTCCACTTTCGGTTTTCTGTGTGTTCGGCAATCTTTCTTTAATTTTGTTGTTCTCATATCAAAGTAATTCGTAGCATTTAATTGGTGTTTCTCAATTTCAGGTTCGGACTGACCAGAGAGCAGGTCTGCTACGGCCTCACCCAGATCGATATACGGGACACCGAATTGGGACAGACCTGCCCCATCCAGGTAGACTACCCCTGCCAGCCGAAGAAGTACAGAGCGTACTCCGGCTACTGCAACAACGTGCAGAGCCCCAGATGGGGCAACTCCAACACTCGCTTCCTCCGCTATCTGCCCTCCGACTACGCCGACTATGTGAGCCTGCCCCGCGGAGGAGGCATTCAGAACAGCACCCTCCCCAGCGCGAGGGACGTGTCCCTCACAGTGCACAAGGACTCCGATCTGCCCCACAATCATCTGATGGCGGTCACGGCCGTCTGGGGGGAGTTCATTTCCCACGAGATTGCGCATGCCCCTCAGATCTCAGGTGAATCACTTGTTTATTTTCTGGATTATTGTCTTGTCTTTCATCCCGGTTATAATAAAATTTACTCTCAATCTCAGGGTACGAGGGAGCTCGTCTCAAATGCTGTGCCGTCAACTTCGCCGATTTCCACCCCGAGTGTTTCCCCATAAAACTCCCCGAAGACGACCCCGTCCACGGACAGTTGGGAGAGCGCTGCCAAGACTATGCCAGATCGGCAACCGCCCCAAGAACAGGATGCACTTTCGGCCCCAGAGAGCAGCTCAACCAAGTCACCTCCTTCATCGACGGTTCCGCCATATACGGAAGCTCCAAACTGGAAGCCGACGCCTTGCGAGAGTTCTCCGGGGGGAAACTCAAAACGCAGAAATCCCTCGCTGGAAAACCTCTTCTACCCCCTTCGAACAACCCTGACGAGTGCAGGAGACTCGGCCTGCAGAGGTGCTTCAAGTCGGGGGATGGGCGAGTGAACGAGCACGTCGGCCTCGCAGGGCTGCACACCCTCTGGATGAGGGAGCACAACAGACTGGCGGCCGAACTCCAAAAAGTCAACCCCCACTGGGGGGATGAAACCCTCTTCCAGGAGGCGAGGCGCATCGTCGCTGCGGAGATCCAACACATCACTTACAATGAGTACCTCCCAATGGTGCTCGGTCAGGTATGACAAACTGAAATGTAAATGTTAAAAGAAGTGTATCTACTCTTTGCATTGTTTGCAGGACGTTATGGACAAATTTGGACTCACTCTACAGCCCTTTGGATTCTACACGGGGTACGACATCAACATAAACGCAGGAACGGCAAACTCCGTCGCCGCCGCCGCCCTCAATTTCATTTCCTCCCTCATGCCAAAATCAGTGGATGTGTACGACAGCCGCGATCACAAAATCGGTTCGCAGAGTTTGGCGGGAACGTTCTATGCGCCATTCTCGTTGTACGAGTCAGGAGGACTGGACAAAGTGTTGCGGGGACTGCTGCACGAGCCCGCACAGAGGGAGGACAGACACATAAACGAGATCATGACGAACCACATGTTCCAGGACAGCCCTTCCAGAAGCGGGCTGGACCTGGCCGCACAGATAATTCAGATGGGGAGGGATCACGGGATCCCCGCCTATTACAGATGGAGAGAGTTCTGCCACTTCTCCAAAGTGACAGAATTCACTGATTTGAACGGAATTATGCCTCCGGAAACAATATCCGCCCTACAGCGGGTGTATCGGTGAGTTTTTACAGTCCCACTGAGACTGCTGATCTGTAGGTCTTACGGAAATGTATTTACAGAAACGTGACGGATGTAGACCTCTTCACCGGGGCGTTGTCAGAGTTGCCAATGGCGGGAGCGGTGGTCGGGCCGACACTGGCCTGTCTTCTGGGTCGTCAGTTCCATTACCTTCGTCGAGGAGACCGTTATTGGTACGAAAACGACATCCCTCCTTCTTCTTTCACCCAAGAACAACTCCACGAGATCCGGAAAGTGACTCTCGCGAGAATAATCTGCGATAATTCCGACAGCATCACCGAAATCCAACCCGAAGTGTTCCTCGACAAGGATCCCTTCCTGTAAGTGTCTCCATCTGTCTTTTAACTTTTGTACAGCCGAGAGTACATATTTTTCCGTTGCAGAAACGCGGTGATGCCTTGTCATCAAGGAGTCATTAAAGAGATGAATCTGAAGCCCTGGAAAGAAACCAGAAGGACTTTCTACATTTCTGACAAAGTGATCACAGACGCGGTGAAGAGAGCAAAGAAAGACGTGAGCAAGATAATAGAACAAGAGAGGGGATTGTACGAGCAGAAGAAAACGGCGGATCCGCTGTCGCCTGTAGGAACCGCTTATGGATTCAACAGACCTAAAAGACAAGCTGCTGAAATAGCTAACGCTTCTCTCGTCCTGCAGCTCATCTCTCAGAGATTCGTCAACAGTTTTCTTCAAGGGTGAGTCTCCGACGTATTTTCCGGCGACAGAAGAAGACCAATTGACGAAGTTCACAAAATTGGTTTCAGTCAACTGAAAGACGAAGAAACTGGTTTCAATAACGTCGAGCCCCACGACCTGCAAGAACTGATGGAGGCTCTCCCGAACGTCGATCTAACCGACATTCTCGAAGTCCCGAGAGTGTTCACTTGCGACGAGCAGACTCTCCCCTGCGATCACACCAACAAGTACAGGAGCATCACCGGCTGGTGCAACAACCTGAAGAACCCGGGCTGGGGCAAGTCCCTACGAGCTTTCGCGAGACTTCTGCCACCCAAATACGACGACGGTGTGGGCAGCCCTCGCACCAGGGGCAGCGACGGCAGACCTCTGCCCAGCCCGAGGTTCGTCTCCACACGGATGCACCCAGACTTCACCAGACCTCACGTCAAGTACTCCCTCATGTTCATGCAGTTCGCGCAGCTCCTCGACCACGACCTCACGCACACCCCCGTCAATAGGGCATTCGTCGGAGAGGCCATTTTGGATTGCAGGCCTTGCGACGCCATGACGACGGTCCACCCCGAGTGTTTCCCCATACAGATACCCGAGGCTGATCCATATTTCCCCAAGGTGAACATAACCACGGGGCAGCCGTTGTGCATTCCAGTCACGAGGTAACTGTCTTATCTTTTTAATTCTACGGTGATTCCTCAAGCTTAAACGTCTCTGTATTGTTCCAGATCGATGCCGGGACAGCTCACTTTGGGGTATCGTGAGCAGTTGAACCAAGTAACGGCATACATCGACAGTTCCTTCGTGTACGGATCGGATGTCTGTGAGAGCAAAATCCTCCGCGCTTTTTCCGGAGGAAGACTGAACACCACTGTTCTCAGCAGAAGAATCGGAAAACCATTGATGCCGCAGATCACCACTCATCCGGAGTGTAAAAATCCATCCAAGATTTGCTTCAGAGGAGGTAATTATACCCCTAGAGCGTTGCCTCCCTTATCTCATTTTCATTATCTACTTTACTTTTCTTCTACAGGAGATGCAAGAGCTAGTGAACAACCCGCCCTCACAGCGATGCATACCATTTTCCTGCGGGAGCACAACAGACTCGCTGATGCCCTGCATCGTCTTAATCCTCACTGGAATGACGAGACCATTTACCAGCAGGCGAGGAGGATATTATCCGCGAGCACCCAACACATCACCTTCGGAGAGCTCCTCCCAAGGGTCTTCGGTTGGGACGGCATCCATAAATACGGTCTCAATCTCCAGCCCGAAGGATACTCTTCCGGTAAATTTCTTCCTTCGTTGCCACACTCCTCCCCACAGAGATTATAATCTGTTTTTTTTTGCAGATTACGACTCCAACTGCGACGCCACTCTTGTCAACGAATTTGCCTCCGCCGCATTCAGATTCGGTCACAGCCTTCTCAAACCTTCGCTCCTAAGGCTCGATGCCAATTACAACGTCAAAGAACCCCTCGTCAGGCTCAGAGACACTTTTTTCAACCCCGAGGTCATCTACCAGCAAGACATGATTGACGAGCTCCTCAGGGGGCTCGCCACAACCCCCATGGAGAATCTCGACCCCTTCATCACCAAAGAGGTCACCAATCATCTCTTCGAGGACAGACGCATGCCCTACTCTGGCATGGATTTAGCCGCCATTAATATTCAGAGAGGTATGTTGTCGTGTAATCTCCTTCCCTTCCGACATCTCACTGCTTCTTCTTTCTCCCCAGGAAGAGACCACGGAATCCGATCATACAACGACTACCGACAACTCTGCAACCTCACGAGAGCTCGCGCCTTCGACGACCTCAAGAAGGAGATTCCCACCCCCGTGGTGGAGTCACTCCGCAGGATTTATGCCCACGTGGACGACGTCGACCTCTTCCCCGGGGGACTCTCGGAGACCCCTCTCAAGGGGGGCGTCGTCGGCCCCACCTTCGCGTGCATCATAGGCGAACAGTTCCACAAGCTGAAACACTGCGACAGGTTCTGGTACGAGAACGAGGACTCCCTGGTCAGGTTCACGGAAGCTCAGCTCATGGAGATCCGGAAGGTGTCGCTGGCGAAGGTTATTTGTGAAAACTCTGAGGGGATGACCACCATTCAGAGACACATAATGGATCTGCCTGATCCTTTCCTGTGAGTAGGACGACTGAAAATAAACTTTGTCGCAGGAATATAATGAAACTCGTAATTTTAGGAACCCAATAGTGCCATGCAGTAATCTCCCGTCAATCAATTTGGAACCTTGGAAGGAAAGACAAACTTGCACGGTAGACAATGTCGTGATAGATGTCGGGTCCGCCAAAAGGATATCGCCCTGCATCATGTGCACATGCACGAAAGAAGGGGTGAGTGCTATGGGATGATAAGAAACTAGAGCTCGAGTAGTTTTGTTTACTGAGTTTAATCTTTGTTTTGTCGCCAGCCTGTGTGCCAGTCGTTAAAAATAGTCAACTGCTTCCACTTGGCGAGTTCATTCCCGCAGGAAGCCCTCCTGTCGGATCACGTGTGCAAGGTTCAGTGCGCCTACGTGCTTCGGGCACTTCCAAAGGTGCTAAGGCTCGAAAGCAGAGCTTTGGGCTTCACATGAAACGAATGTTCTTCATAGAAAACAATTATTAGTGTTGTGGTGGACTCATTTGTCGGACTCGAATTCTGTGTAATCGCATTCAAGAGCAGCCAAGTCGAGCCTTGTGTCCTGGAAGTCGCCCTCCTCGAGCCCTTCCGCGATGTACCAGTGGAGGAACGCTTTCTTGGAAAACATCAAATCGAACTTCCGGTTCACACTCGTCCACACCGACTTTATCGCTGTCGAGTTGGCAAGCATGAGACAGGTTCGAGTCACTTGTGCCAGGTCTCCGCCTGGCATGCCCACTGGGGGCACGTCGTTTATTCCAACCTGGAAGTTACCACCGCTTACTTTCAATTCTCTCATCATTAATAAAATAATCAATTGTTATCAAAGTTATAATGCCTTGCCTTGAATCCTGTCGCGCACCAATCGACGAAGCGAACCGTCTTTTTAGACTTAATGGAGGCGATGGCGGCATTGATGCAGGAGGTCTGCACGTCGCCTCTAAAAAGAATGGTGCACGCCATGTACTTCCCCTTCCGCTGATCGCACTTCACCAGCTTGAAAAAGCAAAGTTTTAAGTTTGCTGTTGACACCCCGACGGCCACACATACTCACCTGATTCCCCGGCTCGAAGCACCAGTTGACAAGCGCGCTTTCAGTGATGTTCTCATAAGCGACCTGTTGGCTGGAGATGAGAGGAGCGTAGCTGATTAAGGGGTATTGTATGCGAGGAAACGGGAAGAGATTCGTCTTTAGCTCGTTGAAGTCCACGTTGACGCTCCCTTCGAAGCGAAAGGAGGCCGTGATGGAGGAGATGATCTGGCCCATGAGGCGGTTGATGTGCAGGAAAGAGGGGGAGCAGATGTCTAGAAGACGGTCGCAGATGTCGTAGCACGCCTCGTTGTCCACGATAAAGCTTCCACTGGTGTACTCGAGAGATGTGTGAGCGGCGAGAGATGTATTGTATGGCTCTACGATGATGGAGGAGAGCTGGGGAGAGGAAATTAAAAAACCCATTCAGTACATTAAAGAATTATTATTGTATGGGTATAACGGGCAGATCTACCTTAGGAGCTGGGTACACCGAAAATTCAAAAATATCTCTCTTAGGGTACTCATTATTCAATCTCTCCAGTAAGCGGGCCACCAGTCCAGAACCAGTACCTCCACCATAAGCCCGGGAAATTATGAAACCCTGCAGCTTATCACATTCGACGGCCATCTCGCGAACTCGTTGCAGAATCAGTTCTATCATTTCTGATGCCAGGGTGTTGTACCCTCTCGCAAAACAGTTGGCAGCGTCCTCTTTCCCCGAGATCATCATGTTGGGACTGAACAAACCTCTATACCTCCCGATTCGTATCTCGTCTGGAAGGATAGAAAGGATTCAGGGAGGGATTCAAAATGGGGGGGAGGGGCAGTGTACTTGCCTACGACGCTCGGCTCCAAATCGATGAAGGCAGCTCTGGGTACTACTCGGCCGGAGCCGGTGCTCTTGAAGAAGTTACGAGGGGGGGTTTCAATCGCTTCTTTCTGAATAACCCCATCGGGGCGGATGTTGTGCTCCAGGCAGTACATCTCCCAGCAAGAATTACCTAACTGACACCCCGCCTGGCCAACGTATAAGCTGATTATTTCGCCCTGAAACACGACGACAAATGGGGTTAAGTACATTTGAAGGAATTTTACGAAATCGAAGTCATACTTACGCCTTTTGGCATTTTAGGTTTTATATTTTTATTTTTGAGAATAAAATAAAACTGAAAATTTTGCACCTTCCCATTTCCACAAATTAAAGCCGAAATTTAGTTATTTCCAATCACATTTCAATGTAGTTATTTTTTTTAAAACAAATTTAGATCCACGGTTTCTTTGTGTTTACATAATCTATTTTCTTCTGCTGCAAGATATTATTTTCCTTTTCGAGACTTCGTCAGCAAATCCAACATAACGGTCAAAACTTCGTAAAAATTCTTCCGTTACAAAACCTCTATGTATTTTTGTTAAATAAGGGAAATACTACCGTCTATCAGACATGAATATCATTAGTAATAATTTACCCTGTATCAAAGAAATCTAACGTACTTTAGATGATTATTGAAAGAATTATTTTCAAAAAATTAGTCCCTATTATTTCGGAGGATCAATTTTTGAAAATCAAAGTTCCCGCCAAAAGAAATGCAAATGTTTGAATATAGATGGCGTTGCAAATCTGCTTCCACGTTTATTATGATTAACCGTTCAACCGCGCTTCAAAATGGAGCGTTTAGAGACAAGCCAAGTTAGTTCGTTCAATTTGAGTAATTGTTTCGGTTTTGGTGAAAATGACATTGATCTGTCGTTGTGGGAAAAGTCATCGGTTATGAATGATACGAGTGCGCCCCTTCAGTTCCAGACAAACAAGCCGTACAGATTGGCCCTTTATGTGAGGCCAAGCGAACACAAACGGCTTCACAGGACAAGAGTTCTTGGTTTGGTAGGAAACAAAACAGATACACAGATTAAAAATAAAAAGAACGAAAGCATCAACACCACTCGATCAGCGGCGAAACGTAAGGCCAAGCCCACCGTTAGGATTAATAAAAAAGCGAATGTTATGCTGTTTGATGAGAATGCTGAACCTGAGAGCGTTTCAAAGGTGAGTCGTTCAGTTTTTCCCAAAGCCAAATATTTAAAAATTAATAATTTTTTGATGGTAATTCTCTAATAAACTTGATTTCAGAGGGCGAAGAAAACGCCTGAAAAAACTAAACAAGAGAACGATGACACAATAAAAGTTTCATCGGTGAGAAAAAACATTCTTAAGGAAGTCAATGCAAAACCTGTCACTAAAACAAGACAAAACAAAACGAGGAGATCCTACGAAAGGAAATTTAAAAAGGAACCAAGTGAGAACATCCCAGAACCACCATCTGAAGAAATTATAAAGGAGATGGAGTTTAAAAAGTTGTCAAGAACAAAACAGAAAAAAGTAGCAAAGGAAGACCAGGACTTTGAAAAATGGGCAAAGAGTATAAATTCTGATTTTAATGATGTTGATAAGTTCGAGCTTTCCATTACATATGATTAGAGATAAGATTTTCTTGTATTATACTTGTTCGTCTTTTGTAACTATTTTAAGCACTTGAAAAATTAATTATACTTTAGTTTCATCAACCATGTATAAACTGAAAACAATAGAATAATTTTTGTTTAAATATGATAGATTTTAATCGAGTAAAAGCAATTTAAAATTAAAAGGAAAATAATTTCAGTTGACATGTTGCAATTTTTGTAAGGTCATTATAGATTGATAAAGTGCATTATCTGCAAAGGTTTGATTTATTTTAATGAATCAATACTAATTTCTTAATTAAAGTTACTAACATCAGTGTATTTGACTGTTTAAAAACTTAAGTGGATATGATTTGTGCCTTAATTTCTTTCAGTCAGTGCACAAGTGTTTTTGTAAAGTGGTAGAACAAACTTTTATTTGGAACAAGTTCAGTATTTAGAAAAAGAAAGCAATTTTATGTTGATTCAAGTATTAATTGTGAGGAAAGTTAGATTACATCACCAAATGACAATCTCCAATATAATATTTTTAAAGAAAATTAGTTAAATCTAATTCCAGTTAATATTAATTTTTTTTCTTATTTCAACTCTGTTATTTGTGTGAACTTATTTATTTGTGTGAACTTGTTCCAGTTGAATAGGTCAAGTGTTATTTAAAAGTATTTCTGTTAAATTATTGGTTTTAGAAAAAGATTTGTGTCCATGTTTGTATGTGATTTTGAAAGGTGATTACAGTGCTTGTGTTACTGGATTTCATAAATTTACATTTTATTTCTGTAATTGAAGAATTTTTTAGATTTTAACTTAATTTTTCTTAAAAACCATTTTAATGTGAATGTAACTCTGTATTTTAATTTCTATAAAACTGAACAAACAATTCTTAACAATTTGAATATTTTATTAAAATGATTAAGAATTATTTTTCATAAGTGAATTTGACAGTGAGTTCAATTTTTTATATCTCTCACATTATAGAAAGTTTTCAGCATTATAAACTTCACTTGATACAAAAGCACAAGCACAGTTTGACCTTCTGTAATTTTTATTTTCAAATAATAAAACTCCCCATTTCTGATGACTGTAGATTTGTGTCTGTCTTTTTAAATATTGTCAGTAAAGTTTTTAAAATGGAGAAATGCTTCATTTGAGCAAAAGACTTACTTCATTTGGAAGCTTTCTTATGAAAATAAGAAGTTTTCCAAATGTAGTCAGTTATTTAAATAATGTACAAATAATTTAAGCTGGTAAATGTAACGTTCAATTTTCGTATCTTAATTTTATAAGTAATAAGTTGTACTAAAAAATAAATTATTTTATTACTTCTGCGCAAGACTGTTTTTTTTTTAATTATTCGATTTCACTGAAAATTAAAAATTATTCCAGAGGGAAAGAGAAAAAGAGGACCATGTTGCAACGAAGTTCTGGGAATACCGGTAACTTTGAAATGAACCGGTAAAATTGATAGTTAAGAAATTACGGTTGCCACTGAGGACTCGATTTTAATTATATTTTAAATGGCTTGTGGAATAATTTGCCAATTCTAATCGTTTATGCCTTAAATATCATAATTTGTAGACTTCAATTGTTTCTTAAATTCACCGCCTTCGATAAGATTTACGACGATATGGAACCGTTTCCGGTTGTTCGAGTTTCGACTACGATCTTATTATTGTTTGTACGCTGGAGCTAGGATTTGTTTTTTAAGTAGTTTTATTTCATAAAAAATAAAATATGTCTCACCATTACGTCGTAACAGCACAGAAACCAACGGCAGTTACTGCTTGCGTTACAGGTCAGTCTTGAACGCCTTAGTTTTTCTCTAATAATTTTTAAAATCAAGGAATTCGTTTGACAAACTTCACGAGAATGTGATTATCCACTCAGTTGTGGTTCATGCATTTTCATTTATAAATAAAAATCCCTTTGTAATTTTACACAAATCAAAATCAGTTTCCCGGCAATGAATATTTTATATTCTGTACACTTCGTTTTTTACGTTTTATAAGCAAAATCATTCACGATGAATATGAAGAAACGATTGATTACTTTTTAAATTATTCGGCTTCCAGTGATAGTACATAATTATAGGTAGAATTTACCGCAAGTAATGGTCTTTTACGATGTAAGTGTGTGCGCTTTCAGGTAATTTCACATCTCCGAGTGATTTAAATCTCTTATTGGCAAAAAATACAAGGCTTGAAATTCATCTTGTCACACCAGAAGGGCTAAGGCCCTTGAAAGAAGTTGGACTTTATGGTAGAATTTCTGTTATGAAGTTTTTTAGACCTCCAGTAAGTAAACTTTTATTTGTGGATGAATTTTGTAAAAGATTATTTCAGTTGTAAGATTGCTAAATGCCAAATAGGTTTTCATTAATATCTGTATAAATAATAACTCATCATAGGATATAAGAGTTTGAATATTATAATTATTAAATTAAAGATATTTCCACTTTGTGTTTAGGTTAGGAACAAAAATGGAATCATTGTAAATGAATTTTTCTTATCTTTTTCAGCATGAAAACAAAGATTTATTGTTTATTGTTACCACAAGGTATAATGCTATGATATTGGAATGTATTGGAGATGGAGAAAATTTAGAAATTATAACAAAAGCTCATGGAAATGTAGCAGATAGGATAGGAAAACAGTCAGAAACAGGTAATGATCAGCATTAATAATGGAGAATCAGCTTTGCACTGATTTATTTGAAATTTGATGACTGAAGTTTTTGTTTATGAGCAAAATGATGATGCAGACATTTGGAGGAAAGTGAAAACTTAATTTTTTTTTTCCATGGTGTCTTGTAGGTATTATAGCAGTGATAGATCCTGAGGCAAGAGTGATCGGATTAAGACTGTATGATGGCCTCCTCAAGATCATTCCACTTGACAAGGAAAATTCAGAGCTTAAAGCTTCAAGCATTAGAATGGAGGAAGTTGAAGTTCAAGATCTGAATTTTCTTCATGGCTGTCAGAATCCTACAATTATCCTCATTCATCAGGTAAGAATAATTAGTGATTTTATTCCTTGATTTTGCTGGAAATTCCAATTTTGTAATTGCTTTGACTTTGTAGTGAAATCCTTTCCTTTGATTTATCACAAATTAACCTTTGTCCAGTAATCTCTTAATTTATTTATCCATTACCAGTAAATATTCCATGTGATTTTATTCAGGATATAAATGGCCGCCATGTTAAAACTCACGAAATCTCACTAAGAGATAAAGAATTTGTGAAAATGCCTTGGAAGCAAGACAATGTTGAGCCAGATGCTTCAATTGTTATCCCAGTGCCAGAACCACTTTGTGGAGCCATCATCATCGGCCAAGAGTCTATCCTGTATCATAACGGAAACGGTTATGTTGCCGTTGCCCCTCCGGTTATCAACGTAAGTCTTTATTGTCTGCTGCCACGATGAGCTGAAAAAACCGTTAACGGCATTTATGATTTTAGCAAAGTACAATAATGTGTTACACACAAGTCGATTCTAACGGGACCAGGTATCTTTTGGGGGACATGGCTGGTCATTTATTCATGCTCTTGTTGGAAACGGAAGAGAGGATCGACGGTACTCCCTCGGTGAAGGAAAACGGTCTCAAGGTAGAATTACTGGGAGAGATTAGCATTCCCGAAGCGATCACCTACCTGGACAATGGAGTTCTTTTCATCGGGTCGCGATGCGGGGATTCACAACTGGTTAAGCTCAACACTAGTCCCGATGAGAACGGCCATTATGTGACTGTTATGGAATCCTTTACTAATTTAGCACCGATTCTCGATATGGTCGTTGTGGACTTGGAAAGGCAAGGCCAGGGTCAACTTGTCACGTGCTCAGGTACCTTATGATTCCAAAGAGGTGAAACCGAACGAGAGCCTTTACTAATAAAGATACTTGCGTGTAATTACAGGTGCTTTTAAAGAAGGCTCATTACGGATAATCCGAAACGGGATCGGTATTCAGGAACATGCAACGATTGACCTTTTGGGAATCAAAGGCATGTGGGCCTTAAGAGCTTCGCTCGATAGTAAATATGATAATACTATAGTCCTCTCGTTCGTCGGTCAAACTAGGTAGGGAACATTTTGCTTATGAATCAAGTTCGACTGCTTTTACTCTGATACAGCCAAAGGGTCATTTTGACCTCCGGGTGATTTAAATTAAACAACCTGTTTTTTAATATTTGATTGTGTACTTTAATTTCCCTTTTATTAAATAATGCACCGTTATTTTTATTCTATTAAGGAGGAGAAAAAGAGAAATTCAATTTGTAATTATTATTTTATTTTATTAAGTACATAAAAGTTGTATACACTACAATATGTGCATTATTTGTAATCTGAAATGTAAAATATGAGGCAGAGGTCATTGTGACCGCTCTGATGTTGAAAAGTTCATCCTGGGAAATGCTGAAAGTAGTAAAATAACCTGACACGTTGTTTCTGTTTCAGAATTTTAACTCTAAACGGAGAAGAAGTGGAGGAAACTGAAATCCCCGGGTTTTTATCCGATCAACAGTCCTTTTACTGCGGGAATGTCGAAAACAACCACATGATACAGCTGACACCGACATGCGCCCGATTAATTTCAGTCGAGACTAAGCATTTGGTCAGCGAATGGCGGCCCCCGGCGGGGAAAACCATCAGCGTGGTCGCTTGCAACACCCTACAAGCCATTTGCGCCGCCGGCAGTGATTTGTACTATTTAGAAATCGTCGACAATAAATTAATTCAGAAAGGGTTAGTCCAGGAAGGTTTTCCCCGCTGGTTCCTCACGGGGACTTATATCAGTTGGTGTTTCGTTTTTCAGTCACGCAGCCTTAGAGTACGAAGTGGCCTGTCTGGATATCACCCCTCTGGCGGAGGGTAACGGCTCTGCAGACATTATAGCCGTCGGTCTGTGGACGGACATATCCGCGCGCATTCTAAAGCTCCCGAGTCTCGAGGAGCTGAACAGGGAGTACCTCGGAGGAGAAATCATTCCCAGGTCTATTCTCATGACTTATTTCGAAAACATCAACTACCTTTTATGTGCATTAGGGGACGGCTCCATGTTTTATTTTTCACTAAACAAACAAACCGGTATTTTGTCAGATAAGAAAAAGGTACGTGTCAAAGCTGAATACGTGGGTTTTTTCACTGAGCTTTGGGTTATGGAAAAAATCTTTTTCAGGTCACGTTGGGCACTCAGCCGACAGTTTTAAGAACTTTCCGCTCACTGTCCACGACTAATGTCTTCGCCTGTTCGGACAGACCCACCGTTATTTACTCATCAAATCACAAACTTGTTTTCTCTAACGTTAACCTTAAGGAAGTGAATCACATGTGCTCCCTCAACTCCGAAGCATACCCCGACAGCCTGGCCCTCGCCACCGACAGCACAGTCACCATAGGAACAATAGATGAGATACAGAAGCTTCATATCCGGACCGTACCGCTCGGGGAGTCTCCCCGAAGAATAGCCTATCAGGAGACCACTCAGGTAATGCCCCATTCAGCAAATCCCGGGACGACATTCTCATAATTATTTCTTTCAGACCTTCGGAGTGATCACAATGAGGATGGACGTTCATCAGAGCTCTGGTCTGATGCCGGTGAAACAGAGCGCGAGCACACAAGCCCAGAGCATTTCCTCCTCGAGTAACATCGGTGGAGCTCACAATCTCAAGAGCGGACCGACTGCCTCTCTCAACACTTACGCGGAATTCGGACAAGAGGTCGAAGTGCACAATTTATTGGTGATTGATCAACACACGTTCGAAGGTGAGCAGACAAACGTAAAGCAATCACACGAAAACACATGTATTTATACCTGGAACGTTTTTATAAGCACTGTGCTATGAATCAGCAAACTTTGATTTGTTCTTCCTATAAGTGTCTTTGTAATTTCAGTGCTACACGCTCATCAGTTCATGCAGTCAGAATACGCCCTCAGTCTCATCTCGACGAAGCTGGGAAACGACCCGAACACGTACTACATCGTCGGCACGGCGATGGTCAATCCGGACGAAAGCGAGTCGAAGCAGGGAAGGATCCTCATATTTCACTTTCAGGAAGGGAAGCTGTATCAGGTGGCCGAGAAGGAGATCAAGGGGGCGGCGTACTCTCTCGTCGAATTCAACGGGAAGTTGCTCGCGAGCATGAACAGCACCGTCAGACTGTTCGAATGGACCGCCGAGAAGGAGCTCCGGCTCGAGTGCAGTCATTTCAACAACATAATATCACTCTATTTGAAAACGAAGGGAGATTTCATACTCGTCGGGGATCTGATCCGATCCATGACGCTGCTGCAGTATAAAACGATGGAAGGATGCTTCGAAGAGGTACAGTAGCGCTCAAAATTTAATAATTTCTTAGTTAATTATTTTACTGTAAGATTTATTATGGTTGTGTATTATTTTAGGGTTGTATTATATGTTGTATTTCACGTTGTAATGCTCAGATAAAATTATGCATTTCTGTTCTTATTTATTTCCATATTTATTCACTTATTCTTTTATTTATTGTATAAACATTTATGCATTATATTTACATTATTGTACGCATATACAGGTATAGTAGCACTCAAAAGTATTTTGACAATACAAAATTTAAAAGTTTCATAATTAATTATTTTACTATAAGATTTTATTTTGTATTATTAGCAATACTATTAATAATATATGTTTCATTAAAATAACATAATATTTTTCTTTTGCAGATGGCCCGAGATCACAATCCGAACTGGATGACCGCAGTCGAAATTATAGACGACGACACATTTCTCGGAGCGGAGAACTCGTTTAATTTGTTCGTGTGTCAGAAAGACAGGTAAGTCATGAAGTGGACCGGTTGTCGTCGATTGTGCTGACTGATGTTTGATGTTCCAGCGCGGCGGCAACGGACGAAGAGCGGCAGCAGATGCACGCCGTCGGGATGTTTCACTTGGGGGATATGGTTAACGTGTTCAGGCATGGATCTCTTGTGATGCAAAACGTCGGGGAGACAAGCACGCCCACGACGGGGTGCATTCTCTTCGGGACAGTCAGTGGAGCAATCGGTGAGTGCATTCACATTTTCCCTTTATTTCATCAACACTCGTTGTTAACAATTCCTGTTGAAATTTGTAAAGGTTTGGTGACGCAAATCTCAGACAGTTTTTACAACTTCCTGAAAGAGCTCGAATCCAAATTAACCGATGTGATCAAGTCAGTGGGGAAAATAAAGCACAGTTTTTGGAGGAGCTTTACAACCGAAATAAAAACGGAGCCCTGCGACGGATTCATCGACGGGGATTTAATCGAAAGTTTCCTAGATTTATCTCACGATAAAATGAAGGAAGTCGCCACCGGACTTCAGGTACGAATGCAACTTGCGTGAACGCAGTCGTAAACCGCCTTTATCAATGATTAATCTCATTGCAGATCGACAATGGGTCTGGAATGAAACAAGAAGCAACAGTCGACGATCTAGTTAAAATGGTCGAAGACTTAACGAGAATACATTAGAACCGCCTGCTTTGTATAATATTAATTTAAGTATATAATAATACAAAATAAATTCAGTTAATTTCTAGATAAAAATAGAACAATAAAGGTGAATAATGTTTTTATTCCTAAACAAGGTTGTGCCTTGGTGAATTTAACGAAGGACTTTATTTCAGTAAAACTTTAGTATTGTTTGGAAGTTCTCCTTGAATCCATTTAGCTATATTTTGCACCCCCATTCCGCTCACTGCGCTCGATTCCAAAATGGTCACCTCCTGAGGGACTTCCCTTTGAAGGCGTTTCATCTGTAGCATTAGGAGTGCCTCGTTCCTCATTTGTCGATACGACACGTCCATTTTAGTCAGAACTATCAATACCTGAAATAATAAATTTACAATAGAGTTTTCTCCCTGGGGGAAAAATGTTTGAATGTACCTTTGCTTTAGTCAACTGTGGATCTGCCAAAATGGAAAATAATAAAATTCCCGCCGCTGAAATTTGGCACAAGTTACTAGCGTCGACGACATAAATAATTTTATTTACTCCTCCGTAGTACTTATGCCAAATGGGTGCCATTGCTCCGCCCAGTTCTCTGATTTCGTATTCTCTTATTGTTCCCATTTCTTCATTGTGAAACCTCAATGTCGTCAGATTGGAACCCGTTGTGGGTATCGTACAGGATGTCTCATCCACTGCATTTTCGTTCTGTAATTTTTTTAAAAGCAACGTTTTCCCCGCCCCAGAAGGACCCAAGCAAATGATAGAACTCATATTATGGAACTCAAGTTTTACTCGTTACCATGACAGCGTTTCCCTTCGCGCCGTTTAGATTTTAAAATCTGTAATGAAAATCTGCTTTGATTCTTAATTTTTTAGCAGTTAGGTATCCATAAAAAGATATACATATTTTTGCTGATTTTAGTATACCTTAAATTTGAGGTTCAAAATTAAAATCATTTGGCATAAATATACAAAGTTTATTTTTTCGAAAACGACAATCTTCTGCGTTTTATTAAATAAATAGTGCAAAAAATTTAAACTGCGAGTTCAAACTGTCCTAGAAAAATAAAATATTAGTTTCTGACACTCAATTTATTATAATTTTGGAAACCGAAAATGTTTGGGCGGTTGATAATTTAAACTGTAAAGCGTTAGATAAAATTAAACGTAAGGAAGAACGTTTTATGTTTTGTAATTTTAATAAATAATTTTATTTTATTATGCTTATATTCCGTTCCCAAGGCTTGGAATAATTTAAAGACCGTTATTTTTTGAAAATTTAAAATATAGAAACGTTAGAACCATCAGCAGTTAAACTCAATGGTGGAAGTCGAGTCCTCATTCGTCTTGTTGCATCACTAATGGCGGTTTTCACAGGTGAATGTAATCACCTGATATCAGTTGCTACGTGTTTAATCTTTTTTATTCTGTTTGCTTTTCAAGTTGTCGCATCTTCATCATTACCATATGTCAAATTTTAGGAAAAAGAAAAGTTTTTAAAATGAAACAGTGAGGTTATATTGATGTTTTAAATTTTGCCACATCGATCGCACACTTTGGTTGTGGAAATGGGTGAAAAGTGCGATACTGATCACAGCAGGCAATCATGGGAGATTTACCTTACGATCAAATGAATTACCCAATGCGTCGTGACAGCATTTCAAGGATACTGCTGATCTGAGTAAATGTCAAAGATGATGCCATTCATGATGTCTTCCCCGCCTCCCATTGAGGACTGTGAAGAGGAAGAGGATGATGAATTCGGAGATTTTAGAGGAGCTGATCATACCTTTGATTTAACAGGTACGTCCGCTATGTAAACCATTTTGACTTATTTATAAACCTGACTTTGACAGGTTAGATTAATACTAATTATTTGTAAGTCTACCCAAATATTCTCTGTTCATTTATGATGATATTTATAAAAAATAAATTTTTTGTAAAATACATTTCTAAATTTGTTATAATGATTTATTTTTAAAAAATAATGATCAGGTGCAATGTCTTCCATGATTTTGTTGATTTTATGGGCCCATTTATAATAATAAAATCACATGAGTCTGTGGCCTTCAATGCTCTACTGATTCTTCTTTTGTCTTTAAATAATTATTATAATCCATTGCAAAGCTGTAATGAAGACATTCAGAATTCAAGCAGTTCTTTATAAGAATGCCTGATGATTTTTATCAGTGTAAACCACTTGAGTTTCTACTTCTTTTTCTATGCCAAGTGATTTATTTTGATTGTGGCTAAAGTTCATTTTTGAGACTTTGTTCTCACAAAAGGAAATTTATTGAGTTGTTTTCCTTACATTTTTTATACTTTTTTTATCATGCTGGAATTGTCATGAGCTGAATTTCACTTTTTCAGTATAAATAATTATTTGGAATAAATTGTGCTCAATAATGAAAAAAAAATTTTTTAATTATGATAATTCAGTCGGCCAAAAGTGGGGAAATTTTACTGTATGTATGTTAAAAGATAAGGTTATACTTATGTATGTTGTTTTAATGATAAAAATGATGGAAGACTGTAAAGTGTACTCCTTCTGCCATCTTAAAATGTAAATGGGGAGAGTCTGCATTTAATTATGAGCCATCAAAAAGCCATTAATGGATTTAATCACTTTGTAATTGTTGCAATTAAAGAATTCTTTGTCAGCAATCAAATCAAACAAATGTGATGTCATTGTATAGTTCTAAATTATTATATTTCTGTACACTTGATCTGTTGTATTATCATTAGAGATTATGATAGAGAAATTTGAATTCGTATTAAGGGCCATCAGCATAAATGAAGTTTCCAAAAATTGGCATTAATAATTTTAATATGATTTAATCAATCCTATATTGATTCTCTTTCAGACTTAAATGAAACAAATGATTCACTGGAGATTGAAAAACCTTGGATGGAAGACCCGTTAAAAAACTTACAAAATGAGATTCAGTTTACTGCATCTTCCAAAATGGCCAACTCCATTGCCAATGACAGCCTTAACAGTCCTTCTGTGAGTCCTCCATCAAATGGCATCTTCCACCAACCGCCAGACTCTCTTTTGGGTGTCAGTGAAGATGGCAACCCCAAAGAGGAGCTTATTTCAGCAGAAGCTGCAGTGGGGAGCAGCATTTCTTCTAACCCTCAGATGAGTGATAATGATTTCAATTCTGTGGCCAATGGCGGAATGAAAGAGACCGAAGAGTCGCCACTTGACGTTGGGAGTAATGCAAGTGATAAGGGATGTGCGGAGAGGACAGAGGAATTGGAATCGCACGAAAGAACTGCTGACGATCTCGGAAAGGAAGAAGAATCGGGGATGGTTAGTGATGAATTTAGTGAGTTCGCGGATTTCACTTGCGACACAGGTTTGAATAAGTGTGAGGAGGAGGCGACGAAGGAATCGGATGTGGGTGCGTCTCAGGTACAAGAAGACTTGGACGATTTCGATGACTTCGAATGCGCCGGCTTCGAATCTTGTCCGGTCAAAGAGGAGGTGAGTGTGTTTGGAGAGTGCAACCAATGAAAGTTCTTTCAATTAAATGTCGTTAACGACGAGGCAATTAACGGGGCTCTGTGATATTTGAATATAGAAGAGAGCAGCTGTGCCTGCTTTATTTACCAACTCTTGTTTGAATGCACAGTAGCACTCTCTAATAACCGAAATCAATTTATTTATATAAAAAGATATCTAAAATTGAACTCTGCTTGAAAAAGAAACAGAAGACATTCCATTCTGTGAGTTCCAGTCTATAAATTGGGAATTTTTCCTCATTTTCCTACTTATATAATTATTTAAAAAAATTAAATAATATAAATATATAAATAAAGTAATAAAAGTATACAATAAATATAGTAAAATAAAAATAAAGAAAGTATAGAAGATATAGTAAAAATCTAGTATAGAAAATAAATATGTAATTATTTAAAAATAATTAAATAATATAAATATATATTAAAGTAATAAAAATATATAATTAATATAATAAAATAAAAATAAAGAAAGTATAGAAGATAAAGTAAATATGTAGAATAAAGAAAGTGTAGAAAATATAGTAAAATATAATATGGAAAATAAATATGTAATTATTGAAAAATAAATAATAATAAATATATAATAAGTTATAAAAATATATAATAAATATAGTAAAATACAAATACAGAAAGTATAGAAGAAATTGTAAATAAATAGAGTATAGAAGATATAGAAAATATAATAAAATATAATGTATAAAATAAATATATAATTATTTAAAAATAATTAAATAATATAAATATACAATACAGTAATAAAAATATATAATAAATATAGTAAAATAAAAATAAACAAAGTATAGAAGATAAAGTAAAATATAATATCGAAAATAAATATATAATTATTTAAAAATAATTTATGAAATAACTGAAATTAAAAATAATTAATAAACGTTTGTAAAAAAAAGAATTATATTTTTTTTTAAGTCAGTTGTATTTTTTTATATAATTTTTGAACCGAATATAATCTGTTTTATTCGGTCGCTTTCTGCCATATTTGTAGTAATTAATAATTAATTGTAGTAATTTGTAGTAATTAAATAATTTCCCCCAATAAATGTATATAATTCCGGCGATGAAAGTTTTGTTTTTCGCTTAGATTTTGAAATTCATTAAAATAGTTACGTCTAAAATCACTATTATTATTTTTTGTTATTTTCATTTGCAGCCGACCGTAGAAGAGACGTTGAAAATGATGTTCGAGAACTTAGGCGAGCACACAGACGAGGCCATAACGGATTCTGCCGCATTGACAGACAGTCTTCATCAGTGTCTGGACGACAGCAGTTCAGTGTGGGGACATCTGAAGGAGTTAGAAACTAGTCATGCGCTTTCATACCAATGGTCCAACTCTGCCGCGAATAAGACTTTACTCTCATCACTTAATATAGACTGTAGAAATATCGTACGTTTCACTTCGTTTTAAATTTGTTTTTTATATGATATAATGAAGAATCGCTGGTGAATTTTCAATGATAGCGTCGACATTTTTTAATTCGATCGGCTTACAAATAACGGAAATTTGTGAATGTTTTCGTTTAGGTGGAATTTAATGAGTGTATTACCAAAGTATTCCTCTAAACTTTTTTTGCTCTTTAAAACAGTCGGTGTATTAAACATAGTAATGTTGTCACTGTTTTCATTGTAAAATCATATTCTTTAACAATTAAGAGCTTAAACACTTACATCATCGACTGCAACAAAATTATAGTTTAATATTTGATGTCAAATTTTGAGAATTACCGCGGTTTTATAAAACATTCAGCGATGCTTTTTATTTCAATTCCAAGTGAACTAATTTAAGGGTATAATGTTTTTCAGCTTTTCGGAACTCGATGGAATCTATGTGTGCCTAGATTTGCTGCAAACTTAGGAGTGAATCCGTTAGAACCTGTAAAAGCAACCGAAACGAATTCCCTTTCCCAAAATTCCACGTCTGTCAGCGACACAGCCGAAGTGAGTTTATTTTCTCCCGTTTTCTGTGTGTCTTTTTGATTTTTTTCCCCTTACCAATGCGTTCGAATTGTTTTTTTCAGGTAGTGGTTCCTGCAGCTCAGTTTGACTGGACCGGAAGTGGGCTGACGAATCCTTTAGATGGTAAGTGTCCAAAATTTTAACTCGCATTTCAAGCCCATTCCCCGGAGAACTAATATAATTATTCAGATTGACGGCTATGATTCTCAGTGAAATCGAGTCTTAATTAATAATCAGAATAATTAACCAGGCGGTCGTCAAAATTAAATTTTGTGATAGTATTCCTTCCCGATTGGTTTTTTAACGTTAAGCAATATCGTTTCCTGTCAGCACATGTAATTTTTCTTTATTTTTTTTCTTTTTCGCTCCTTTTATTTCCCGTCCTCATCCTTTCTCTCTCTCCTTCCTCCGCAGCCTCTCATTTAACCCTTCTCGACCTTGAGTATTTCACGAAGTTTGACGATATTTCCTCCTCCCCTCATGCTGCATCGTCATTTTGGGATCGTTCCAGTAAGTAAAACAATAAAATACTGCACGATTGTAATTGTACGGTGGAGTCTTCGCTGCAGCATGACAACGCGATCAGGAGTACGCACGCGTCGAAATAATTGAAATCCGTCTGCTTTTGCCAGGTTTGGAAAAAGAGAGTGAAGCTTCGACTGGAGAAGAACCACCAGTGCCGGCCGTCGTAGATGGGTTGGGGATGGAAACCCTCAAACCAATCGTCGAGGACATTTTCGGATCCATATGCAACGATGACAGCGGCAGATGTGCGGAAGACGAGGCGACGGAGTCGATTATACCGCAGCCGGTGCTGTCGTCGGCGCCACATCCAGACTCGAAGAGACGACAGGAAATGAGCTCCGAAGCGTACGCCATCATTGAAAGTTTCCCCGATTTGTCTTTCCTGAGTGCGAGGAAACTCATGCACGCCGCGGATGAGAACATGAGTCGGTGGAGAATGAGACCTTGACGGCAGAGTGGAGTTGTAGATGTTGTTTAGGTGAGGAGTTTTCATTGGGGATGTACAGTCTTCTCTTCCACCCCGCAATCTCCTTAGAAATTATTAAATTCATGTGCTACAAAGAAAAAATGTCATAGAGGTTTAGGAAAATGGAGCACAGAACTATACAAAAAGTAATACACTAATATTCCCATGTTTGTACAGCTCATGATCATTTTCGTCCAACCTGTGAATGCTCCCATCTCTAATTCTTTCTGTAATCGCTTTTCACAGGACACTGTATCAGATGCTAGTCATTGGGAGTGAGATTTACTGGCAACATATCAGTCAATCATTGTTATCGGCGGTCACGAAAAAGACACGGGGATATTTCGTCGTTGGCGACAATCGTTGAGTGAACTCTTCGGCGAGACGACACAGTTGGAATTGACCTTCTCATAAAAATCCATTTCTCAGGAGCAGACTAGATTTAGAAATATGATGACTAGTAAGCAATTTTATTTACCGCGTGGCTGCTCATTTGGACCAAACCATGCATTTAATAAGTTTGGCATGATATCAGGGGATATACTTGGCCGAGGAAACCGTCCCTCCCATCTGTACCTGTACCTATAGGAGGAACTGTACCTCACAAAAATAAAACACACGACTTTTTTGAAGGGTACAGTTTTTCCTCATTTATTCCGGATTAGATCAGTATAAAATATTTGTAGGCATTTGTTTTGGACCAATTGTGCCTTGTTGGAATTTTATGATTTCCAGCGCACTCTTTTGTAATTAATGCAGGCGCCAACAATAGACAGTTGAAAATTAAGAATTCCATGAATTAATAATTGAATTATTAAATGAAAATGCAATAAAAAAAGCTCATTGTACATAAAAATTTAACTGCAGAATTGTGTAACGGCAGATACAACTGTCTATTGTTTCCATCTTTTCTTGGGCGGTACAGTTGGTAACTTAACAAGGTTCAGGTGGGGAATAAACAAAGTAAATCCGTTTCATATCTCATTTATGTTAATTTTGATCGTATTATTGCAGTGATAACAACCACTGCTGACGTGGACGGCAAAGAGAGTCGTTTGTCGGGCAATATGTTAAATCTAGTTATTATTTTTAGAGTACCCAGTATTAATCGGAAATTTAATTATAGAGGGGGTGGGAACGAGCGCAATCGATGGGGCGACCAAAAGGGCGCAGAGATGAATTATTTGCAGCTGCAATCTTCAAAAGCAAAAATTTTCACAGTTTAAAACGTGTAAGGAATAACTAAAATGGATATCGCACAGGAAAAAAAATTTCAAAATGATAAGCATGAATTTGATAAGTTAAACCGAGGAAGCAGAATTACGACGGCCATTGGGGAGTCGTTGTCAGTAACCGTACGGTCGTGTCACCAGGCAGGGTTTTATCGTGGACGCAGTTCATTTGAGAAAGGAATCGAGAGCAACCGTTTCGAGTCGACAGTTATATCGGTTATTTTTTGAGATTTTTTTGTCACAAAGGAACACGATCCAGTGCCATATTTGGTTGAAGTGTTGTTTTTTAACAGGTTTTCCCCCGTTGGATTATTCGAGATTGCAGCGAAAGCGTTTAATTTAATGTCGGCGAAAATTGTGTGCATTTTGTCCGGGATACTCAGATTTATATTTACACTGTAAAATAAGAAAGGTTAGTTTATAGCAGTTATTTATTAAAACATTTTTAACATTCTTTTAAAATCAATGGGTTGTTATTGCAAAAAAAAACGTCCGTCGGTGGAATTAACGAATACCTATAATTCCTTCTCACCTGACCATTTACTGTAATGAAAATGGATTAATTTATGTAATTAATGATCGAAAATACTGCCTTTTTTCTTCACTGCGGGGAAACCATAAATCAAACTCTTCTCTGCAACAGCTTTTCTGCGTAGGAGGAACTGGAATAATTAAAACTTTCTTTCACCATCCGTATTTTATAGTCTGACCTAAAATTATGATCGATCGTTAAAAAAAAAAATTCAGTTACCGTTAAAAAGCACTTTGTGAATCGTGTTAATATAATTTATTTAAATATTTTTTTAAGGTCCTAAAACACTTTGTAACTTTCAGATGATCGTGTGTGTTTTATTAAAAAAAAAAAACCAATTCGTGTCGTTTCGGATAAACAATTCAGGCACAGAAGAAATTATACTGAATTTCAAGAGTTTGACCGGTGCTGGAAAGTATAAATTTTTTAATATTTGCATGAATGCGATTTAATGATCCTTTATGAGGTTCTCTCCTTATCAGGTGGCCTTCAAAGGCTCTGCAATGGCAACCGATTGCGAAGTCAGTTCTCAAAATGAAAATGGCGTCGGAGTAAAAAGTAAGCAACCGTCGATTCCCCCCCTATTTATTAGTATTCTTCTTTACGAGGGAGAAGATAGGGTTTCAGTGTAAGAAATTTTTCTCTTGTTTGTTTACGATAAGATGAAAATTTGAAAAACGCCATTGATTCGCCCTCAGAGGGAGGGGAATGCGGGAGCATTTCGAAAACCGTTATCATCGCTGATAAAAATGGGTCGTTTTGTTGTCTGCTCTCTCTCTCTTGATAATAACTCGCAGTATTATTTTCCTGGGAGGGATTTTTTAACAAATCTCACTCCTCGTTTTGCACTCAAGTGAATCACGCAGCTCTGAGTCATGGGTAACCAACGAACGATAATCAGAATCCGAACGATAGTGCACTGTCAACCTGGGAGTCGGCGTTTGCGGGTCTTAAATTAATTCCAGGACTTTCCATTCGCTTTTTTTTATTGTAAAATATTTGCGCGATCAGTTTTGAATTGGAAATTGGAAAAAGTAAAGGGTTCGAGAGTGGAGATTGTATCGATGGTTTGTGTCAAACCCATTTGGGAATCTGTTTGGAGATAATAAAAATTTCAAACTCTCGCCACAGGGAAAATTAGTGTTTAGGTAAGTTTTACGATCGGTGGACTCGCAACTTATTTGCAAACTCTCTGTATTGAGCTCCTTAATTCGCAAGTCTGTTAACAATTTTCGAACCTCATAAACAACGATTGTTTACGGTTATTTAAGAATGCAGCGAAGGACATTGCTTTGCCTTTTATTAAGGTCAAAAGAAGGTTTTTAGTGGACTTCAAAACGTTTATTGGTGTAACATTTTACGCATTAATTGGGGGAAATTTTGGATAGACAATTCCCATTCAATTCCCAATTGTTATTTTCCGCGCTTTCCTATCTTTTCATTTTAATAGATAAAGTATTTCGGACGCGTTTTTAAATAATCTTAAATAAATATTTTATACAAACAAAAATACCAGGTTTTTACCGCATCTCTGTTATGTGATTTCATTTATCTGTTGTTATTTACTGTATGAATTTCTCTTTTTGTGATAAAAGCTTTGGCACTTTTACAGTTTTGGAAACCACTGTTCTGCGAAAAGAAATTGTGTTGCACTGCATCAAAGTTATGATGGGATTCGAATTCAGCTGTTTTCAGTTGTTTAATAAGAGTATTGGAAATTTGAGTTTCCGAAGTTTCCTCTGAGCTTTCGCAACTTCCGGTTTGAGTTTGAGAGACTTTTATTAAAATCCCAGGTTTAAAATTTATAGATTGTCATCAGAATGTATTTTTATTTTAATTTGAAATATTAATTAAGAATTAATATCAGACAAAGAACTCATGCGCGGAGGTGATTTTAAGCGGAAAAATGGCCGTTGAGATGTGAATTCATTTGGCTTTTTTTTACTGCTGGAAATGATGATCGGTTATTATAATCACAGTCACGTTAGAGGCGGATATTAAGTATTTATTAAATGTAACTTCTTGTGATATCTCACAATACCTAATTGCAAAAATCGTGGAAACATTCCAATCCAATGACGAAACTGACATTTCCGGAACCCGCCAACAAGCGGTGAGTCATCATCACGTGATGGCGACAATCGGTCGCTTTCGTGATTTCTCGGAACCATTCGATTCGTGACGCCATAATAAATTTTCAAAAGCGGACTAGAAGATGGCGAAGCGCGCACTGATCTTTCGGGAAGTGCGTCTTCTTAGAGCTCCGCACCGCGAGAATGGTTTAAGCGTTAATAGAACGAGGGAGGTAGCGGTCCCGCGGATGAAGCGAGGTCTTCTAAGAGTGCGAATGCTATCGAAATGGGTAGACCTTGTAAAACTCAGTTGTGGGTGATGACATCATCCAGAGAAAAGAGAAGTTCTAGTAATCGATGAGGATTTCCCCTAAAAAAGGTGACTCATCTTTGTTTGGAGCAATCAAACCTTTCATAAACAAACAGGTGAATTAAATTTTGATATTTTGTTTTTTGTTAAAATAGAAAAAGTAAAGGAAAAAGGGTTTTAAAAGTGGACTTTGATTTGTTTATTAGAAATAGATTTGAGATAACGTAAAAAGCATGAAAATTGCGGTACGGATTAAAGAAGAATTTTCGGATGGAGAATCTGACTACAGCAGTGATATTTCGAACAATTCCAACTCGAATTCTGTTAATTTGGGCCTCGGCCAGGTGCTTTCCATCGGGGAAAATTCCGTGAACGTACCTGTAAGTAAATAATGAATCATTATTTTAACACGTGTTTTTGTCCTTTTTAATTGACCGATGAGAATGGCCAAATGCTAAATTGTGCGCAGTCACATGATCGACACAAATTAATATCCCGATTTGATTTCGGCCTGTTTCTTCCCCTGTCATCAATTGAATAAAGCCGTTGTTTTTCCGCTTAAGAGCAAACGTTGCTCGGAGTATGTGGATTAAAAGTAGGGACAGGGAGTGGTCATTTAGGCTCTTGAAAAAATATTCATATCGCCTCGACTGTTCATTTTGCCTTGATTTACTTATTGGGGCGCATTCTTTGACATCTTTCAGTCAGAGCTTTTTATTTTTCACCCTTTCATTATTCCAGGTTTAACTGTTTTGAAGATTCCTTTGCATTTCAAATACAGTCTGAATTTTTTATGCATGTCACATTCAAATAGAGTGAGGACAGTGCGAATTTGATATGAAAGAGAAACCAATGAATGTTCACAAGTGATTGAATTATAGTATAAAACTGAAGTAAAACCTAAACATCATTTAGACAAATGATTGGGATGGTTTTCTTTTGACTGTGCAGTATTCGTTTATATAATTTGTACTGTTTTCTTCCTCTGACATTAGTCGAGTGATGTCACACAAATGTGAGAAATTATATTTTGGGATGTACCTGTTGGAATAAGCACTTGAACCTAAAATCAGCTGTGTGCAGTGAAGCTGAGCATAAAGCACTTATCACATTGAAAATTGTTTGTTATTTAAGGCCTCACTGATGTAATTGCATTTTGACAATTTCATTTACTCACATTGAGTCTAAATAAAATTGAGATTAATTAAAAGGTTTTCCACAAAGAGGCAAAGGGATGAAAGGTGCAATACTGATTTTTACCTGCTTTGTTTGATGACCATCAATTATCATAAATAAAAAAGGTAAAAGTTTGCCCCAAGTGAACCTTTAATTAAAGAACAATGAGAATTTAATAACAAGTGAAGGTGTTCTCAAATAATAATATCACCGTTTTACTTATTTTTATTCTTTTAATCACAAATATTTTTTCAGTTTAATAATAATTTAAAAATATGAAACCAAGGTAATGATGATAATTTGCCCCCGAGCAATCAAAAACGTTTGACTTTATCATAGTTTTTATGAATGCAGTTTCACATGAAAATATCCTTTGCGATTGACTGCATAGTTTTTGTTGTTTCTCGCACTCGACCTTCGACTATTTCAAGGTTCGAAAAGTGCTCAAGTTCAGGTTTTGTAATAAAAAGAAAAAAAAATTAATTTCGTGAAATCAGTTTGGTTTTTTTCTTTTAATAATTAGGGGCGATTGTGTTCATTTGAATATTCAAATGAGGAAATAAGGGAGAGGGTAACTTTTCGCCTTATGTCAGCGTTGCCATAACAAGACGGAAGAGTTTAACTCTGTTTTTCTTTTGTTCGCTCAATTCGGTAATTTTTCCACTGAAGGAAGGGTGGAAATTGTTATTAAGATTTAGTATCCATCGAATGACAACGTCGGACTGTGTGAAGATTTGATTGGATTTTCGCTTATTAATTTCCTCCCGAGAGCAGCCATATTTCGGAGAACGGGTTAAAAATAGCACTTGAGAGTTTATTCGCGAATTCAGTAGAAATTTAATTTTTCTATTTAATTTTATCTTTTTGAGGCATAAAATAGCTGAATCACGATCTATTGATAGTACATATTTCCGTAGAGATATTTTTTATTTCTGTTAGATAACCCAGTGTTCCGATCGCAATCAAATCGAACGTAATATTTGTTTTAGCTGCGAATTGTGCATCAACAGAAACGCAAGGCTGTGATTATTTATTCCCAGAACAGTTTTATCTCCATATGTTCTGTCGTTGTGCACTTCGACGACAGTTATTTTGCGACTTATTGTTACCGAATGAGTTATTCTTGTTTTATTTGAAGACTCATTTCGACAGTTATTCGGTTAATTTAAGTTTTAATTGTCGATCATTAAACAAAGGAAAATTCGTGAAGATTTGGTCGGTGCGATTAAAAATTGTGCTTTGTATGTTTTATCAATGCCGCCTAACAATGAATTACCGAATGTAAAAACATACAGATAGTTGTTTGAGGGTTGTGTTATCTGCTGGTTTAAAATCATAGGTGTAATTATCGTTTGCAATCTTCTAAAAAATATGTGAGTATTCTTTGTTATTATTATCTTAAACTTTATTCTTTTTTTAAATATTTCGTTGTATTTTAACCCTTTGCGGTCGTATGTCTGATCTCAGTCAGCGCAGCAAGGAACTATACGAATCTTATACTGTATGTATTCCTACATCAGTTTAACTTTTCCTGTGGGAACCTCAATGTCTAATACGATGCTCTATCGATTGGAGATAACAAAATTAATCTAAACAAAAGTTGTGCGGAAACATTGTAGAATTCCAAAGAATATTTTCTAAATTGTATTCAGCAGTAATTAGAGATTCTCTCTCGTTAAAATATGACTAAATATTAGTGAATATTATGTATATGTATCCCTGCTCTTTCCAAAGAAATTAATTCCGACCAATAGATACCCATACACTAATTTTATACCACCGCAAAGGGTTAAAAT
This sequence comes from Brueelia nebulosa, assembly GCA_028293925.1. Lineage (NCBI taxonomy): Eukaryota > Metazoa > Arthropoda > Insecta > Psocodea > Philopteridae > Brueelia > Brueelia nebulosa. The sequence continues at coordinate 324,572 of JAQIBA010000063.1, read as the reverse complement.
ATCAAAAATTTAGTACTCAAATTTTATGCTTGAAGTATTTTATAAAATGGAAGTTTGGATACCACTACTTCAATGAAAGCCAGTAAATTTTTCGCAGCAAAGAGGAAAATGAAAATTTATGTTTTTGTCAAAAGTATTTATACGTATGGCGTCGCAGGTATCGAACCATTCACCCATTTGTATTTTCGGTGCAGTCCATTCTTTTTTTAATTCGCCACCTCGAGTTAATTGTTTGGGAGGTCCGAAACAATAACGGTTTTTCTATTTGAAGTGACGCAACTTTTGGGGAAAGTACCGCTAATGTTTTCCCTCCAATTACGTCCATTTCAAAAGCTGCCATTCGATATGATTTTAGGGCAAAAGTCGCGGTAGCCCACACCCTTTGCAGGTCAAGATCCTCCCAACGACCACCTGGTTTTTTAAATTTGTCAACCGTTTCCGTCCGCATTTCACCCTGACATTTTAACCAGGGAGAGAGAGGCCTTAGACTTCGGCTAAGTGGGCTGCGGCTTTGACAAATCGGTGTCTGGTTTTGCCTTCGGAAAAAAATTCAAGTGGGTATCGTCGGGAAAAGTCGAAGGAAAGGTTGAGTCTGTGTCAGCTGAGCAAACATTTGCAGTTTGGGCCACTGATTGGGTCCTCCCCTTCTCGGGGTTGCTGTGAAAGGGGCGGCGAACGGAGTGCAGTGCATGTTTCGAAGGAATAAAATGAAAATTGACGAGAGAGAAAGGGAAGTGTTTCTTGGGGTAGGTTGAAAGCGAAAGCGGGATATTGTGAGAGGGAGTGAGAAGAAAAGGGGGCTGAGATTTCGTTCGAGTTTTCTTTCGACATATTTATCGGATTTCGACGAGGAAATAATGAATTCGCGTATTGATTAAGTTTACCCATTAAATCCTATTATGGTTTTTAAAGCTTAGCACAGTTTTATAACAAAATAATTTCTCTATTTTTCCGTTTTGATCTGTTTTTATACAATTTTCCTGCTTTTATTCTTACTATACTATAAAACTATTGGTATTTATTAAATTCCAGACAAACATAGAAAACAGGAAAGAATTTTAAGAGTTATAAATTTTACATTCAAGATTGTAAGACCTATAACATCATCAGATTCCCCAAAAATCCAAAATGTAATTAAGATGTTTTTTAAATGAGAGGAGCTCTAAAAATCAGAGCCTTCATTTTGGAAAAATAATATTACGACTGCGCCATTTTAGAAATGCTTTATTTCAATATTTGTTTTATGTTATTATTTATTTATTTATGCATCGGTTCATTGTTTATGTATACAAACATGTTTTATTTTTATAATGTTATCATTTATTGTAAGTGCTGTGCTTTTTTATTTTATTTTCTGCAGCTGCACCCCCATATTTAAATTATAATGGCTTTTCTTGTTCAGTTGTCATATCTGCAAGCGCAGATACATAAGATAAGTGAAACGCCTTTGGGCGAAACAGTGGTTAAATATTATAATAAAAATATTCAAGGCTGCAGTAGTCCACAGAAAATCTTGAATGGGGTCGGGGTCTTTATAAAGGAGGGGCAAGAGCAAATTCACTTTCTCAGATTCTGTCCCATGTGTGTTGTGTGTTGTGTGGTGTGTGAAGCATTTCGGCGAAGGAGGGAGCAGTGACCAGACGAGGCAATTGTCGTTTCTCCTCCGGTCTAGGCCGCCTTTGAGAGATGAAGGAAAAACTAATTATTAATGATTAGCCGAATGGGATCGATGTGGGGAAGGGGGGGGGGGAGCGGGAGGGGGCGGACACGAAGACATGCGAGCGCCGAACTGCACTCGGGTTTTCCCTTTCTGGGGCGATTCGTCAGTATGAAGTTGGGTCGGGAGTAAAAGCAAAAGGGGGAAATGCGAATCAATAAAGCGGAGGCATACAACCCCAGTGAAGAGAGAGGGTGTGCTGGCAAACTTGGCCAGGAGGGTCATTATAAATGTGCTAGGGGTGGAGTTGATTATTCGCTGCGGACTCTTTCACTGTCGGGCGGATTTTCCAATAACTCAATTCACGAGACCGATGCATACAATAATTGGGAACCTCGAAAAAGTGACTAATTAGACAGCGGAACAAATAATTGGTTCCTTCCACTGCGAACGATTTTATTTTGAAGGAAATTGGGGAAAGTCCAAGATAAAAGGGGTGGAGAGTTGCTGTTGGCCTTGAAAACTTTTCTGCTTTTCCCTGTTTTTTTCGCATTTCCCCAAAACCATTTGATTTCGTTTCTGCGTTTTTCTTTTCGCTGAGAGGAAAATTGTTTCACATTTTCCGAGGTCGTCCTATTAAACATTGTATCAGGCGCAAATAGTCCTCTTCGGTCTTTCCCGCATGCAGTTAAATTATATTTTTTGTGTTGTTTACGATGTACTTCTTATAAATATGCCTATTTTGCTTATTTATTATCAGCATTTTAAAGAATTATTTTTAGTTTTTTACGTAGTTTAAAATAAACATTTGTTAATTATTTTTATAATCGCGCGAGTGTTTGTCATTGTTTTTATTCCATGTTATGACATTTTCGCTTGCTTAATTTAATGTTCGCATGGAAAATTCAGTGTTGATACTTAGGTTTCGACCTGACAGATGTCTGCCAAAGGGGTCATGACCCCGGACTCTTCGGTGTGAAGAAGACGGGGAGAGAGAGAGAGATCGGCAACGACTTTCCTCGGGACAAATGGGCTCTGTCAAAGAGTTCTTACGCCGTATAAATCAACTTTCGAAAAATCAGGACTTATTGGAGAAACGCCCGAATGAATGAATAAACGAATGAATGGGTGACTCATTGTTTTTGTAATTTTTTTTCTTCCCGGTTTTATTAATTTACGATCGGGACAAATTGTAATCAGGCACCAAATATGGTTGTTGAAATTTTGCTGTCTCAAACGGGGATTCGCCCCGGAAAATAATTCCCGGCATTTCCTGAATTCTTTTGCGGCCGACCTTTGAACCTTTGGGTGAAATGCTTTTGGACTGACAAAAAAAGGGACGCATATTTCAAGCTCAGTGTTTTTAAATATGGGTTGATTACATTTAATTTGTTTAAGCAATTTGTTGCTCAGGCTTGTTTAGTCGCTCTCGCCGACTGTCCCATTAGCAGTTTAGCGCATGGAATTGTTTCCGTCGCGGATGTGAGGAAGGAATCATTATGCAATTGCCATCTTCATTGTCAGTTTAAATAGATTTAAATTGCACCCCCCGCGAAATTCGGATTTGGCACATGTCAAATGAGAATTTTGGAAAAAAGCAACATTTATTTGCATAATTTTTATTGCACAAGCGCAACAATGTTTTCAGTATTAAAGTAAATTACTGATTTTAATAAGTAAGGAAGATGTGAGGAAGAAAGACATGATAATTATGTGAGTAAAGGAGAAATGTTTGGGAGAATGAATGAATGAAAGGGTGAAGAGAAGTTGAGAACAGTGTAACACTGTTTTCGCTGCTGATTTTGTCGGGACATTGAAATACACCGCTGTTTTGATTGCGGCAATGCAAAATAATAAATAAATTATGCGTTGTAATTAGCAAAAGTGAATTTTGAATCCACTAATTAATGCGCATAACTTTTATCCAATTTAATGTCAGCCTTGAAACTTCGCACTTAAGAAGCCGAGAAGTCGTGTGTGTGTGCGTGTGTTTTTTTTTGTTTTTGTTTGCCGACGGAATGCTGTAAGACAAATGAAAACCAGCAGAGTTAAGCTTGACTTTTACTTAAATATTTAAAAAGAAAAAATTAAACAGGGAAGGTGTGATTCATTTCGAAAATCGTGGGATTCTAAGAAATAATCAAATGGCGAATAAAATGACGTCATCGCGATCCGAGCGCTCTGGTCCCGCGCGGGAGAAAACCGACCGCCTCGAAAGCTAACAATGCGCCCTATCGCGCCCGTGTTTCCCGCCCGCTTTGCCTTTTCTTGGAAACTAAGTTGATTCCCCTGCCCACGGAGTCGGAAGCTGTCCGTTTGTTTTCTTAAAGTTCCGCGAAACGCGAAACGACCTTGCAAAAGCAACGTTTTGATAACTCGTTGGATTCAGTTGGATTTTGAACGTTGCTGACGGTGGCCGCGTTTGATATTCGCCGCGAATTGTTGTTTTGCCGAAGTCGATTTGGCCGACGTCCAATTGTTTGTCGCGCATCGCTGCGGTGTTTCACTTTTGAAAAAAAACTTCTCTGGTTTAATGTCTCGCCTGGTACCTGAGGGTCCCCCGCTGTTGGATCCCATCAAAGAGGATTTGTTTACCTTCTACAGCGACATGGCCGCGCCGGGAAAGAAAATGGTGAGTGGAAACGGCCCCGTGTTTACCTCCGTCCTCGTTAGCACACTTAACGGGCGGAAAGGGAGGGGAAGGCCCTTTAATTGTTGTTTTTGTCCGAGGCCTAATTCGTTAATTGCTTTTATTTATTGTTATCTGGAAACGTGCCCGGGGAAATTTTCACTTCCTCTTGGAAGTTCGTTATCACTCGCTGAAAATTCGCAGCAGCCAGTCGCTTCCGCTTATTTTTTCCCCCCCCTTTTTGTGAAAATAATCGTCTTTTGTCTTATCAGTCAAGGTTGAGGAAAATGCGAAAAAGGAAAAACGAACGTCTTATTCCGGCAAATATCCGGGAGCGAATTGCATTTCCCCGAGCAAATCGTCCTCTTTTAATGCGACGACAATGCTGCCATTGAAAAAAAAAAGCCTAAGAAGTTTCTTCTGCTTAGGTCAGCGCCTGCGGTTTTCTCTATGAAAGGCGTCTGCTCGAGGCGAACTCTCCTTTAAATTGGCCGCAGGAGCACCGAATGACTCGCGAAATCGTTCATTTAGAAGTTAAAATAGCTCGAGGCAAAGGTTATCAAACATTGTTTTGATTTTTTGCTGTTGGAAAATTCGCCATTGATTAAATTAAGTTCAACCACACTGGCGTTCTGCTTGCGAAACTGCACATTTCGTCAGATTTTTAATTAATATTTAATATTTTCAAACACAAACCATTTGGAGAGATGAATCCGTATTTCTAAAGCATCTGCTGCTGATCCACGGGGTGACCCGGTCTCAATTTCTGTTTGATTTCCTCCGAACGGGAAACCTCCCAATCGCTCCTGAATAATTGGGGCAGAGCCGGCGAAGAATGATAATGGCACTAATGATTGGTTATCTTAACTGACCCACGGTTAGAATTTGAAAAAAAAAATGGCTGAATGAAACCAACTCGAAACTGGTTAGCCTTTCAAAGAGGTGGGTCCGAATTTGGGAGCATAGCCTTCATTATGTGCATCATTTAAGCGTTATTATGGTACATTCGTGAGCTGGAATTAGATATTACTTATAAAAAAAAACGATTCCCAATAAATTTCAACATTTTTTAACCGCCGAAACTACGAACTGTGTAAAATTGATCGTCTTTAATAATATCCTTCTACCTGTTTTTTTTTTAATAATTAACGCCGCTGTTAAAAGTTCAGGCAAATTGAAAAACAGTACCCGAACAATTGGATGCTTTAATTTAAGTAATGAAAAGCTTTTAAAGGGTAATAAAGGAGTGCACTGCTGCAGTTTTAATAATAAAAGCGGCGACTTCATCGGAAAAATGGGGAATATTTCTTTTAGTTGTTGTTTGTTTTAAGGGCAACTTATATAAGGTCGTGTTTTGCTCAAATAAAAAAAACAACACAAATGCTGCATTTATATTTAATTGAGGTATCACGTAACCGTTTGTTAATTTGCACCGATAATTTTCTGACTCTGCATTTCGTCATTCCCGCAGGGGATGAATTTCGGGTGGGTTTGGGGTAAATCCCCCAAAGGGCGCTCAAATGCGGAGTTATCCGAACCGTAATTCTTTTTGAAAAATCCTATAATTAGATGTTGACAAACATCGGAGGTTTTACGCCTCATCGTAATCTCAATTCTTTTTAATTGTCGTTCGCCTGGCTGTACCTGTCCGTTTCGAAAAGGAATTCGGGTGATTAGCGATTCCGTTGTTGTTTTGAAGAGTTCTTCTCTTCGGAGCCCAATTAATTGCTTTTCTCTTTTGTGGATTTCCCTTCGGGCGGACCATTTCGTCTGATGTTTTTGCCTTTTCTCGAACACCTCTCATAAAGTTCACTCATTTGCAATGAAAAACCACTAAAGTAAGAGAAAATGAACCGTGAAAAGTCGAAAGTTCAAGACCCCGAAAGGTTTAATCATAATTTGAAATATTTATTATTAAAATTTTTTCCACTGTGAATAACAATACATAATTTTTGGAATTTTTTTTTCATTCGATTAATCGCTTATGTATTAGCTAATAATGAGAATTTATTGCGGTGATTTCCCTATGCCCTTTCACACTCTACGGCTGTTTGCTCCGTTCAAGATGGCTGCCTCTGTTTACTTTCTGGTTTCCTTCATAACTGCATTTTCTAATTACATAATATTATATTGTCATGGGAAATAACATTTTGCGTAAACTTTAAAAAATACCCTTTCGAGAAGAAGAGTGGGAGAGGTGGGGAGTTTTGAGTTGTGAAAATTCAGGGCGTTCAATGAGAGTTCGGTAAAAGTAAAAGCTCATTGAATGGGAATGTTTAAATGTGTTCGTTTTGTCGGTCCTCCATTGAGCAATATGGGGCAATGGCTGCCACCCTTTCGGCTCGAGGCAAAGCCAAACGAGCAAATGGCCACTGAATGAGGTTCAGGTTGATCGAGCGGAGACCGAGCCAAGGTGTGGCTCTGTAACTGTGAAAGACGTCACGTCGACGTCACACCTCACAGCCTGACCTACTCCATGTCTGTATTTTTAGACTGTATCGCGTGGCCGTGGCTAAATATGGCATTAACTCAGGCCGTACCTGGCCGGTTTTCGGGCGCGAGAGAAGCATTCTTCCACCCCGCACGACTCGAATTCTGTTTGAATTGGGCTCGGAGCGTTCTCTTTTCTTTATCGACATGTGTGTTTGAAAATAATCAAGGTTGGAATTCAAGGGAAAGGCGTGACTTTAATCCCGATACAAGAATTTGTCACGCAGTGGGCAAACACTGATAAGAGACGGCGGAGAGCTCAGGGCTGAAGTCGGATTCTTATGCTTTCTTCGGGGAGGAGTCGCTCCCCGGACCACTTCACCACTCGCAAGACGCCCATTCGATGGAAGAGTAGAAAGTGGCCCGAAAAATTGGCCGGTTTCCTTCGCTAACGGTACTCCTGCCCACGCGGCATCGAAGTGGTTTATGCTTTTGGGGGCAGATCGAAAAGCTGCAATCGATCCTTTGCCGCCATTTTGTCGGGCGTCGTAAGCGAATGCGGTGTTGTACCTATATCCCGTAGAATTGTACAAATCAACAATTTTATAAACTCCAAAGGGGAGAGGATAATTTAAGTAAATATTTCAGTAGGGGAAATATTAAAATCTGGAGTATTTTCTATACCTCAAATAATAAGTAGAGGCGGCCATTTTGAATGGTTAGCGAGTGTGAAAATCACAGGTTCAGTCGGTGTAGAATTTTAAATAAGAAATGTTTAGGTGTAAACTTTCATAAAAGCGCCAAATAAAGATTTCCTGCACTCCAAATAAGTTTCAACTTTGCTGGATTGTTTATACAGAGAATTCGCCTTTGCATTCAGTTTTTCTTATGGGGGTTTTCTTTCCCAATGTCCACAACCCCTCCAAACTGTATAATCTTCTGACACGCACAATCCAGAGTCCTAGAAGTAAAAACCGAGCCCCTCTGAACATACGAGGCTCGCATTGTTTGGAGGTCATCTTACATTTCCTCAGTGTATGATAATTAATTTGAGAAACTTCCGTTGCGCAACTTGTGTTTCGTACCCGAAACGGGTGCCGGGTGCAATGGCTGCCTTCGGAGGCTTTCCACGTCCCACCAGTAATTCCTCTCCCCTAACTTTGAGCTCCCGATCACATGACTCGTTGTGCTTCCCCAATATGGCCACGAAAGAAGGCCGGACCCGTCTAAAGATAACCACTACCGATCCCGTTCTTTCGGCTTATCTCTCTCTTTCCGCTTATCCTCCGTTTTGGCTCCACACACGTCTTTGTTCGGGACATCGGGGTTTTCTGCCATCTTCGCTTTGGTTGGTAGCCAGTCGGCGCGATAAGTGTCTAATGGGTGGTTTGTCGAGCGGTTTCCTCGGAGAGTTCTTCGGTCGCTGATAAGCGTTCTTTGTTTGGGTGAGTAGCCTGGCATTGTTCCGCGTCGGGCCTTCCACGAGGAGGTGAGGCCTCGACGGTGACTTTCCGCTCAGCAGAAGACAAAAAGGAATGACCCTTTGTTTACCCGATGGGGAAATTCACGGTTCAGAAGTGAGGAAGGGAGGGGAGGATGGCTTTAACATCGCACACATGCTTTTATGTGGTTGTGATGATTACACAAAATTACACGACAATACAAAACTAATAATACAACGGGTATTCATAAAAAAAACCGCCAAAGGGTATAAAAATAAACTTTTCCGAGGGGGAAGTATTACCCACAGACAAACAACACATGGAAAATCGAAACAATTTGTAAAAAATCCCCCAGTAAAGTTGTTTTAATTTATTTCATTGAAACCGCAAAAGGTGACTTTCGAATAAAACGCCATAAGGAACCGGTCCGGTATCCACGTCAGCAGATCACACAGACAAACAGGATTCATGAATTAAATAAAATCCCTCCAAGTGTTTTTCATTAACCTAATTCTTTAACTCGATGCCCCCCCCCAGAGCTCAATTCATCCCTCTCTTCCCGGCGATGGCACTGAAAGGGGGAAACCGCAAACCGTCGCTTTTTTCGTCCCCTCATTTTGCTGCGGGGGAATTCCGAAGACAAAGGCAGAAAGACGATGCCAGCGTCGTCAGCTGTCGTCAGCCAATGGCGAAGCATCTGAATTGAAGACCTTCGATGCCAAATTAATCATTAATTTGGAATTTCCGGCCGCAAAAAGAATCGTTGCAACCGGAATGTCGGCGCCTTTTTTTTCCGTGTGGGACCGGTATAGTGGGGAGAGACTCACAGACTTCCTATCGATGTCTGGGAAGTGGAGAAGGGAAATCCCCCGTTGTCATGGTTCTAAATATGCACGATTGGCTCATTTTTTTTTTCTTCCCGCGGGAATCGAAAACAGCGCCAGAACACCCAATTAAATTGTGAGCGAAGATTGTGGAAAATGTGAGAGATGTAAGACCGGAAATGGATGAAAGGCATTTCTCGAGAACCGCGAATTTCCAACAGCTCCCGAAGGAAACCCAAAACGAACAATTTCTGGTATTTCATTCCCGAAACCCATCCCTGGAATTTCACCCATACAACGAAATAATTATAAATAAAAAAGTCAAAGAAAACTCTTAACAATTTTTCCCAAAAAAGGGAGAAAGACATAAGACTTTTACCACATAATTTATTGTTTTATGTCCGCACTCATTTATTTGACCCCCCACTGACTACCGCTTAACGATTTCTTCGAAACTTCTCCTTAACGACGCACTGTGTCGTAATTACACGAAAGTTATATAAAACAGTAATAACTACATGTCAAATAAATGAACGGTATTTCCAAAACGCATTACATATATAATATAACAATCGGTTTTCAAAAATACAAATTTTAGGAACCACTGTTTAAAATTTCGAAAGCTTTTGCTTAAAGTTATAAAAGTAATGTCGGATCACCGAATAATTTTGATAATCCAGCGAAATTATGTACCAAATTAAGCGCAATACAAAATGTGGTTTCCGGACGAATGTGGCTGACCCTGTTTGCTGTTTGGCACGAAATACAGGACTTTGTTCCACGAAAGGTTGACGACCGACATAAAAACAACCCCAAAAGGCCCGTCCGTGTGTGAGGATCGAACCCTGACACTCGCTCAAACAATTAAATATTGTTTTTCAAAAGTCCCCCGAAAACTAGTAAACAACCATTATTCGAGAGAGTTTTCACGAGGAAAACATATTTGTAAGCGAAAGAGAGTGTACCTGCGAGGGGTTTGTCGGGGCCCTTCCGCTGATGTTTGCCTTTCGGAAAGGGGCGGGAGGGGAGCCCCGGGCCGAGCACCGATTTTTGGCTCGGATTCTGCGTTTATTTATAAAAAGCGAGTGGAGTCATTCGTCGGAAAGTTTAGTTGGGGTCGGGAGCAGGAGATGAAAGTTGGCAGATTTTTTTTTCGCGAGTGCCAGGGAAATTTTCTCTTGCTCTCATCCGACGATTATTGAACGAACGTCGACGTGAAATTTTTTTCGAACGAACGACCATCCGGCGATTTTTTTTGTTATTATTATTTTTTCGAACGAGACTATCCCACATGGCGGATCTTTCGGTGATGGAACCTCTGGATTTGAGTGCGGTGTTAACGCCTGAATTCTGGTTTCAGCAGGTAGGAGTCCTCTTCCCTTCGCGTTGCATCACACATACCTAAAAACAGGAACCTTTTCAGGAAACGATGGAAACGTTAAATGGCTGACGGTCGTTTTTTTTTTTTAATTTGCAGTTTACTAGTTTCGACGGAGTCCACACCGGCGTTCCCACTCGTACAACGCCCACTCTAACACCAACCACCCTTCGAAACATAGAGCAGACCTTCATCGAATTGACAAGGGAAACAGAAAGGACTGAACCACATCAGAACGAAGCTGGTTTTGTGCCTCCAGTTGTTCAACCTCTCACTCAAGGTAAGAACCGTTTTTGACTTTTTTGCTTTGCTGATGAGACTCCCACAGTCATGGTTGACCTAATAAAAAAACAGATTATTAAATACTATCTCAACTCTGAAAGAAATTTAAGCTTTCTGTAATTATTACAGAAAAAGAGAAATAACAATTTGAAATTCTCTGTTATATTGCAACATAAAGTTGAGTTTAGAAACAACTTTTTATTATATTTTGTAAAACTTAGTTGGAGATGATTAGAGTAAATTTGAGCCCCATTTTTATTATTTTGAATCAGAATGTTTCTGAATTTTTGCTGAATGTTGCTCAATCTCCTGCTTAGATTTAACCAAATGGCAGCCAGAATTGAGACAGCAAAGGTAAATGCAATTCAAAATGTACTCCCAATTTGGGCATTTTTGTTCTGTCTTTTCTACTCAAAACTGACAGAATGTGTATGTGTGTGTGTGCAGATATGTTTATTGAGAAACCACTTGCGGGACACTTCCAGACATGAGTTTTAAAATAGGTGAAGGGAATGACTCACTTTGCTAATCCACCCAAACAAATTGTTGAATTTATTAGCACTGATCAGAATCTAATCAGAAACAACAGCCTTTAGCTTTTCTTGCCCATGAATCACTGCTGCTGATGTTAGACTGAGTGAAATGAGTGAGGATTTGGCAACACTGGACCCTGAAAGATAAGAGATGTCAATGCATGCCCCAACAAGTACAAGAATAAGGGAGCTCATTGTTATAAATGTTAAAGGCTCTTAAAATAACATAAATCCATTTAATTTGAAAGTATTTCAATTAAAATAACCAGTGGAATGAGTTCATAATGAAACTATTTATTTCACTCTGAGTATTCTTCTCTCTCCCTTTCATTCTCCACAAGTATTCACCTCATTTACTGATGTCGGGCCTCTGATGCGGTGTCAAGGCTTTTGCCAGAGCCTCTCCGTGCCCTTTTCAACCGACGCGAGATTGCTAAAACTCAGCTTCGTCAGAAACACAATTTAAAGTTTAACATTAGCCATGTCGTTGCACTTAAGTTTGGGTCAACAGTTCACCAATTAAACGATTTTAGTTTGATGACAGCGCTAAAAGACAAAGCCAACGATTAATTAAATGTTAACAGTCGGTTTTGATTCGAGATGGAGCGGACATGCCGCGAATTACCTGATCGGATCGTTGCCGTTTTCAATTATCAACGCGAGAAATAGTTCATCCTCGTGATAATTTCCCACTTTCGTACGGGTTTTTCTCATTTCAGCTGAGTCTCTCATTCTTAAATTTGTTATCATTCGATGAGGTATTGACGTTTGTGTTATTAATACGTAAAGCGGTTGACGTCTGTTAATGTTTTAGGCGGTCATTAGCGTAATTAAAATCCGTTCGTATTGTTCGAAGCGCTTGGGCAAAACTTCAGGTATGCCAACCGTTGAAATTTAATAAGTGTTGCCACCGGAAATCAACCCGTAAAAAATGTAACGGACTTTTTCACTGTTATTTTTTGAGTGGTTGAGTTTGGGAATTCTTTGATGATAAATTTGTGATTCCTTAGCTTAAATGTAAAAACAAATCGGTTTAATCGAGCAATGCCCTTAGTTTTTTTGGTCAGTAAGACTATTTTTTTCTTCTCTCTTTTCCTCCTCAACGTTAATAAAACTCTTAACTTTTTATCCACGCATTTTAACCTTGAGTTCTCAAATCCGGCTTCAGACTTTAAATATTTCTTTTAATTCTTTACTACTTTTTTTCATCATTTCTTTCTCATACCCCGATTTCTCTCAAGGTCCCTTTCCCACCTTTCCCTGATCCCGTAGAAGCCCTCCCACATTTAAATTTTTATCGCCACCACTTCTCTGCAACCGCCCTTGGTCTTTCCTTTGCTCGACTTTTGTGTTTTAACTGAACCAAATGTTTTTTTTTGTAAGTCCTTGCTTTTTTCTATGGTTTAATATAAAAAAAAACAAAACCAAATAGAGTCTTTTACTTTTCATTTGGAAGCAAAAGTTTCAATAACGTTTAACGACTGATGTTAATAAAGTAATACAACAAAATTCAGATGTTTTTACTGAAATGCAATACAATATATGAAAATTATGTATTTGACTTTTTTGCCAACATTCAGAATAGTTTAGATGTCATTTGCAAACGAGAAAACGGCCTATAAAAGATGGCAATACCTGAAAAAGTGAGTAAATAACTCGATTAAACCGAATTGTTGTACATTGAAACCACAAAAGGCACCGCAACTCGTAGGCAAATTATCTTATCTCGGAGGCATCCGGCTGCTGTCAGTTTTAACTTTACCTTTGTTGAATTTGGATCTTGAAATTGGTGAGTTGTTGAAATTGTGAAATGTTGCTTCGTCGCAAATATCCCATCTCTCGTGTCTTTTCAACAAAACGGAATGCAGGAAAAAAAATTGTTTCGGTCAGTCGTTGAAATTTCGAGGGCCTTAACCTTTAGAATCGAGAAGCGTCGGTTTCGGGAAGGGAGGCAAAAGTAATGCGTTCGTTATTTAAATAAAAAAAAAAGGCGGGAATTTCCTGCAGAGCGCGTTCAGAAACCGCTCGAGCGCGCGTCGGAGGTCGCACTCGAACGACCGTTATTTTTAAATTTTAGGCGAGGAAAATTGTAAAAATTCATTTATAAAGGAGTGGCGAGTCAAACGACTGCGCAGATAATCTATCAGTTTTAACTTGTTATCTTTTTAATTTTTTATCTTTTTCATTTATTGATTTATTTATTTAGGATGTTTGTTTTGTCCTCCCCTCCTCCGGTTTCGTGAACGACTTGAAAAGCGTTGATATACCCGAAATCATTTCCAGTGTCTAAAATAAACCGTCTCGGGTCGTCGGCTCAATTTTAATTTCGACTGCGACAATATGCAATTTAACTTCGAACCGTTCGGCGAAAGCTTTGGTCGGTGCCGTTTTTTTTTCTTTTCTTTCTTAAATGTTTTACCCGGTTTTTGTCTTTGAAAAATTTTAAATGGAAGTGTTAGCGTTGTGGTTTTGGAGTAACATTTAAAGTTTTTAATCACACTTTCCAAGGTCACACCGCCAATTTTTTTCTCGTTGTTGGTTTGTTTTTATCACAAGTTGGAAAGACTGTGTGTGTGTGTGTGTGTGTGTGGAAAGAAGATAAGCCTCGGTTTGAACGAGGCTTTAGTTGCGGTTTCACTCTGGGCTCAATTCGGTTCTCTCCCGTTTCAGGAAAAAGCTCATTCATCAGTCTGGTCGACAGCAAGGCTTGGATCGGGGGAAGCACCACCATCACGACGACCACCAACCAACCCTCCTCGCCAATGAACAGACCGACCGTCGTCAGCTCCGCCGTCACGATGCCGCTGGTTCAGCAGACAGCGCAGCCCACGAGGAGGAACATGGGCGGACGAAGACCCACAAAGAACAGCGGGGTGAGTGGGAAACCCTCCCTTTTGCATCCCCTCCCCGTTGCGCAACACATTGCAATACCTCCTTCGGTTTCAGATCTCCCCCGAAGAAGAAGAGAGAAGGCGGATCCGGAGAGAGAGGAACAAATTAGCCGCCGCTAGATGTCGGAAAAGAAGACTGGATCACACGAATGAATTGCAAAAGGTAAATACAGAGAGAGATTTTTATTAATTACAAAGTGGGATGGAAAAGCTTTTTGCGGCGCCAGGTCAATTTGAAATGGATTAACCGAGTGTTTTGTTCTTGCAGGAAACGGACGGACTGGAACAGAAAAAACAAAGTCTTCAGAATGAAATCCAGTCACTGCAGAGCGAGAAAGAACACCTGGAATTCCTCCTGGAGGCCCACAAGGCCTGCTGCAGACTCGCCGCCACCGACGAGCCTCCGTCCCCCCCCGACATCAAGCCCGTCATCTTCATGGACGACGAGCAGAAGGTCCTCATCCAGCACGAGAACTCCGTGATCGCCCCCTCCTCCCAGCCGTCGCCCCCCAAGAAACCCCTCCTCGCCGACCTGCCCACGTCCGCCCCCTCGAAGCCCTCCCGCCCCAGCTCCCTCCCCTTCTCGCCCTTCCCCTCGAAGCCCGCCCCCAACCAGAGCATCCCCGAGGTGGCGGGCGTCCCCATCACCACCCCCTCCTCGGGCATCCCCTTCAACTTCGACTCCCTCATGGACGGGGGCACGGGGCTGACCCCCGTCAGCGGGACGGGGCTCACCCCCGTCATCCCCTCGTGCTCGAGTCAGCAGCGGAACTCGGGGGGCATCGACCTCTCCAGCCCGGACACGTCGCTCCCGTCGAAGCTGGTGTCTTTGTGATGGTGCGGTGGGGCGGAAGTGCGGAAAGACGTTGAGCGATAGCCATTTTCTCTTTTCTCTCAATATGGCTGCCTTTCTGTGAATTTTATAATTATTTTATTATTTATCAGAGCAATCATTTTAGCAGCTGTTAGCAGGTTTTATTCTAAGCGACTGGATGATGCTTGATGTTACCAATAATTAGAGTTTTTATAAAAGAAAACAATTATTTGGCCTTAATGCTGACTTTTCGGCTGATTATTGACAAAACGGGCTCAATTTTTTTATACGGAAATTTATATACAAATAAATACATATGTTTTAAGAGTTTTACGGGATTTGTCATTTTACACGAAAATTACTTTTCCTGTTTTTTAGTCACTTATTTTGACCGCCATTTTATGCTGAAATTTTATTGGGAAAATCCTTAAAAAAACAATCGGTTTTTATTAGGATGATTCCACGTGAAAGGGGTCGGTGGCCACAGGTCGACCCCCTCCGATTTTCTTCAAACTTTACAGGTTTGTACCTCAGTGCTTTGGATGAAAAACCCCCAAATTTTAGTTCGGTATCTCCATCCGTTCCGGAGATATCGCCATTTGAACAGAAAATGACGCGTTCCGAAAATCGACAACTTTGCACTCCCGTCCTGCAGAACCTATTTGGTTTCCAGAGACGAGCTTTTGCATAGTGGCAGAGCTTTACATGCTCTTTTAGTTATTACTATTAATTTTATTAGTTCTAAACCGCTCTTATTTCGCCCTTAATAAAATCTAAAAAAATATCCCAATTGTGAATTCTTCTGCTGATTTAAATACAACAGAAAGAGATACATTTTAAGGTGGGATTTACTTCAGACTGTAAATTGACGCTTAGGCAATTTGGTGGTTCTCCTTTAGGATATATATTTTTAGAAATTTATTATTGGAGATCTATTTTTAGGAATCTATTTTTAGAAATCTAAATATCAAATATCAAAGAGGATGTAGTGCACATCTAAAGACAGTTGATAGATAATTTAATAATTAAAAGGAAACTGAGTGGTTTTTAATATTAAAATCAATTGTTCTGTTCTTATTTTTAAAAACTCCCAATTAACTCTAACCGTCTAGATAAGGGAAAAATTTTAAATTGACACACTTAACACACTGAAGGGGTTGTGAGTCCAAATTCGCAAACAAATTTTACATCCCCTCGAAAATTTTTCATTCTAAAAAATCTCAGTTAGGCAATCTCTCGCGTGTTGCGTAGAGGAACTGCCTATACAAAAAATCTTAGGAGGTATTTTCAATACAACGAACGGATTTTGAGAACCTTTGAAACGCCGAATACAATGTGATCAGTGATCATAAATAATATACAACTTATATTTATGTAAAAAATCAGTACAATGGTAAAGAAAGGCTGAACAATGGTATAGCAGTATTTCCAATGAAATTATAAAAATGAAAATAATTTTTTCATCTGCTTGAATACATTCCGGAAGGCGATCTCTAGGCGATATCTCTTTTCTATTTAATTACTCTATTAGCTTTTTCGCTTTGAAGTAATTTTTCAAGTACAGAACTTGCCACGTTGCCAAACCCAAAAGGCAGCACATACTGAAGAGGGTGAAATACAAAACTCTACGATTCGTTGATTCTGCAATAGAAAAAATCAAACACATTATATATAACGCAACCCACTACGCCATCTATCGGGCATATAATACACTACAGGTTTTTCTGTAGTTCAGCTCGCAGTCAACAGAGGTCGTTAATTATTAACAAAACCTGGGACTGTATGCGCTGATAAAAATATCATTCACACAATTTATTTTTCACATCAACTAACCATTTGTGTTCCTCATGTCTTCTTCATTCTTCCTCATTAGTGAAAAATCCTTGACTATGTCTTCAGACAAATCCTCAAGTTTCTTCAGTTCCAATTCCATAGGCTTCAATTTGGCTGCCTCTTGAAGCTGAAACAGATCAAAGCTGAATCAGTTATCTCACAAGAGAAAGACAAACTGCATTTTGGTGTCTCAGAACCAATTTTTCCCAGCTGTTAATAACACAGGTTAATTCTTCATGTTAATTTACATAAAAAACCAAATCAATAAACTCATTAAATTGTGTTTAATTAGTGAGTGATTACAAATGCACACAGTAATAATTACCAATGACTATGATGAGATCAGTGAATTGACCACATACAATAAATAAATAAATTACTATTTGATTCAATTATAATTTGAAAACATTTTATTTAGGCCTCTTTTCGGAAATTATTTTCAAAAAGGTAAAGCATTTATCAGTGAGAGGGGACAAAGACTTCAAATATTTTTCTTAAATTAACAAATCTTTAATGAATTCTGGAAAATTGCTGAGAATATTTTGGGCCTTCCATATTGAGAATTGTACATTAACTTTGAAAAAGTGAGAAAGATAAGGATCGAGTACTTACAGAATCATAGTTCTTAGCTTCACTTCCTCTCTTGATAATTAGAAAAACTTCTTGTTTAACTCCATGCTGTTGTGGAGGCACTCTGGAGATGAAACATATTTCAAATGTGTCAAAGTTTTCACTCACAAATGAAAACTTTCCCTTTGAAATATCCATTTTTTGTGAGAGAATATGATTTTTGGTGTCCTTAACCTGAAAGAGAAAAGCAAAACCTTTTTTATTATCTCCTCCAATTTTAAAATTCCAAAGCCATCTTATTCCCATAAAATGTACATTCCAACAGAAATCAGTCAACTTCTTCGACATAATAAATCATTCATTTACAGAATAACTATTGAGTATCGGCTTTTTGAAGCATGGTCAGGTAAAATATGTGAAAACGAAAGCGTTGTCGAAGTTCAAGGGATGAAATATTAATCCTCCCGACGACTCAATACTCACTACATAATCTATTTTCTGTCCATAAGCTTCGGACACTTCATAATCACCGCTCACTAATACATTTGCTGGCAATTCTTCCCGAAGGCATTTGCGAGTATTGGGTTCTACGTGAAACATAATTCCTTCCACTCCCAAAAGTCCCGCGACAAATATAAAACAAAGAAAGGTGAGATCCATTATATTAATTTTATACAGTAAACGGGCGAACATCTTATCCACAAGAAGAGGACAAAATTAGTAAATAGAATGACACGGAGAACTAAAAGGGGCACACATTTTCGAAGTACGTGTTATAGTGGCAGCAGACATTAAGCGTGATGAGAAGAGGTTTTGAAGGCGGTGGATTTAAAATGGCTGCTGTCTCCATCAATAATTTGAAATTTTCTGAAGAATCATAATAAAATGTCGGAAGAGTCAAAAGACTGCCTGCAGTGCAGATTGACCAGCGGTGGAGGACTAATAGCGATTGCTGCCTATGTCGTGCATCAGGGTCGGAAAGTGAGAACTTTCTCCCGACATATTATAACCACAATTGGATATGGTAAAATAAAAATTAATATGGAAGAATGGAGGGAAATTGAAAATTGAAAAAATTCCTTCTTTCAGGTTTTGGTACGTTTGGAGTCCTTAGAATTTTAAATCTACCACCTTTTAAAAGTCAATTAAAGGACAAAGAAAAGATTTCAAATGAAAAGACTGATGAAAGTGAATATATTATTGGGAAATTTCAATAGTTTAAACCAATTAGAATTTTTAAATTGTAGTTTTAAAAAAGGAACACTCTAAATTGCCAGTTTTCTTAATAAATATGTATCATACTATTAGCTAATAGTTAAAATAATAAAGTCTATTCCATCATAATTTAAAGCCTGGGAAAATTAAGATTGACCAAAAATTAATTTTTAAGTGCACTATATTTCTGTGACTGCAGATTATTTGAAAATGTAATATATTTTAATTATCACATTTCATGCTTTATGCATTATATATTTATGGTTAATACTTAAAATTATTTTGATTAAAAAAGACATTACTTTATTTTTCACAAATATTTCTTTAGTGGAGACAAAGCCAAAGGTAGTGTTTTTTTATATAATATGAGGCTCTCTGAAGGCAACTGTGGCATTAAATTGTTGGGTTAAACATTACATAATAGCTTAAAAGGCATATATTTATTTATCAAAATGCAATGAGATGATGCATTTTATTACTATATTTATCCTCTATCTGTTTATCTGCCAACTTGGCCCAGTTTTGTATCTGTTTTGGGATTGGCAGTTATACTTTGGACTGCAACAATAGTCTCATTGATTTGAGTTTGCAGTTCTCTCAGATTATGAATGTATAATAATCTCAAAATTTTAGCAGCTTCATTCAACACATAATCTCCCATATCAAAACCCAAGTCTGCTTCCTGGAACGGAAATGCAGTTCCCTAAAAACAATAAAAATTCAATTGAAAGAGTTTGAAACCTGTATCCAGTGATCAGAAAAAACAACCTGGACATACTTTAATTACAGCAGAACTTGGATTTTCCAGACGATCAGGTGACAACCTAGATTTTATTACTTTGCTGATGGCTTTCAAAGTAATGAGGTGATCTGGATGTTTGGTCACTTTCAAAATATCTGCCAGTGTGTTCACCCCAGAAATGAATTCAGGGCTCTGAAAATCCAAATTATCCAGAGCATTCTCTGACACCACTTTGGGTGCATTCACTTGATTTTGCAGCACATTTTCCGATGTTTCATTCCGGTATTTGTCAGCTCTGTCGCCGTACTCGAGGCGAACGGCAAATGCGAGCAGCCATTCTAACTGTTCTTCGGGTTTTTTACTTTTGATCGGACACGCTATGTCATCCAAGTAAGTTTTATAAGCCGATTCCCATTTGGGTGAATCTAAATCTCGCAACAGACTTCTATCTTCCACTTTGTAATGGCGAATTTTCTGATCTTCTAACCATAGCACGACACTTCTGAACTCCTTCGTATCTGAAATTGCCGTAATACTAATAATTAGAAAAAACTGCGTTAGAAACTTAATTACCCAAATTATACTTACTGT
Organism: Brueelia nebulosa; assembly: GCA_028293925.1. NCBI lineage: Eukaryota > Metazoa > Arthropoda > Insecta > Psocodea > Philopteridae > Brueelia > Brueelia nebulosa. The sequence goes on along the minus strand of JAQIBA010000063.1, from coordinate 304,741 downwards.
TGATGTCAAATTTCTCATGAGATGGATAATCTAATGCCAAAAGTTTTCTCTCGAACATAATATGTTCGGGGAAAAATAATACTCCTTATTTTAGTAACGGTTTCCGTGCAATAAGTCTATGACTTCGGAAATTTCAAGAATACAAATTCGATAACTTCGAAAATTCACAAACGATCCGTGTTTAGTTACAAAAAGTAAATAATAATTTCAAAATTATTCGTTTTGTGAAATCACCGGAGTAAATGCACCCCACCGGTTTCACTGACAGAATTTATTTTGTCGTGTCAATAACCAATGGAACTCTATGGAAATCCATAGAGTAAATAACTTTTGCAAAATCTCTAGTTCAGCGGTTCTTCATATTTTTATTTTTTGAAGCTAAAAAATTTGTAAGTTACTAAATTGTGCTCAACAAAGCTGAAATAAAAATAAAAACTTTATAAAAATGTAAATCTCAATATTCAGTTTAAATAAAAGAGCGAATCCATTTGAATTTTTCGCCACTTTGTTTTCTTTGGTTTCTTCTTAGTTACCGAAAAACAAACACTAGCGTTATGGGAAAATATTTTTATATATTTCCAAATAGGATTTTAAAATAAATTTCAGTTTTCAATTTTTTAAAATAAATTAATATTTTGTCAGAGAAGGTTATTTTTGATTAATAGAAGATGTAGCTTTTTTTAAGAAATGTTCTAAAAAATTATTCTCTGTGCTTGGGTTAAAATTTTGCTCGCCTTTCATTCAAAGGTGCTACAAAGGCGGCAACTATGAAAAAGAAAAGGTCGAAAGTGTTCGTCAAAAGTGATGACTGCAAAGGTTCGCGATATGCAACGTAAAACAATCAAAAAAAGCGGTAAATATTCTCTCTCTCTCTCTCTCTTTGTTTTTATTTCCCGCGGCAGTCATTAATCATTTCGAGGTTTCAGGTTACTGTGCAGGAAAAGGCAAAACAAATCAGGAACTCATATACCTACATATGTCCAACCACTACAGGCGAATTCTCAATGCGAAAAAAGTCGTAGACAATTCGCCGCCACATTCGTACAAAACGAAACGACCCTCCACGAGCAATCCGGCGATGACTCAAAAATAAGCTCAACAGGTCTTTGGACAGTCCCGCCCTCACCCAAAGAAGTGCATCCACCAACTCATACAAGGGATCCGTCTGGGGGATGGAATCATGCCTCAACAGCAGTCGCTATCACTCCCAATGCGTCAACAGTGAAGTGAACGCGACGGCTGCAACAGAGCGCACAGGTGTGGATATGGAATTGATCAATCGGATAACTTACGACACTAAACATGGCCCGGCAGCTTATTGGTAAGCAGTGTAGCTGATGGGAGACGCTTACGAGAAAAGGTGCACCTCGGGGCGCCTCCTACCGATCAAATTATTTCAGTTTTTGAATAAAATCAAATGAAACATTACATTTCAAGCGATGAGGACTGGACGGAAGTGAAAGGACAGGACAATCGCAAAATGCACCAAACCGCCCTCGAAGCGAAGCAAAACAAAAGGAGCGTCTCCTCCAACTCGAAAAATCATCCGACAGCCAGCAAAAACGGCGACGAGTCAGCACAGAAGCAGAATTTGACTATTCAGGTATTAATCAGCAATGAGCGAACTCATTCTTCGAGGACGTTGGCCTTTACTCAATATTCTTTCATTAACGCTGCCGGATAGAGAAAATTAAAAACAGGGCAAGCGAGCAATGGAGGTAAATGCTTTGCCTCTCCTAAAGACAGCGCGAAAGTATACAAAGTGAAGGCAGTTTCCAAACTGAGGAGTATGAGAGTGTATTACCCTCCGAGAAGGAAAAAAAAGACGGTTTGTATGTCAGTTCCCAGCGCTCTCAGCACTCCGAGTTGGCCTCCTGCACGATTTGTCCCGATAAAGTCCCGCCTTTTTCTTTTCACTCTAATTAAGAAACGTTTTCATTTAGAGCAAAGTGGAAAACCCGGGGAACCCTTCAGAAGCTTCCAACTGCGACTGCACCAAAATCTGCGTTTGCGATGCGAACGAGACCGGTTTCAAGAAGGCCTCGTCAAACGGGAAAGAACAAAGCCAGACATCGAGCAGAGACTCCGCATACAATGGCGGCGTGTCTTCTCTTCCGGAAAGTCGAAGCCCGACTCCCGTGCACAGGAGGAAGATCGAGTGCTGCTGTTGCTGTTGCGAGAAAAAGCAGAGGGAAGTGAGAAACGATTCCTCGAAGTCTGTGGGTACGTCTCCTCGAGTGCGGGACTCTGATTCCTGTCCCGTGACGCCGAAATCCAAACCGCAGCAGCAGGAATCTCTCAGGTGAGGGCCCGATATTCTCTTTGCGCTCATCAAAATGGCGTCCGATTCACCGATATCTGTTTTGCAGGAAAATGAAAGAAGATGCAATGTACGTGAAGTTTCTGCAGGACATTACGGTGGAAGTTCTGGAGAAAAATTTATACACTAACAAAGCACTAAAAAAAGTTATGAAGAAACATTTGAGGAATAACATGCACAAACTGAATAAGGTACAGATAACTATTCAATCATTCCAAAGTAATCCTTTTTAGAAGACAAAACCCCTCAAAAACATTTCTGACAGCTTTTTATCCCCCTATAAATTGAATTAAGGGAGGGATATTTTAGGCGTAAAGATTTTTGCTTACAGGAATATTTTTAACAAACAAATCTGAGAAAAATATTGCTTTTGAACAGACAGCAAACTGTGAAAAAACTTCAAAGGTACCCAAAAGCAAATTATTTGCGGTATTCGACTTGTTGCCAAATATTTTCAACCGTTAAAAATTTCTCGAACAAAATTTCCCACACCAAAATTGTATTCTGCTTAGGCCTAATTTTAAAAATCCTTAAATCGCCTGTACCTTTCAAATGGTGTACATAAATAGTATTTATTTAAACTGAAAACGGAATTTAAATTAACAGATTTTGAAAAGCTCCGCCATTTTTTTATTATTCATTACTTTTTTGTATTTATTATTTTGGAATGCAATAGATTTAAAAATAAAAAGCAACTGTTACATAGAAACGCGTTAAAAATTTATACCCTATTAAAACTATATCCGACTTTGATTGCAGGAGCGAATGTTGCAAGAAGTGGAGAATCTCAGAGTGCAACTGGGCATCCCCGAGGACAAAGCCCTCCTCGACCTCGAAGCAGACCCAGAAGAGCCCTCCACAGACACCCTCAAACCCTACCCCATAATTTCCGACTCCGAATTCACAATGCCCAAGAACTTCCTCTCGGGCAGCGAGAAAAACACCCCGCGGGAGCCCAAGAGCATCAGCGAGGTGTTCTCCAGCTTCGAGGACAACGAGAAAGGCGCTTTCGTGTCGGAGACGGACGAAGAGGAAATGATCTCGGTGATAGAGATGAAGAAGGCGCTGGGGGAGAAGAGGATGAAGAAGGCCGCGGGTCAGGAGCATTTCTCCGACGACAGCGACCGGCCCTCGGACCCGAAGAAGCGGTCCACGAGCTACGGGACGAAGGGGAACCCCTGCAGGACGAGGTCGTCTTCCTCCTCCGACAGCGACATGGGTGTTCGCGAGAAGATGGAGGCGGAGGTGTCTGGGTCGGAGGAGTTGTGCTTGAGGGAGTTCTCGCAGAAGGAGTCGTGTGTGAGCACCGACAGGAAGACCCGGAGCGTGAGTTTCTGGAACAATCCGGAGGTGAGCGTGAGCAGGACGAGGACTTTGGAGATAAAGCAGAAGAAAACGGTGACCTGTAGCAGAAGTAATTCTCCTGGGAAGGAGCAGCGACAGAAGTGAGGGAAATGTGAGAATAATGAAAGAAATCGTTTAGGCCTGTAAGGTACCCGCTGTAGTTTTGAAACATTTAAATTTGTTATTACATTTAAATTCGTTTGTATATTATTATTTATATTTTACTTTTGTAGTGTGTTTAATTCGCAGATCGTTTCTTTAATAATCATGAAAAGAATTCAATTTTAATATTAACATTTATTAACTGTAATAACCTCTGTTTATTTATTCATCGAAAATAAATAGTAATTAAATATATATCTTTTAGAATTGGTTATTGTTTAAGTTATGAGAGGCGGAAGAACATCTTTCAAAATGCAACAAAGTTATAAGCTCGAGTCATATATAACTTCCATTAGTAGATCACGTTTGTATTTAACCGTTGCCATGACAACAACCGTTTTTTTTTCATCGAATAGATGAATTCCTGTTAACGGTTGTGCGTAATTTCCGTTAATTTAAAATTTACGAACGTTAAATTAACGTTTTATTAAAAATTAATTAATTATAATTTACTGAAACTGAAAAAGTGATAAGAACTAATAACTGTTAGAATTTAAGACTGACGACAGACTTTAAACTCAATACAGTAACCACAACAGATATGTTGAATTAAAACTAAATAACAAAAAAGCGAAAGTTACAAATGACTCGAACATGTAAAGAATATCAGTGTTTGAAATTAGGTAACTAATGGCAGGAAAATGTTAAAGCTCAAATACCGAACGTCCGAAAGTGCTAAACGCTCTTAGCGTGTCTGTGCTTGAAAAGATTTTTGGAGTCTTCGACGACATCTTCTTCCTTAAAAACGGGAGCGCTTTTTATGGTGAATGTCACGTAATATCGTTTCCCCTTCCCGGGGCTATTCTGAGGTAACGTTATCACCTGAAATAAACAGAATAAATGCATTCGACTTCGCAATTTCATGCTGAAAAGAGTGTTCCAATTTACGTGTTTTTCGGTTCCCTGAATGAGCTCCAGCGTGGGTGGTCGATTCGATATTCTGTCGGCGTCTGACTTTACCGGTTGTTCTATTCGAGGTAAAAAGCCTTCTTTTCTGGTTTTGTGGTATCTGAAGCGGCGGAGATCGGTGACTAAACAACAAAATAAGAGGTTATAACGGGCATTTCCAATTGTGTTCTCCGCATAGTACTCACCGTAACCCGAGCATGGCACGCTGGTGTATGCGCAAGCGCTGTGATGGCATCGCTGAGTGATGCAGGTGCAAACCATATCCGGTTGGGGAACTTCGTTAATTATTTTGTAACGGGATTTCTTCAAGAAGCCGGACATGGCGTCGATGTCATCGTAAGACTTCATTTCGGGAATGAGGAAACTGCGTCTCGCGTTGAGGGCTTTCAACTGATCTGCAATAGGAAAAGGCGGTAATCTTCTGAAGCAATCCGACGGTCTTCATCAGGTACAAACCGTAGAGGAATTTCTCGAACTCCCTGAATTTGTACAGCCCCGAAAAAGGTTTCATTCCGAGTAAGGCTCTCGACCTTTCGTATTCGTCGACGAGTCTTTTCACGAGGACTTGCTCGTTGGCTTTTCCCGATCTGATCTGGTAACGCTTCAGTTCCAACAATTGGTAGAAGATTCCTCTTTCCATGTGGTATCTAATTTTAAAAAAAAATCTTACATTTTGAATTGTAACTTTAAACCTAATTTTACAATGGTATGCCAGCTGAAGTTTTGTAGTTTCTATTCATTATTTCTGCTGTAATCAACATTTGGCTAGAGTTGCCATGAATATAAATAACAAAAAAAAACAGAACTGTTTTTTCCTGACTGACACACCATTAAAAACTTCCTGCGACTCACTTCCTGAGAGTATTCTGAACGAGCTGAGTGACGGAGACGTCGTTTAAGTTGCCCTTAAAATCCCTCTGTCGTCTGCACAATCTCGACACCCTCGTCACCTTTGGTGGTTTCTGCTCGCTGTCGCTTTTCCTTGACAACACGTTGTCGTGGAGCTCCCCACTCTCGAGAGGTCTCCCCTCGTTTTGTATTTCGTGCACCTCATCAACCCTAAAAATCAGGTTCGAGTTCAATCATCTGTTTTTTAAAAGGTTTAAACGGTTTTAAAACTTTTGTGAGCTCACCCCTTTTCTGTGATGTCGTTTTGAAGCGTAACATCTTCGACAGAAACTCCTCGTTCTTTTACTTTTTCATTAGTTTCTGTATCTGTGACTGCATTTCCGGTGGCACCGTGAAAATCCTCTTTGTTTATTTCGTCAACTGCTCTCCCGGTGGGAAGTTCAGCGTCATTCGGTGTCCCATTTCCGGAAGTGTTATGTGCATGAGTGTCTGAAATGCAGAAGTCAACGTTAGAAATGTGAAACATCCAAAAAGGGAAGACTTTTTTACACTTAATTGTTTCTCCATGTTAATTGATGATAAATTACCAACAAACGGACACGAACCTGAGGAAGTTACTGCTGAAGAAGGTTCTTCAACGATTTCAATATGTTCCTTAACATCTTCCTGTCTTCCACTGTCCGAAGGTTCCTCAACAGCCGCAGCAGAAGTCTGAATTTCATTGCTGACTTTGATGGCGTTCTCTTCTGACGGACTCTGTTGCGTTTCTTCTTTTTCAGTTGCAATCACTTCTGTATTTTCATTGACAACAGCGCTTTTTAGTTCCTCTTTTTCAGTTACAATAAAATCTGCGTTTTCAATAACCACGGGGTTTTCTGATTCCTCATTTTCGGTTACAATCACATCTATATTTTTATTTCCCACAGCGCTTTTTGATTCTTCTTTTTCAGTTACAATCACATCTATATTTTCATTTCCCACAGCGCTTTTTGATTCTTCTTTTTCAGTTACAATCACATCTACATTTTCATTTCCCACAGCGCTTTTTGATTCTTCTTTAGGGGTAACAGCATCCGATGGTTGGGGTTCGACCGAATTCGCATCATTGAGCGGAGGAGTCGCCATGTTTTTTTCTCTTTCTTTTTCGGAGGAATTCAAATGGTTATTTTCGCCTCTGTTTTCTGAATCAGCAACTCCTTCAGGATTCTTGATCTCAGGAGAGTCTGCAATCTTTGATTTAGTTTCGTCTTTGAAAGTGACGCCATCATTGAGAATTTCGGTTGCCGGTTCGCCTTTGGGTTTTTCATTTTCGTTTTCTTTAGTTTCTTCATCAGATTTTTTTTCAGAGTTTAAAATCTTTTCTTTGTTGTTCTCATCTTTGGTTTTAACGGTATTTTTGTCGGATGATTTCGCCTTTGTTCGATCTGACTTTTTAGGACTTTTGGGTCTGACTGTTTTCTTGCGTTTCTCACTCCCATTCGAGTTTGCACTGCTCGTCTTTTCACTTTTAGAAGCTCGTTCATCTTTTTTGACTGAACTGGAGTTGTTTGATGTCTTCGGCGATTTTTCAGATTTTCGATTAACGTCTTCACCCGTTGAATCGGTTTTTTTAGAATCAGAGGATTTTGCTTCTTCTTTTCGAACATCGACAGTTTTTACAGGTTTCTCCTGAGAAGGCACAGTTATCTTTTCGATTTTATCCTCCGTCACTTCGATCCCATTCTGAACATTTTGAGTGGTATCGATGGAAACCGTTTCGACTTGATTTTCTTCAATATTTCCTTCCACCGCCTCTTTTTGAAATGCCCGAACCTTCAGCACCCTGCTCTCTCGAAGACCTCTCATCACCTCCCACCTTTACTTCCTCGATGTCAGGCTCCATCATCACCACATCCAACTGATTAATCGTCTGCATTAGGGGTGGGAAATCCTCGGGGGAAAGATTGGATACATTTTTAGTTTCGTTGAAAGACTTATTCGAGATTAGAGTCTTCCTTTTGGTTACTTTTTTCGTTTTATAGGGAAATTTCTCCGGCTTCTCCAGACGAATCGGTGTGTGAATTATTCTTGGAGTTTTGTTCCACGTTGACGCCTCTCCTCACCGAACGAACCTTCTCCACTTTTATACTCTCCTCCACCCCACTGCTTTTCTTAACTTTTCTACTCCCCAGAGTATTAGTTTTCACGTTCTGCATGCTCTCGTCGCTGTCACTGCCTTCCGAAGGGAGCGGCGGAAGCACTTCTCTTTTTTTTACGACGACGATACACTTTTTTTTTCTCGGATTCGGCTTTATCAGTCTGAAAAAAAATACAAGTGATGTTTAGTAAAGTGAAATTCCTTTTGTAATTAATTCAAACAATTCTGTGGTTATTTTTGAAACTATAAATTATTGTAAAGAGTTTCCAAATTCGCTTATAAAACACAAGTTGCACTTCTGTCGAATTGATTGGATTTAAAAAAGCTTCATTACTTCTTGGCTCTCTCGAATATCAAGTGAACTCCTGCTCTTGGAAATTTTGCCATTGGGATCCGGTGAGATGTCTCTTCCGGTGTCAGGGGACTTCACCATCATTTCATCGGAAGGCGAAATTCTGAAAAACGTTTACAGTTGCATTTCATTCACGTTCGTTATTAATTGAACTGCAGTTTTGCCAACCTGACTGCGAATGCCGAAGCGGGCTCCAGTCTGGCCACTTTCGAGAATGGAACGCCACCGTGGAGCTGAAGATACTTCCCACAACTGCGATGTCCCTTGCACAGAGCCACGTTCAGCGGAGTCATGAGAACTCCTTTGCTCGTCCTCATGATGGGATTCACGAGGGATTTTGAATCGAGAAGCACCTGAAGAGTAACAGCCCTCGTCAAGATCATCTTCGACTCGGTAACTTCTACCACTCCGTACTCGAACTCACCTTAACCATTTCGGTGTTGTTATACATGGAAGCAATATGAAGAGGACACCTACCGTCGTTATTGGCGATGTTGATCGCCTCGGGATTTTGGGACAACAACCAAAGAACGAGATCGATCCGCCCGGAGGCGACAGCTTCGTGTAAGGGGATGTCACCCTTTACGTTTCTCAACCATAAATTCCCGCCGTGTTTTTGCAAAATGCGAAGGGTTTCGATCTGTCCTTTCGCGGCTCCGCAATGAGCCGGTCTGAAATTATAACCTCCCTCAAAAACTAACCACTCATGGAAGCAACTTAAAAACTTCTTACGTGCGGCCTTTTCTGTCCTGCCTGTTGGGTTCTGCCCCCAGTTGCAAGAGCAGCTCTGTGGCATCGGCGTGACCCAATGTAACGGAATAAAACAGAGCTGAACAGCCGTTCCCGTCGATGACGTCCACATTTGCACCGCATAAAGTTATCAGAGTTTCTAAAGTGGTGGTATGGCCTCGGGACGCGGCGCAGTGAAGAGCTGTTCGGAAAATTACATTTCAATGCACTTAAACCGAAGTTGGCGTGCCAAAATTAACACGAAATTTGAAAATTTTCAATGTCAACCGTTTTTTTTGGAGTACGCACGCAATTCACAGTGAATTCGAACCCCCATAGAATCTTTTCCAGTCGAAATAGATGTGCAAATAAAAGTTCTGTTGACATTACCTGTTAGTCCATCCTTATCGGCTGCTTCCACGCACGCTCCACCGCTGACCAAATGGATAACCGCTTCCGGACTCCCTGCAATGAAGTCGAAAACAGTTGCGAAAAAAACCTCCAAAATAAATCCTTCTGTATTGTCAGCTGCTTTCTTACCTGCGCTGGCAGCCCAAAGAATCGGTTGTCTTCCATCTTTATCCTTCACGTTAATATCAACTCCGAAGTTAAGCAAAGTCTCTACGACCCTGACGGCATCTTCGAAACTCTTTAGGTGATCGCAAATGGAGCCGCACATCTGAACAGCGTAATGTAACGGATATCCGCCATGTATATCAGCCGTTGACGGGTTGGCGCCTGCACGAAATATCATCTCGAGGGCTTCTTTTTCACTGGAAACTTCAGACAATATACGGTTATGCATAATCGGACTTCTCCACTTATATGTTAAAATGATTTGAATTAATTAAACCATAGAGCATAATATATTTTGATTTATTCCTTTTGTACAAGTGTTCTTGCAATGAAATTTTATGAAACTCAATGAATCAGAAAATAATTTTATAAATATGGTTCAAAGTGATGCTTATCTTTCACAGAATAAACGCTCCCCTGCGAGTTAAGCAATAAACAACTTCCGGAAAGGAATAATAACGAACTGGGGCAACAAGACGAATGACTGACGTTAGATAGGCCAAGGATCATCAAAAGACACTTTGAGGTAACGGTTATTTTTAAAAGGTGTAGACCTAAATTTCCCTTTTGTTTAATTTCATATTGAGCCTGGCCATTTTTTTTAACTTATTTGCATAAAGGTTCTTTCTTTTAAAATCGGTTGACCTTTCGTGTGTGTAATTTTGGAAAACACGCAAACCACAATAAGAGCAATAATAGTAATAAGAACATTAATCAGATTTTTGAAGGTCAGCGGCAAAGCTTTTCAAGAGGAAATTTCAAGGAGTTAAACAGCGATTATTGAGAAATAAAAGGTGGAGACTTTGGCTTCTGCTGATATGTTTTTGTTCAGGTTTTAGACATTTTAATTTCTGACAGTTTGACATTGGTCATTAATGTCAGATATTTACAACAGCAAATTGTGTACCCACCGATGGCCCAATGGACGGCAGAATGGCCTTCGTTGTCGTGGACATTCACATCGGCACCTTTCGAAATAAGGAGTTTAATAAGAGGTTTATTTCCCGCGATTACTGCCAGATGAAGTGGAGAGTAGCCATTGTCGTCCTGGGCATTTACTAATTCAGGGGCAGCTCTCAATACGATTTCGGCGCAACTCGTATTCGGATTTTCGGCACAATAATGAAGAGGAGTCTTCGATGTTCGATCTCTGTCTTTCACCGAATTCGGCTGTAATACAAAAAAGTAACAATGGCCCCGAAAGACTGAACAAATAAATAAGATCAAATAATGGAACTGTTACCGCAGAAAGTTTTTCTACACATCGAGAAAGATTAATAATAATTTTTACCGAGTGGGGTTGTAAAATACAATTTTTAATGTAACAAAATTAAAATGTGAAATGGTAATTTCAATTTGTTACATAATTATCTGGGTTTGTCAGAAATTAAAAAAACATCGTTGAGATTCAGTTTGACACAACTGACAATTACAAAATATCTACACTTGCTAAAAACATAAATCTACCTGTTTTCTAATGAGATCGAGGACTTCATTTTCCATGCATTGCTGACAGGCATACATGAGTGGTGTGGCTCCTCCAGTTGTCTGCATGATTTAAAAAAAAAAATATTTCCTCTTTCAAAAAATCAGAGACAACAACTTCAAACGAACTTTAGATGTAAGTTCACAAATGATCATTCCCATAATTAAAACAAAAGAAATACGTCAATGTAAGCTCGTGTTTCACTTTTCTCCTGTCGATGTGTTTCTCACCCCCGTCGAAGGAGATATTATTTCGCCCTATGAGCACACACTGAAACCGAAGAAACATATTATTTCGTGTTTTTGCCCTCAGACCGAGTGTCATGGTAACCAAGGTTAGCTGTATTAAGGGCGAATCGTGCGAAATAAAGTGGTTGTTACATTTATAACGGATTTCAAATGAATTCAAACCCTTTTTAAAGGGGACCCTTAAATAATTTGAAAGCGGATACTTTTAACGCCGAGATTGGCACCATTTTCCACGATTTAAACGACCTCATCAATTGTGTTTGACGAACAAATTCCTTGAAATCCCTCTATTAAATTAAAATATTTTGTTTCACTTAATTTTATTGTAAAAATAAATAATATTAGTAACGAGAATTTAAGTTTAATGGGGATTTTTTTGGCTGTTCTTTTAATTCTATTATACTTTTTTGTCACATTTTCATAATACTATTCTTTTATATTTCTAATTTGTACAGTAAATGAATTTTACATTTCTTTACTTACCTTTAATTGTTCATTTAGCGAAAGGTGCTCTGATTCTTAGCAAAAAAATCTTAATTTTTTTCGAAACGTACTATTTTTTAATTAATTGATAAATAAAAATTTAATAAATTGATAATTGATTAATAAAAACAAATTAATAAAAACCTTAAACGGTTTCTCAAATGATTTCTAATTCGGTTTTTTATTTATTTTTTTTATGTTTTTTTTTTCGATTTTTAATGATGAAAAAATCTAAATTTGTTATCATTATTTTGATTGTGGTATTCATACATTTATTAATAACATTAATTTTTTAAGGGTAAAATAAAAAATAACGAAAATAGAAAATATTAATAAATAATATAATTTATTTGTAAAATTACAGAGGAAGTCTTTGGCTGAATCAGCTTTAATCTGAAGTGTATTAAAAATTTTAGAATAAATAATTAATAAATAAGTTTATAAAAATTGGTAACACTAATTTGAAAATTTAATTGGCATTAAAATCACCTCCATAGGCTTTTTAAAGGCGGTTAGACTTTACTCGAGTCATTTAACAACTCATCAATGACTAATACCTATCGCCACCTGAATTTCGAAGCATGAGCTTTAGACCCGTGCCCTCTTGGCTTTGTTTTTTTTAAAAAAAGGCAAGCTGACTAAGGAACCTTTACGAATTTTTAAATAAAGCATTATTTTTCACCTGTTTTCAAAAAATTAATTCTCCTGAAGATGTCTTTGCTCTTATTAAAAAACAATTTTTCTCTCCTTTCTGGGTTTCTTTCTGATATGGGCTTCCTCATCTTTTTTGTCGGTAAACGTCGAACTACTTCTTGCATGCAAGAAGTTTTCCGCTATGTCAATATCCTAAAATATTATTTCATAAAATTTTAATTCATTATATTTTCACCGCTACAAAACGAAAACTCATTGTGAATGAGAAATACCTCTTTCGGAGTTATATACTCTAAACATTTCAAAATAATAAAGACTAGCGACACAACCAAAAGCCATGGCAGCACTCCCGTTCTTATGTATCTCCTGAGCTGTGCTCCGAGTGACTTTGACGATTCCTGTGCAACTTTGTTATACACGATGGTTGTCCTTTTGGCCACGTTTACCCAGTTATACAAAGATTTCACCCTTTCGTGCGATTCTTGGGGACATGAAAACCGTCCGCATTTAAGATTATCAATCGCTTTTTCCAGACCCAGCAATAATGATGGCAGGTTGGGATCTGTCAGGCAGATCAGATCAGGAGGAAGAACTTCAGGTATACCACCCACGTTAGTGCTCACAACCTGAAAACCAAATGCATTAATAATTTAATACAAGTTAATATGTATAATGTAACTAAATACTATGAAATATATCTTAAGGTTATGTGATTGATTAATTCTATAAAATCTAAACCTATTATGAATAAACATAAAAATAATTTAATTTCTGGATATACAGGAGGAACCTCAATAACAAAGTTTCAAAACAAAATGACAAATTTAAAATACTCACAAGAAGTCCACAGGAAGCAGCTTCAACTATAGCCATGCAATAAGCCTCAGTTAGAGAAGTGTTTAAAAAAATCTGTCCTTTAACCAGAACATTTCTCACTTCTGAGTGCTCAATGGATCCTATTAATGTCACTCTATCCTGCAGTCCCTGTTCTCTTATTTCCTCTAATAATCCCCTCTTTGGTCCATCTCCACCAATTAGAAAGTTTACATTTTTATATTTGTAACAAATTTCTGGAATGATACCAGCAAGCAAGTCCATTCCTTTCCTATACACTAATCTACTGATTACAACAACTGTAATGATTTTTGGATTTTTCACAAAAGTGGGAAGAGGTGTGAACAGAGATGCATCCACTGCATTTGGAATGACTGACACATTCACTGAATTAACATGAGCTCTCAATACAGTGTTCTCTTTGCCAATATGTGAAACACATATGCAGTGATTACAATCTGCTAAGGAAATTTCCAGAAATTTGTTTGTGATTACAGCTGAAGTGTCAGCAAACCCAAACAGAGAGTGATCTGTAAATACTGTCCTTATTCCGAGCAATCTGCCAATGATCATGGCTTCATGTGCCAGTGCACTAAAAGCTGAATGCCCATGAACAATTGTGGTTTCCTCCCTGATGAAAATGTATCTGATCAATGGCAGTGAGCATATCATTGTTGGCAGCACACACTGATTATAAAATGTCTGAATCGGGAGGTAATATACTTTCAAACCAGAAGTCATATAACGAATACCAACTCTCTCTCCATAGGAATGTGTCATTACTATTACTTTGTGACCAGCTGAGATGAGACATTGTGCCAAATTAAAGATATGCTCTTCAACGCCACCCATATTGGGGTAAAAAAAATCCGACACCATGCTGAAAAAAAAATTATATATTATTTTTATTTAGTGCTTATAACGTAAATTATATCTTTCAAAATGGCACAAAAATTTAAATTTATATTATTTAAAATCACTTATAACTGCTAATTATAAGTGACAAAAAAGAAAACTTTCAATTAATGTCTAATTAAATAGAAAAAATTACCAAATTCGATGAATCATTTTCACAAATCCCTCTAATCGGGATTAAATTTTAAAACTGCGTTGAGATACAAACAGTTTCTACGATTATCTAAATAGATTATTTGCTGGCTCTTGAAATTAAGCCGATTAAATTTAAAATTATGGTCAAGTGCCGTTAATTTGTTGAATAATTAGGGAACGTCTAAATGAAGCGTAGCAATAACAATACATAGTTTTTTTAAGGCGATCCATTTATTACTTCATGAAATGTTCGAAGTTTCGAAACCCAAAAATACATAAAAGCTGTGATATCTTATCAGTTTACGAGTTGAATTCACTATTTTAAAATTACAATCAATGATATCATAAATCATAAAAGTAAAAACTGCATGAATTTCCTGAGTCGGAACGTTAAATCACAGAGATTAGACAACAAATGTTTTTATCAGGTTGGCAAATTGTAATTAAAAATATGGCCAACTTTAACATTTTATTATTTGTCATAGACTTATTTTACTGTTTTATGCTTTCGAAATTTATATTATTTTGCAGTCATTCGTCAGTTCTAAACAGTACTGAAATTTTGAATTCTCAATAGATCTTCGAATAAAAGATAATCAGGAATTCTATTATCTCATTTCCTGGTCCCGCCATTAGGTACATTTTGACAGTTATTTCCGTTATCAAACGGTTAATTTTGAACCTGTATCTTTACAGGTTTATTTTCGGGACCTGGGAGATAAAAGATTTAAGTTTCCAATTGCAGAGCTTTTATTTGTGTTAAGATCAACTGGGAACATGCCAGTCTTATTTCACGATAAGGTTCAGTATTAACGGAATTATCAAATCGGTATCGACAAAATATCATACTTTCCTGAGAATCTTATCTTTCAGCAGTAATTTAGCAAATACAATTCATCAGTTTGAAAGAAAAGAAGAGGCGAAAAGGCACGATTTAGTTATCGTTTTCTTAAATAAGGATTAAATGAAAAAAGGTGCAACAAAAGAAAGCCTTTTTATTTTATTAATTTATTTATCTAATAAATACTGCGCAGTATATTTATAACATTCGTATAAAGATGTAAAATACTTTAAAAATATAACCTCCGAGTATCTGTAAAATGTACATATGAAAAATTAAATCGGTTATCGAGGCACTGAAGGTGTGCGTGAAGACGAAAATGGAGATCCGGTAGAACTTTCACATCAACATGAAATTAAAAAAAAAACACATCAACGCTTCTCTTTCGTCACTTCATGCCTCTTTAAACCAGCAGGCCTAATTAAAAAAAAATTTTAAGTAACGATTCCCTACAGTCAACTCATTAATTCAATACCGAAAGACTTTACTAAAACTTAAAAAAATAACAATTCTCCTATCGGACTAATTACAAATTAAAATACATAAATTTCTAATTATCAAATGTTTCGTTTTCTCGCCAAACGAAAAAACCTCTTTTCAAGAAAAATTGTACTGAATCGCCTTCACAAGGACACAATAGTGTCATTGGGCCATTTTTTAACAAACAAATCGAAATAAATGCTTCTAATACTAAACTGAAAACTAAATATACTATACGACAGCATTCTATTAAAACTTACTAAATTAAATAAAATAATCGAAGTAACAACAAAACTTCTGCCCGAGGCAAGTGTTTTCAACATACAATTATTCCAATAAATATCACCTTTGCACGTACAATCAATCGAAACGATAAATACACAGAGCGCGGAGGACTTCAACATCAACTTTCTCTCGGTATCACAACAGATCCCCGAACTCACAGACAGTCGCGGAGTCTTATAAAAATTTACAATGAACATTGCAAGCAAGAATACTCAGTCTGAACATTTGTAACGTTTGTTTCTGCAACGGACCGTTCAATGGTAAGAGACAGAACAGCTTGAAATGCGTTCGCGCGATTGGTCGGTGGCAGAACCAATCACACACTGTAACCGAAGCAACCAACAAATCAAACCCAGCTGATTCGGTTCAAATAAGTGTTAAATTTCTTGCTGCTTCACAACATTTTATACAATACAATACCGTACATAATTTGCTTATGTATAATGAATATCGACAAAATGTCTTATCAAAATCAATATAGTTTATATATTAAACGTTAGAAACAGACGACTGCCAAATGATTAGCACAATATGGATTATGAGCAAACATAATGAATCTAAACAGTCAGTGTTATAATGATGAATTCTGCTTCTCCATCTGAAAAAGAAATTAAATTTAAGCGTTAAATTGATGCGATACGTTTGGGAAAAATCTGTGAAATATTGGCGAACTATTCTTACGACGGTTTCATAATGAAAAATGAGTTTATGCAAATGTATAAAATTATGCAAACTAAATACATTTTCTGAATCCATAACAATTTTTAATGGGTTCCCAAATATGAATGAATTCACTGTACTTTTCATACTCTATGTTTACTCCAATAAATTAAACTTCTCTTTCTTTAACTTTTTTTAATAAGTTATTTCATCACAAATACAACTAACAAATCTTACTGCGAAATCATGGTAAACTAATCCTCGAGTTGAGGTAAAGCAAATAGAGGATTATGAATTAAAAAAATAAAATAAAAAATAAGATTTAAAGATTTTAACACAAAACCGCTTCTTGTCTTCAAGCAAATCTGTCCAAAGAATCAACAATCGATGCTTGGTCCCCGAGACTGTTTCTGACAACGGTTTTAAAATTGGGAATAGAACGCCAATACTTTTTGATCCGTTCGTAATATTTACAAAACAAAAGGGCTGAGGGTCGTACCAGTTTTCTCTGTTCCTTCACCCACTGATCAGACATGAAACAAAATTAAAACTCTTTAATGATTCATGTAACTTCGAGTTACATGAATCGATCTAAAAAAGTCCAACCAAAGCAGGTGAACTTAACTAAAAGTTGGTTAAACATCACAATTTGTTTATAGTTAAGAACCAATGTAATAATCGCAAGAAGATATGAAGACCCGAGGGTTAATTTGGTCTTCAATCGTGTTAACACTACTTCTAAATGAATTTGCCAATCTCATGGCGATTACTTACCCGGCAAGCGACGGCAGCGACTAGTGCAGCTCCTCTTCCGCTTCCATCTTCAGAGAGCATGAAATCAAACTGGAAAAAAAAGCACAAAATAAGGCTCAACCTCCTGCGATATTATCCACCACTCAAGATGAGAGAGCTACGCTCACCTGTGATGGATTCGTGAGAAGTTCTGATGTTTTTATCTTCATCAGATCGTGAAAATGCGGATGGTATCGATAGACGGACCCGTCCACGGCAACGGTTATGTTGTTCTGGCCCATTTTATCAATGAGGGCGGCGATGCCCGCCGACACCAAATGAGCGGCTCGCCTCGACACGCACTGACAAATGTAGCGAACGTTGGCACAATCTTCGTCGGTGGCACTTCCTATTCCCACGCTCTTGAGGACTTGGCGGCATTTATCGAATTCCCCTCGGCCCTCACTGTAAAAAGGTTACACGATTATAAAAAAAAAAAAAAACAGTTCAACTATCCCGAAATAATATCTGTTGCTGATTCCCCCCACTATTTCATTTAATTAAAAATAAAAATTTTTTTTACCTTTCGATTTCCGATACAAATTTGGTATTAAACTGCCAGCATTTCTCGATTATGATCGAGCTGTTTCCGTTAAATAATAAACCGAGTTCGATGAAATGTACAATAACGAGCCTAACGAGTTCCCCTAAATACATTCCGGAAATCATTTTTTCGAATCTGAAATAAAACAAATGTGTCATGAAGATCTAACTTCAATTAATTTTCGAACAAACGAACGGAAGCACTACTTACAGCTGTTTCCCGGAATTGACGGAACTTTTATCCATTTCTATATCGTAAACCGTTCGAACGAAATCCAAAGATCCGTCATCTCCGAAAGCGCCCCATTCGGTATTCACAACGACGTAAGGCTTTGTTTTTGGTCCTTTGAACGTTTCCACCTCATCCGTTTTTTCCACGTAGCAGGCATTGCTTCCCGTCCCTGAAAATCCCGAGCTTTTAGAAATGAATCTTTCTCCCGTTAAGAAAACCGTTTCCGGTTCCTCGACTTACCTACGATTAACCCGATCCGGCAATTTCGATTCTTCCACGCGCAGGACATAAGCGTACCGGTAGTGTCATTAAGTATTGCACAAACATCAATTTGGACATCCTTTAAAAAAAAAATAAACGAATATCCACATTATTAACTGATATAACGTACAACCTCGATGCGCAAACAACGATTATTGCAGTGCAAATAATTGAGCAAGCATTTCGCCCTCGTAATTGCTTTTAAAACTAAATTTTCGTCATAGTATAAAATAATTACGTTTCGCTGCCTCAAAGACTCCTTAAGTAACCTGACGACATCTTCATTGACTACTCCGCTGCAGTTAAACCCTTTCGTCCAGCGCTCGAGTAACCCTGTCGTGAGAGCTTCCTGTCGTAGAGGAAAGCTGAAAGTGAAACCCAAAGGCAGTCTTTCCGTGGAGACGTTGTGCTCCTTCGTGAACGTGGCCAAGCACTCGGCGATGTGGTCGAACAACTGCAACAAACCCACGGAAGGTTGGCAAAGCACCGGAGTGGGGTGAAGACAATGGGGGAGACTGCAGCTCACCTGTCTGCCTGTGCCCAGCATGATGGCTTCGGGTACGGCGTATATTTTCGATTTCATGTCGAAGTGATTTTCTCCGAGGTAGATGAGAAGGACTCTGAAGTTCGTGCCTCCTAGATCCAACGCTAAGAACTTTCCTTTTTCTGAAAGAGAGGAAGCATTAAGTGGAGGACGAGGTCGCGTTTTGATAGACAGGAAAACCCGCGAAGGTTGTGCACGTGCAAATGAGTACACACACGTGATCTTTTACCTTTTCCGTTTGGAAGGTCTTGCACGTATGTGGGAAAGCATTTCACGATGGAGTTACAGTGGGTGTCCTTTTTCAATCCTTTTTTGATTTCCTCCAGGAGTATCTCCTTTACTCTGAACAGCTGCTCGTTATTTAATATTAAGCACTGGCACTTTTTCCTCACCTGTAATGAGACCAAGCGAAAGTGCAACAACCACTATCTCCCAATATCTAACGATATGAAAATGTTAATACATAAAGATGATGCAATCTGATTCAGCGATAACGGATTTCAATGCATACTTTCACACTTTATAATCATTCATTTGAGCACTGAGGGTGAGTTTATCAATGAAAATCATATCAGACAAGGTTGCGGAATTATGCAACGCAAATGTAGGCTAAGATAAATTTTTCATGGTGTAAAAAAATTGATTTTTCTTCGGCATCGTAATTTCCTTTTCATCTTCCCAAGACCCGTTAATTCGCCGGTTGAGGAATTTTTTTCATAATAAATCCACACATTACATTAAAAAATTTTAGCCGTAAAAATCCTCTAAAAATATTTAAATAACCTTTCTATTTATTTCTCCCAACAAATAATCACAATTAATGAAAAAGTTTCAAAGAACCAAAAATTAAAGAAACAAATATTTTTTTATTATTTCGAATTCTAATATTTGACACAAAAATATTTTTTATTATTATAATTACGTTAATTTCAAGTTCATATGTCTTATCATTTTACTTAGAGCATTGTTCAAATGATTATTTTACATGGCTGAAATCCACGCAAAGGATATTACCCGTTTACGGTTTTTATGATGAAGTGTAAATAATTATTATGTTGAATTTCGGTGCATTTAAGAAATTAACTCGAACTGATGGCGGTGTCTCGGCTTTATTATCGCCATATCAAAAATTGTTAATCTAAATTTCCTGGGCACTTCCATCTTGAAAGGGGGAAAAAACCGGTGATAAAAGAATGATTTTAAGTGTTGAGTGATTACGCCTTTGTGTTGCCCACGTTGTCAAACTGAAGTTCGTTAGCAAAATGTTGGGGAAGGAAAACATTCTCATGAAAACGAGTCTTAACGCTTATTTATTCAAGACAAGACCAATTAAAAATGAACGAATGGGGTCCACTGCGATTAGCCACCCTATCTGCATACGATAAGAATTTGCCGAGCTGTGGACCTCATTGTTCTTTACAAAAAGGAAATTGATTTTAAGTGTTTTCAAATTCTAGAGAAAGAAAGGATATGAGTTTGGGGGATTTACTTCGGGGATCAAACTTTGGCAGTGAATAATGCAAAATGTTTCATTTCAGAGTTGGCAGGTGTCTTGGCTGAACTGCGAAAATTTTTCTACGTCGACATCTCATAGAGATAAATAATGAGAACACATGCAAAATTCACAATTTTTTGTTTGGGGAAATTAGCGACATACCCAGAAAGAGATTAGGGAAAAAGAGAACTCAACATGGAGACAAATAATTTTGTAATGTTTTGTTATAAAGCAAAATCTTCATCATTTTTATAATTAATGTCGCACAAACTGGACATAAACTGTCTGATTGGTTACGTGAAAATGACAAACCGTTTACAAGTTAATACCACAAATATTTCCGTTAAAACACTTCGTAAGCCCAAAGGAAATCACTCGAAAAATATTATAAAATTACATATTTAAAATATGCTTCCAAATTATCAATTTTCATCCTTATAAGTTTTTGAAAAGGGGAAAATCATGAAAAGTTCCTTGAGTTTCCTTAAAGGCAATTATCGCGAAAGTTTCAAAAACCTATGCGATGATGACTCGAAACAAAACGCGAATTGAATTCAATCAAAGGGAAAGCAAAAACCACTTTCCAATTAGAAAGCAAAGCTTCTCCCATTTTCCTTCATACGCTCCTGACAATGACGGCTCAATTTTAATTTTTTCATTAGCATACCAATTTCGTCAACGGTTTTAGCATTTCCTTTTTGCGCGAGAAAATGCCCCCCCCCTCTCTCTCTCCCTCCCCAAAGGAAGGGAAACCAGTGTAGTTTCTGGTTTAATTTCCGACAATAATAATTAACAATTTATTGAAGGGCTTCGATAATGAGGCTATCGATTGACCGAGGATTGCAGATGATTGACTTTTCTCTGCGAGCCCGGCCGTTTGCTTTGCCACTTTCGTTGTTTCGTCGGTCCGCCATTGACCGAATTGTTGGTGCCACTTTTGACGCGGGGATCGTGACCCATTCAGCATCTGCACACTCAGATGAAAATATACCGTTACGTCGGGTCTGAAAAAGCTAGGAAAGTAACGTGCGGCCAGAGGTCAACCCAAGGTGATTTACTATTTTTTTTTCTTAACGAATTGTTTGGAGTAGTCGGTCTTGAACCGTCGATGACAATCTCGAGGGTTCTTTCTATCTGTCTACCTGACGCCAGTCATGCACACTTTCGGTAGACGTTAAAAAAGAGAGAGAATTTATCACACCCATTCTGCAAATGCCGGCATTTTTAACTGCTATTGGCCCAGCCTTGGTTTCGGAGCGCGGAATCTCATTCCTCCTTACATGACATGCAATAAATTTTTTCCCTTAACCTTCAGCCATGATCATTATTCAAAACCTGAATTCCATTCAGACCAGTTTTGTTGAAGTTTAACACTTCATCCCTCAGTAACTGTTTTATGAGTGGTTATGATAAAATAAGGTTTATGTAACTTTACTGCCCATATTATCTTCTCCTCCAGAAAACACACATTTGTGGGCATGGGATAGATAAAAACCAACATCATTGAAAAGTGACAAATCTTGCTTGTCCCTACTCAATTACAGATAATTTTAAAAAAAAAGGAAAAAATAAATTTCTAGGGGTTATTAAATCATCAACAGTTTTACCTTTTTTACCTCATTGAGATAAGACAGGACTTATATTTACTAAGCAAACAAACTCAATAATTAATGAATAAATTATAAATTATTAAAAAAACAAACAGTAATGTATGATACATTTATGATAAGCATATTAGGAACAGAATGAGATCATTTTTTAAGAACTGTTTCTGGTTTTTTTAAATTCCCTTAAATTTATCCTGTAAACAACAAAAAATTCCACCTGTCAAGTTTCATTTGGAAGTTTTTTTTTGGATTGGATTTTTAAAAATATTTTTGAATTTGAAAATTAAAAGTAAACAGGGACAATTGTCAGAGGATTCAGAAGGATGAAAAACAACAAGTGCAATGCATAGTTTTTCAGATAAACACAAATAGATGCCAAAATTATTTAAAAAGTTCTCAGTTTTTGGTAAATGAGTGTGAATGCAACCTTCCTATTATTTCTGTCTCCTGGTTATTTCTAATCATGCTGCAGACTTTTATCACAGCACCATTTTGATTTAATTATATTGCTTAACTGATTATAAAAAAAGTATTAAAACAAATGCCCATTCAGATTGTTATCTTTTAAGTTGCAATTGAACTGATGGGGAAAGATTGTGATAACTTGTTTCCTAGTGAAGGAGTATAACTGTTGATTATTTTAATTTATTATTTTTAATAAATCTTATTTTTGAGTACCAATTTAATTATTGATATTATCACTTAATATTTAAAGTAATGTGAAACTATTGAAAATTTTTCCTATTATGTTTTCATGTTTCAACAATAGTGAAACATAAATTTTTCAAGTTCTGCATTTTAAAAGCTGACCAACTTTATTCCAGAAGCACAAAATATGTAATCTTGTAAAGCAACACCACAACTGTTGCAAAATCATTAAAAAAAAAGTCATAAATCATTACATAAAAGCACAACAAAATTGAAGTTTAACTAACAACTTTAAATGCAAATGATTGCCAAATCACATCAATTAATATTTTTAATATCAAACAAAAAATTTTACTTTAAAATATTAAAATTTCCCATGGATATCTAAATTTAACTTAGCCTATATCGATGCACATGCTTTTTCTGCCGATTGGAATTGCTTCCAATTTGGTGAATCGGTAAAAATCCGACAAGTGTGAACTTATGATAAAAATTGAGTCCGTAATTTCGAATTAATAATAATCTAAAATTCGGTTTATTTTCGTGTTATAGTATGTGAAATCTTAAACGTGTTACTTCCATTTTCGGCAAAATCGCGACAACTTATAAAAGTAAAACAAAATTTTTCTTACCTCTGGCGAGACCATTACTTCCTCGACTTTTCCCATTTTAAAATATTAAATAAAATAACGAATATAAATAAATAAATACAATTATTGAGGCAGTGCAAAAATAATGAAAGCTATTCCCGAGCAAGTAACAGATCGAAACGAACACTTTTACGTTGGGTTTGACTTTAATCAATAAAAGCCTGAACCGGGAACTTTACAGCTTTGCACATACCCATACTTAAAACTCTTTACGACTAACATGCTTCATATATATCCGGACAGGAGCAATCAAACATTTACACAAGATGAGCCTGCCTTGGGTTCACTCTGATTGGCTGATACGGAAGGTGTGTCATTAAACTAGCCTTGAGTATTACGTCACTCGGCGGGGAGGCGAGCAAGTGCTGCCAACTTGAAAGTAAACCGCCATTTTTTTAAGCGCTAAGAATTTCGAATTGGGGCAGTCCCGAGAAATGAATCGCGACCCACATATTCGAAAAAGAAATAGCTTTGATTGAGAGAAGAAATAGAAATGGGGATTTTCGTTAGGAAAGTCTCAGCCGGATATTTTCTCATTGAGCGATTCGGCGAGTGGGAAGAAATCAAAACGTTTTCCCGCCTTTATCTCCGACTGCCTATCAAGTTCTGGTTGAACAACTTTATTGGTGATTAAAGAATGGGTGTGTGTTGGCCGAGTCCATCAGTTCCCAATTAGCATTGATATTATTTATTTAAGAGTCGTTGAGGAAATTTACTCACACGTGCACAAGCTCAATTTAAGTCGCACGGTTCAAATAAAATACAATTCCATTTATGAACTAATATTGGATGTGAGAGGGCAAAGAGCGCTATTAGCACGACTATTATTATTTAAAAAAATTACACGTCACAAAGTTTCCTTTAAAATACGATAAGTAATCTTTTAAGCTTTCAAAATATAGACAGAAGTAATCATACAACAATGCGCGGGCTGCAGTTGTGCTGCTGCATATAATCTCCTTCACGTGAACATTTAAACACGAAAATCGTTTAATCTACACTTTCCTCTGGTTTCACCCCTTTGATCCATAAATTACTCCATATTAATATATATACATAGCCTTTAATGCTCATGCATTTATTTTAGAATTGGAAATTAATTCGGAATTGATTTGATTATTGACTTTATCAATGAAAAAGATGGAGAAAAGGTTTCTGGAAATAAAATAAATTTTTATAAATGTTCCAATATCCAGTCTCCCAAGTAATATATATATTATAATTTTATCGTAAAATTTTACTTTGAATTTATAAATAATCCATGACATTGCTTTGCGTTATCTGCTATTGATAGACTATGCTGCTGTCATTGTCCGCACTGGTAAATATTTATTTATCAATACGATTCGCTTTATGTTATGCAATCGTAAATTTACGTATGTAAATTCTTAATGAATTATGCACAAAAGGAAAAAAGCAGGGAAAATACCTGTTGGCAATATATTCATTTTCGACCGTCCGACACATTTTCCAATGTCGATAAAACTTCAATACGAAAATGCGTTCTAACTTAAAAGCTGGATGGCGACCAAAATGTTTATATATAATCACCTGAAATTTTCCTCTAGGCGAAGAAGAAGCGCAAATTGCTCTTTTTGGAATGACATCAAATAACCCACTTCAGCTAAATTGGCTTGGATTTTTAACGATTTAAATCGTCCCCATTATCAAAATTAACGCCGGCGATATTTTTCTTTTAAATAGACTCTCGAGGGTTCCGCTCCAGAATTTCTATCCCACCTTTTCTTTTACGAGAAGATAATTTCTATGGGTATTATTTCTGGAATGTGTGCATCTTTCTTTCCCTGCCCCTCCACAAATGCTTTTCTCTGAGTTCCTTCAAAATTTCTCCTGAAACACCCGGTAATTACCCTAAGAGATTCCTCTTAATGTTCGCTCCCCAATCTTTCAGTCTTTGTGTGTAATAAGGTACAACAATCATGTCCAACTTTTGGACCAATGACTGTAGTGGAAAATTTTCGGTCTTAGGCACCGGTTCCCATTATGCAATCATGGCAATCTTTGCTCTTTTGGTTCTCTCCTCCTGGCGCTCTTCCAGTTCCAAGACATCTCCACACTTATTTTGATTCTTGGAATGAATGTGAACCATTTTAAGATATTCGGAGGTTACAAATAGTAATGATAACGGTAAAGGGCGGTTTGAAAGTGGGCGGCGTTGTTACACACAAAGGAAGCCAGATATTGTATCGAAAATAATTTTTTTCCCCTCAAAACCTTCAAAACATTACTTTCAATAATTTATTTATGCATTAATATCATTTTGCAACTCTTTTCTATTTTTATACGTCCTTATCGTTATTTTCGCTTTTTTTATATTCAATTTTATTTTTCCATCGGTCATAAAACTATTCGAATGTCTTCTCGGAATCAATAAAGAAAAAAAATAGCCTATATTTCGTGTTGCCCTGTATAACAAAATTACATTCAATATCAAAACTTTTTTTTTCTTTACTTAGATAAGATTGTAAATATATTAGAATTCATTTTGTCTTTGAAATCTTGACTAAACTTTGAATCTTAATTTAGCCGTGGAAAATATTTTTATGCACTTAAAATACGTCTTTATTTGAATGTAACTATTTCATTTAATGTTTTCTAAGAAATGTGGTGCATCTAAAGTTTGTAAGTAGAAAAAAAATTCAGTCAGAACTTTGAATATTATATGAGTAATAAAAGGAATTCATTAGAGTACTGAATAAGCATAGACGACCACTGAATCACACCAGTCATGAGATACTGAGTATTTTTCCTTTGAGGTCCCATTTGTACAAAGGTTTAGTTTTTACTGAAGCTGAAATCAAAGTCGCTGTCCTCATTTCCGGGAATTTCGTCCCCGTGTTCGATTTGAAAGGATTCCGAATCCGATTCCAACATGTGAATTAAATTGCTTTTGCCGGCACTTCGGCTCTTCTCGGACTTTTCACTCGGACTGCTTTTGGCCCTGCCGGAAAGAACGCCCGACGGCTGTTCTCCGAAGCTTTTCTCCGATTCGGACTTTTCACTTTTGACATTTTCAAAAACCTCGTCGACATCACCGCTCTTCTGATAACCTTTGACCGGTGATTCACTTTCCGCGTTTGATGCGGACTTCACATGCGGTTCAACGACACTCCGATTATATTTTGCACCGTAAATTTCACCACTGTTGAATATGTTCTTCTCTTCATCCTCCAGTTCTGCTTCCGTTTCGTCTTCTTCGAGAATCACGTCGGAAGCGATACTGGTGTGATTATGATGATGAACGGGTTGTTCGTAAAAGCTTTCGGGGTAGGTTTCGTTCTGGTAATCTATTCCGTCCAAACCGAGAGGCAGAGCTTTATCTGTTCTTGGGGAGGTTTCACACGGAATGTCTTTTTCTTTCTGCACATCCTCAGGTTCCAAACTGTTTTTGTTTTTCGCGTCTTGTTCTTTGCTTGAGCCGTTCTTCGGGCTTAGGGTCGTGGCATAATGATTATTATTGAGAAGTTTATTTAATGATTTACTTTTTACTATAACTGGATTTATCTCGTTCGGTTTGATATCTTCATTTTCTGGCCAATTCGGCCATTTACGATGTTCGCTCTCTGAATATTTTACCGCTTCTTTCTGCTTTTCAATCGATTTTTGACCTTTTTGGCCGTAAACATCCGTCGGATGTTTATTCTCATCTTTGACTGCTCCTCGTGTTATTTGGCTCTCATTATTGTCTATTTTATCATTTCTGGAATTCATCTGCAGTTCATGAAAATCCACACCCGAAGTTCTCCCAACAGTGTATCTCTGTTTTTCGTGTTCCTGAAATTCATCTGACTTCTCCGGACTATTTTCCTCGACGTCTACCGAATCAGGTATTAAATCATTAGCAAATGCTTTCTTCAAATAATCTCCCCTGGTTTCCCTAAATTCTTCCACAGCTTTCAGACTTATCGCGAGAGGACTTTTCCAACGGATGGATTTTGCTGTGACGTCATTGGCGGTTTTCAATGGAATGTTTCTCTGGAGATCATTGGAATTTTTATCTTGTTTGAACTCCTGTATTTTCAAGTAAGATATATATCGATCCTGAAAAAGAAAAATATACTGTAATTTTTTTTCATTACTTTTACAGACCACCTTTGATCTCCAATATTGTGAACAATTTCCACATTACAAAACTGTGCTAATGTTGACTACTATGAACCCAACAATAGAGTAAAAGCAAGAATTTCAAATAAGCAATCTTTTTTGCTTTTCTAAAGTGAATTCATTGCTTAAAAAATCTACCAGACTTTCCACACAACCTATGGTGATGCTTTTATAAGGTGCTTACAGTGCAAAAGGTAACTATATATTGCAAGTGTACTAATTTTTAACATTTGACTCACTTTTAATAATTTCAGTCTTTCTGTTTTGGCAAAAAGCATTTTTGATCTGTCTTCAATTCTGCAAAGTGATCTCAATATAATATCATTTCTTCTTCTTCTCACCAAACAATCTTCAAGAAATTTTTCATATTTTTTGTTCAAAACTTTATAATGCATTTTTTCTCTGTGAATAATAATTTAAACTTAATTAATGAGTTTTAATAATGGTATTAATTGATGATAAATTTCAATTAGCAAATTATTTCATACTTAGGTAATTGAAAACTTCATTTGATAACTCCACAGGGGAAGTTCTTCAGCATTAGGAGTTAAAGCTACTTCTTGTATTAAAAAATAAGGAAAAATAAAAAGTAAAAGGCATAAAACAAATGCCCCACAAAATCTAATTTTATGTAAGAATGTGTTTACCATTATGATAAAATTTTGTATGATACACACCATATGAATTGTTTTAAAGTGAATACACACCACCTGGTTTGTTTAAAATGGGATACACATCACCTGATTTTTAAAATTATCTTAATAAACAAAAAGAATTTGTTGATTGACAATAAAATGTTTTTTGTACAATAATATCATTGTATTATAAGTAAATTCACTTATTTTTGTACTTACTCTTCTCTGAATGCCCTCATTAGCATATTGCATGTTTTTTCTAGTTTGCACCGTTCTTCTTCACTGAAAACAATTAGAGTTTTACTTTTAAAAAAAATTTAATTTAACAAACAAACAGAAAAAACATCGGTTTTGAATGTCTACCTTTCTGCCAATTTTTTCTCCAAATCCATCATTCGAAGACGTATGTCTTCTTTTTGTTCATGAGCTGAATGCATCATTGTTATCCCTTTTGTGCAATTTATTCTTTATCAGTATTAATAACAAAATATACTATATATCCTTATTCATAAGAAAAATACAACCACATGAATTAAAATTTTAAAAGTGGACTTCTGCTTCTGACGTCACTTCATTCGTTCGAAATAATTTCAAGTATGCAAAACTTTTGAAAGGTTTGTTGTTTCAGACTTATAAAAAGTATAAAAAATGATTGAAACGAATAATTGGATCATGTAAAATATTAAAGGAGAAAATATTGTTCTCAAATATATTCATAATAAAAATAATAATTTTTGTTCAGAATAAAAGCAGTAAGCAGATGTGACGAGATAACACTTAATGAATCTGATTATAACCTAACACCGTTACTCGGACTTAACGGATAATGGATTTGAAGGTTGAAGTATGTATTTATTTCTAAAATAAACGTTTACAAGATATCCAAATTTATGTCTGTATCACTTTACTAATATTTGGCGGTTGATAATTCATTGTCATTCAATAATATATAGTAATTCATTCATTCATATTATATTTATAATTTGAATGAGTTTATGGTTTCATGATCTGAGAAGAAGCTCAATGACTGCAAAAAATAAAATGGGTTTATGTTTTGTCCATATTTACAAATACTAGGAATTTGAATAAAATTTCAGTTACCATTTGGAGCTCCACCAATTTTGCCAGATGTTGAGAAGCAACTTAAGGAGTATATACTTAGGCCAGATTTACTCCCCATACACCATTATGAGGCATCACAACAGCACTGGGAAGAGGCACCCAATCCCTCTGCCTTATATTATTCTGATTTGTCAGCAGCTGAAACTACATTGAAAATAGAAAGAGATTTAGTCACTGGAGAATTAAATGGATTTAAGGAAGTCCTAATGAATGGTGCCCCATTACCCAAAAATGACACACTTAAGAATAACTCAGTTGATGATATTATCAAGATGCTGGAGGATGTTGAAAACTTACTGGAAAATGAAGGTAATGTAACATTACCTACTGTGGGGAGCACATAAAAAGTTGGCTCTGAAATTCAGCATTTTATGTGAACTCCATATTGTCGTTTTGAACTGCTTAGAACTTACCTAAAAAATTCATTATCCTTTTTTCTAAATTGAAAAACCATTGCATTGAATTTCATTTCATTTGTTAATTTGTAAATTTATTAACTTCAGCTTCCCTTCATACAATTTGCCAGACAATTTTTATTGAAAACATAATTTTCAGAAATATTGACTACTCCACCATGGTTTAATAGGGGTTTTGACTTCAACAAAAATTCATCTTCTGATGTTAATGAAAAAGAGAAAATATCAAGTAAATCAAATGTGGTTAACTTAGTTGACTTATTAAAAGAGGAGCAGGAGTTATTTGATTTCCCTCCAGATTCTGTGAACAATGAACCAACTGAAAAAAATGAAGTGCAGACCAAGAATTTGAATTTGATTAAATCAATTGAAGACTCTGATGTGCTTAATAACATACCACAAGTAAGCAGAAATTTTCTTTCATATTTCTCAAGACTGAAATCAATAAAAATTGTTGATTTTCTTTTATTCAGGAAGTTAAATTTAGTGCTCCAGTTATTAGATTATCTGAGATGGCTCCATTAAAAGGTGTAACATCAACAGAGTGGGCTCAGGTTATAGATGTCAGTCAACCAGTTACAGATTTCCATGAAAGAATACCTGACATGGCTTTTAAATACAATTTTGAACTTGATACATTTCAAAAACAGGTTAGAATTGTTAATTGTTATTTTGTTTTTTATTGAAAAATAAAAGGAATTAACTAAAAATAAGATAAGAGCACTGAATAAGAAATTAATGTCCACTAAAAATATTAATTTTAGGGTAGTTTTGTGTGATAATCATTTTAATCTTGATTTATGAATAATTCTGACAGATAAAACTTTGATAAAACAATGGTCACAGTGAATAAGTTTAATTTTTCTTTAGTCTATTAATGTTAAAAAACCAATCATTTTTCAATTCTGTGCATCTCAAAATAAATTTATTCCAGGCCATTTTGAAACTGGAGGAACATTGCAGTGTGTTGGTGTCGGCGCACACTTCGGCTGGAAAAACCGCGGTGGCAGAATATGCCATCGCCTTATCGCAAAGACATATGACTCGCACCATTTATACCTCTCCGATCAAAGCCCTTTCCAATCAAAAATATAGAGACTTCAGAAATACATTCAAAGATGTCGGTCTGATCACGGGAGACTTTCAGATCAACCCAACGGGGACTTGTCTTATCATGACGACAGAAATTTTGAGATCCATGCTTCTGGCCCAAAATGAAATCATCAGAGATTTGGAATATGTTATCTTTGACGAGGTGCATTACATCAATGATTTCGATGTAAGTCCTAATGGGTTTGCTCTATCTGAAAGTGCTCTACAGCTGTAGCACTATATCTACTGGAACTTTTTATAGAGAGGGCACGTCTGGGAAGAAGTTGTTATACTCCTCCCTCAACAAGTCAGCATTGTCATGTTGAGTGCCACCGTACCCAATACGTTACAGTTTGCTGATTGGGTAGGAAGGACGAAACAAAGGAAAATGTTTGTCATTAGCACCACTCAAAGACCGGTTCCCCTCGAGCATTATCTATACACTGGGTCAGGAGGAAACAGTAAAGATGAAAGGTTTTTGATTTTATCCGCGAAAAACGAGTTCCAGAGAAAGGGGTAGGAAACAATTTTTTAAAATCAGTTAAAAGTAACGGTTTATTAATCTGTTTAAAAAATCTCGTTTCTAACGTAGGTATTTGGAAGCTGTGGAAGCGAAAAAGAAGAGGGAAAGCAAGATTAAAGAAGGAGCCAAAAACCGGACCCAACTGGGGAGGAAGGCAGAAACCACAATGTGGGTGGCTTTATTGGAGCATTTACAGAAGCATGATAAACTACCTGTTGTGGCTTTCATTCTTTCGCGGAAGCGCTGCGATGAAAACGCCAAGTGCCTAATGTCTGCTGATTTAACCACAGCAAAAGAGAAGTCGCATGTTCGACATTTTTTCCAGCAAAGTATTCAAAGGCTGAAAGAACCGGACCAACAGTTACCTCAGGTTCTAAAATTGACAGTTTTCTAAACCAATTCTAAAACTAAAATAAACAGCGATAAATTTCATTGCAGATTCTCAGCATGCGGCGTTTACTAGAAAACGGAATCGGCATTCACCACAGTGGGATTTTACCTATTCTAAAAGAGATCGTTGAAATGCTGTTTCAAGAACGATGTGTGAAAATCTTGTTCGCCACGGAAACTTTCGCCATGGGGGTGAACATGCCCGCCAAAACTGTGGTCTTCGATTCCATAAAAAAGTACGACGGAGTGGAGCCCAGGATTCTTTTGCCTTCTGAATACATTCAAATGGCGGGAAGAGCAGGAAGAAGGGGCTTAGATAAAACCGGGACAGTTATCATAATCTGTAAGGGAGATGTGCCTTCCGAAGCCGATCTCATTTATTTAATGAAAGGTAGTACGAAAAAAAAGGAGTGAGAGTGATCCTCGTATAGATTTATATAAATGTTTTTTTATCGGTAGGAATGCCCAAAAAAATAGAGTCGCAGTTTCGATTGACATATTCCATCATTTTAAAACTGGAAAGGAAACGAGTCGTCGCCGAAGGAAGAGTGACTGTCGAGGAGATGATGGCGAACAGTTTCAAAGAAGCGGATCATTTAAAAATGAAAAAGTCATACGCTCAAACTCTCGCGCAGGTTGAAAAAGACTTGTCCGATGTGGAAGCCATCGTGCAAAAGAGCGAAACTTGGGAAAAGTTGTGCGAGATTTGTTTTCACTGTCTCGAATATTTGGAAAGGTGGAAAGAATTGAGTCCGAAGATATTTACCGATAAGCAAGGGCTGAAGAACATATCGGTCGGCCGGGTTGTCTTAATCACTCACAAGACTCACGTCAACAAATTAGGAATCATTCTGTCGTGCGACTACAAAAAAGAAATCAAATTTAAGACTTTGGTTTTGACAAATAAATCGGACGATAAGGTAATTTTACTGGGCATGACCAGTAGAATTCCCTAAAAGAGAAACCCCATTTGTAAGTGTTTGTTTCATTTCCAGGCTGCAGAAGAAAAAAAAGAATCGGACGTCTTAGACTACGAATGGTATAAAATTTTAGGTTTGATAAAAATCGAACAGCTGTTCGTTCCAGACAGCTTAGGCCCGCATACAGTGTTGCTTATTGATTCATGGGATATAATGGAAGTGACATCGCTCACTATAAAAGTTGATGCCAAAATTATCTTATCCGATTGGGAAAACCGTCAGATACCGAGATTTCGGTAAATTATTTATTTGAGCATGAGAATTGACCTTGGAAATGGCTTATTATTATTTATTTACAAATTTTAATATTTGCAAAAATATTTCCAGGGATAAACCACCGGGACAGAGTTTTCAGAGAGCGTTGGAAGAGCTGATAGAGATAACGCAGAATTCAGTGAGATCTGATCCCAAATTAGAATTCTTGAATTTGATGAAAGACATGAAAATAACAAGCCAAGATGATTATAATAACGTGACCGATTTATTGAAGCTGAAATCGAAAATCTTAGCATTCCCATCGGACAATATTTTAAACTGCGAAGAACAACTGAGAAACGTTTTCAAATTCAAGTATTTGGAGAAAAAAAAAGAAAATCTTAAGTATTTGCTTTCCTATCAAAGCATGTCCCTCTATGCTGACTACAGAAACCGATTGGAAGTCTTGAGAATGCTTAATTACGTTGATAATAAATATTCAGGTGAGTACACCGATAAGAAGAGTCAAAATGAAAGATTTTTTGTCACAAGAAAATTATAGAATATTCTGAATTTTTCTATTCTAAAATACGGTTTATTTTCCTCAGTGCAAATGAAGGGAAACGTGGCATGCGAAATGAGCAACCACGAGCTTCTCATCACCGAACTCGTTCTGCGGAATGCCCTCAATGACCTCCAACCCGCCGAAATCGCAGCTCTGTTGTCCTGTTTCGTTTATCAGGGGAAGAAGGAAAATCAGCCCTTGAAGCTCACTGCCACCCTCGAAGCCGTATGTACTATCGCCATTACTTTCATTCATTCTTTCGGTGAAAATATTAATGAGGATTATTATTCATCAGGGAGTGGAGACAATAAAAAAAGTGGCAGAGGAGGTTTTCATGGCGGAAAGGGAGTGCGGAGTGAATCAGACAGAAGCAAGCGGAAATGAAGAAAATCTTAATTTCGATTTAGTTCCCGTGGTTTATGAATGGGCCCGAGAAAAGGTAATTTTGAGGTCGACAAATCAGCGAGGAAAGAGATTGATGTTCGTTTCTTTCAGCCTTTTAGCCAGATAATGACGCTGACGACAATTCAAGAGGGAATTATTGTCAGGTGCATTCAACAATTAAATGAAACGATCAGCGACGTGAAAGACGCTGCCAGAATCATAGGCGAGCCCACACTACAACAGAAAATGGAAGACGCTTCGAATGCCATCAAAAGGGATATTGTATTTGCGGCTAGTTTGTACATGCAGTGAAGTTTAAATTTAATTCGAGGCATTGAATGATCTTCAAGAGGAAAAGTGAGTTAAACTGATAAAGGAAAAAAATTAGATTCAGTCTGTTTTGTTTATCAACTCTACAAAACCCTTTCAGTCTCATTCCTTAGGACTTTAAACTCTAATTTAATTTTTTCTTATTTAGCTTCTGCATCATAGCGTTGAAAGCAGAGGACGGAATAGTTGGATTTGAAAACTGATGGAAATTAAGAGCACAGTTTGATGGATGAGATACCAAGAATGTGTTTGAGATTTCCCAGTAAGCAACTTAACATTTTATTGTGAAGGCTGAATGCCTATTGTGTCATTACTGTAAAGAGTATAGAATTCAGCACAGTTGCAGTCTGTTGAAGATGTGTTGATTGAAATCTTTAAAAAAACAGTTTTAAAGTGAAAGATGAAAGCAGATAGCTGACACACTTTTGTGTGCAATCCTGTCAATTTAAATCAGGATGATTTAGTTTTGAAAATTTTAATTTTTGTACTCATACAGCTGATGATTTTTATTACTTATATCAAAAATATGTTTTTCATATAATTAATATTTAAGAAATTATATATATATTTTCAAATACTGTTATATCTTTTAAAATTATACTCATATTTTATTGTTATATCTTTGCTTGGTTAAAAATTATTTATAACTGTATCTCTGTGGAAGGGCAAATTATTTGGACTAAAGAAATGAAAATATGAAGTTTATCATAAATTGAGACTTTCACAATTAAAATACTTCAAATTTCTGTAAAATTTATTATATTCCACTGAGTTTTAATAAATCATATGACATTGCCAGTCGGAAATATATTAACACTAAGTGCCAGAAAATAGGCACAATTTATCATACAAATGAAGTATATAAGTTTTTTTTTTGAATGTTTCTGTAAGAGTAAGCAAATCTTCAATCTTTCAGGAGTGTTCAGTTTCCAAGTTAAAGCACTACCTGTCATTTAAAACTTCACATATTTAATGCTAATAATATTAGATCATTTTACAATGCCCTTTGTTCATTGCTACTTAAGCTTTCCTGCCCTTTGCTCACTTCACTAATGCACATCCATTGCCCCTCATTGTTTTCTCTCCATAAGGACACTTTGTTGTCTCCACCTGACACTGACAAAATATTCCCTGTTAATGACCAGCTCACATTCCAAACAACATCTTCAAAGGTGTTCAATACTATTGGAGACCAGTTAATGTTGTCATCACTTGACCAAACAATAACTCTCCTATCCTGAGAACAGGAGGCAATCAAAGATTTTGGAAGACCAATTGATGGAGCCCAAGCCACATCTCTGACCCAGTCAGAGTGAACTTCGAGCTTGGTTTCTTCAATCCATCTGTGAGAAAATAAAACAGCATTAATCTACATTCTAATTGAGGGTTTACTTATTGAAGTTTATTAATGAAAATACATTACCTGTCTCCATCCTCTTTCCATATTTTGACCAGATTATCACAGCCTCCACTAACTATCCTTTTCACTGGTGTTCCTACTCGAGAATTTACGTCAAAAGCTGGATTGGGAATAGTTGCGGGGCACCAACTGACTGCATTGCACCCGATAGTGTGTGCATTGGTAATTTTCTTGGCATCCCAAGTAGTGCCGTCCGGTGCTCCTGTCAGTACAGAAATTGATCCATCGCTGCTCCCACACGCAAGCATCAGTCCGAATTCATGGGGAGCCCACTGCACTGAATTCACTGAAGAATCGTGACCGGGGTATTCGTACAGCTTTTTCCACTCTCCCATTTCTTTCCAGATAATGACTTTCCTATCGTATGAGCAGGAGGCCAGTAAATTACCGAATTTTGGATGAGCCCAACTGATCTGCCAAACAGGACCATAATGTCCCTTGAGGTCTGCGGTAAGGGTTTGAGTACCGTTTTTCACGTCGTAGATCTTCACTGAATGATCAGATGAACAGGTGGCTAAACGAAGGCCATAATAATCCAGTTCGGCATCGTGGATCATGTCCTCATGACCCGTATCAAAAGTATTTATTGCGGTAACCATCTTTTCTAATTGAATAAACTGCCAGTAAGAACAACAACAACACGAATATGACGTGGAATTATTCCACTGCAGCCAACTGTTGGAGGGAAAATTTTTCTCTCAATGGCGCGAAAAACACGAACATATGTAATAGAACTTAAATGCCAGACCGAGTAAACATTTTGAGTGTGATTAATTAGTCGAAATATGTTTGGAAAAAATAAAGTGGAAGTCGCTTTTGTGCCGGGGTATTAATTCATATTTCAATTTCTTTTCAGTCGTAGAGTTACAAAACTTTTATGAACTGAACCAACTTTTAAATGTCATGGACAGTTTTCTGAATGAGTTTTTTTAACTTTTTAGGGAAGATTCATCTGAGAAACGACTTAATAAATGTTTGGAGAACAACTCAATCGACTCAAAATTTGGGTTTGATAGGCCGAGAGATGGGACGGAGAAAGTGGGCTTTCTTCTTAATATGCATGTTGTAAGTATAAATTTATCATTTTTTATGAACAGTAAAAAAACTGTGATACAACATAACAATGATTTAAATTATAAAAAAAAATATTATTTCAATTTGACAGTGGAAGAATTAATTGCCATTACAGAAAGGTAGCTTTTATCAGAATTGAGAATGCTCATAAAAAATGGTCTAAATTTTTTTCTGAAATTAAATCCAAAAGTTTAAATTTTCAGACAGAAGTTATAGATGAAGATAAAAGACTGAAAAGTGCAGTTGATTATTATTTTATTGAAGAAGATGGATCTAGATTTAAAGCTACACTCTGCTTTCAACCATATTTTTATGTTTTACCAAGAAAAGGAACTTTGCATGAAGTGTCAACTTTTTTAATAAAAAAATATGCAGGAATCATCAACAGTATTCAGACTGTAGCCAAAGAGGATTTGGATTTGGTAAATTAAAACAATCACACATTATTATTATTGAATGTTAAGAGCAGTGTTTTAAAATAAATGATTTATTTTCAGCCAAATCATCTCATTGGTTTAAAACAGAAATACCTTAAGCTCAACTTTATTTGTATAACAGAATTGCTGAAGGTGAGGCGGGACATTTTGGCAGCATTTAAGAAATCTCAAGAAAGAGCAAAAATCAGCAACTATTATACAGAATTGATAAGCAATGTTAAATCCTCTGCTGAGTATGATGTTCAGTCCAAGAAAAATGCAGACCAATTTGACAATATAATTGATATAAGGTAAGTATTTAACAAGTTCTTAGTTTCAAGTAATAGATTATATAAAGGAAAGTGTTTGTTTCAGAGAGTATGATGTTCCATATCACATCAGAGTTTCCATAGACAATAGAATTTTTGTGGGAAAATGGTACACTGTGAAATTAAGAGGAGATGGACAGGCACCCATCATAACTAAAAATACAGAACTTATTGAGACACCAGACTTAATTGTTTTAGCATTTGATATTGAATGTACCAAACAGCCCTTGAAATTTCCATCTTCAGATACTGATCAAATTATTATGATATCATACATGATTGATGGACAAGGGTGAGAATTTTTTATGTCTTAATGTATTTAAATTAGCTGATGATAACATCAGTTACATTTAAAGAATATTAAAGTTTAAGAAAATGATGTTTTCTTCTTTTAAGGTATTTAATTAATAATAGAGAAATTATGTCTGAGGATGTGGATGATTTTGAGTACACACCTAAACCTGAATTTGAAGGCCATTTCCAGGTTTTTAATGAACCAAATGAAAAGGCTGTTTTAGAGCGGTTTTTCGAGCATATTGCGGATGTAAAACCCCACGTTATTGTAACCTACAACGGGGACTTTTTCGATTGGCCTTTTATAGAGGACAGAGCTGCTGTTCACGGAATGGATATGAAACTCGAAATAGGATTTTCAAAATCAAAAGACGGCGTTTACTGCAGTCGACCTGTGATTCACATGGATTGCTTGTGGTAACATTTTATTTTTAAAAATAAAATCAATTTGGGTCTCCTTTTTTTTAATTTGATCGGTCTTTCGCTGTTGATTGCAGCTGGGTGAAGAGAGATTCGTATCTCCCTGTCGGCTCTCATAATTTAAAAGCTGTGGCGAAGGCGAAGCTTCGATACGATCCCGTAGAATTAGATCCGGAGGAAATGTGTCGCCTGGCAGCTGAAGAACCACAGGTAATTCACATGAAACAAAATGATTCACCAGTTGCAGTCTACACGGGCATTGGACAAAAATTCTTATTTGTCATTTTAACTCTGCTTCTCTTCTTCAGGTGTTGTCCAACTATTCTGTGTCTGACGCCGTTGCAACATATTACCTATACATGAAATATGTTCACCCTTTTATATTTGCTCTCTCCACCATAATTCCAATGGAGCCGGACGAAGTATTGAGGAAAGGATCGGGAACTCTTTGCGAAACTCTACTAATGGTCGAAGCTTTCCACGCGAACATAATCTTCCCAAATAAACAGGAATCGGAATTAAACAAAATGACTACCGACGGTCACGTATTGGACACCGAAACTTACGTCGGTGGCCATGTCGAGGCTTTGGAGTCTGGGGTTTTTCGAGCTGATATTCCCTGCAGGTTTCGATTGGTAGGTTCGATCACAATCGCCCTCAAAAAAGTGGTCAGACCGACTTAAAAATTGTATTTATTTCAGATTCCGGAAGCTTTTGATACTCTCATAAAGGAAGTGAGGCGAACAATGGAATTTGCAATTGAAAAAGAAGAAAAGATTCCACTGAATCAAGTTTTGAACTTGGATGAAGTCGTCGAGGAAATCGAGAAAAAGTTGATGAATTTAAGAGATAATCCTGTGCGGTTTGAAAACCCGATTATCTATCACTTAGATGTCGGGGCCATGTACCCCAATATTATTTTAACGAATCGTCTCCAACCTTACGCTGTTGTCGACGAGGAAGACTGCGCCGCCTGCGATTTCAACACTCCCGGAGCGAAATGCCAAAAAAAAATGAAGTGGATGTGGCGCGGTGATTTCAGTAGGTGTTTTCATGAATTCAAAATGGATTTCCTTTTTTGAAAACCCTAAACGATATAATTTCATTGATCAGTGCCGGCGACGCGAAATGAATTCCAAAGAATTCAGCAACAGTTGGAGAGCGAAAAATTCCCCCCACAAACGCCGGGCGGTCCTCCCAGAGCTTTTCATCAGCTGTCCAAAGAAGAACAAGCTGCGCACGAGAAGAAACGACTCACGGAATACTGCAGGAAAGCTTATAAAAAAATACACGTGACCAGAATGGACGAAAGAGAATCGACCATTTGCCAGAAGGAAAATTCCTTTTACGTGGATACAGTCCGAGCATTTCGGGACAGAAGATACGAATATAAGGGTTTGTGCAAAGTGGCGAAAAAACAGGTCGCTGAAGCGCTTCTAAAGGGCGACGCCAGAGAGATCAAGTCCGCAAAGAACCTCGAGGTGTTGTACGACTCCCTTCAGTTGGCCCATAAATGCATTCTTAATTCGTTTTACGGTTACGTTATGAGAAGGGGGTGAGTGTTGGGGAGATTATAAATGAGAGTGAATGCGGTGGATTTGAAAGTGTTCTTTTCTCAGGGCGAGGTGGCACAGCATGGAGATGGCAGGGATCGTCTGTCACACTGGAGCAGCCATAATCACCAAAGCGCGGGAAATAATAGAAAAAGTCGGTAGACCTCTCGAGCTTGACACTGATGGCATTTGGTGTGTTTTGCCTTCTTCTTTTCCCGAAAATTTCGACGTTTTCACTAAAATGGAGAAGAAAAAAAAAGTGACCATTTCTTATCCAAATACAGTATTGAACTGTATGGTGAAGGTGAGTAATTTTTAAAACTTTTAATTGACTTATGTCAATATTAAATTCTTCTTACTTTTTTTTCCTTTAGGATCATTTCACAAACCACGTGTACCACGACCTCGTCGACAAGGAGAACATAGTTTACGTGGAAAGAAGTGAGAACTCGATATTTTTCGAAGTAGACGGACCCTATCTGGCGATGGTATTGCCAGCTTCTAAGGAAGAGGGAAAGAAGCTCAAAAAAAGATACGCCGTTTTCAATTTCGATAAATCGCTGGCGGAACTCAAAGGGTGAGTGCGGGGGGTCGATCGACTGTTTAGAGCCAAACCAAAACTGATTGGTTCTCGATTTTAGGTTCGAAGTCAAAAGGCGAGGGGAGCTGCAATTGATAAAGATTTTCCAATCGTCGGTGTTCGAAGCTTTTCTCAAGGGTGACACTCTTGAAAAGTGTTACGAAGCAGTGGCCAGGATAGCGGACTATTGGCTGGATATTCTTTACTCTAAAGTAACCTTTTTGTTTTGTATTTGGTTGAATGGACAGTTTAGTCATTAATACCAAATTTATCGGTCATCAAATGGCTAACAGTTACTGAAAGAGTTACATTTTCAGGCGCAAAGCTTACCAGATTCAGAACTGTTCGAACTCATATCCGAAAACCGTTCAATGTCTAAGAGATTAGAGGACTATGGCGGTCAGAAATCAACTTCAATATCGACGGCGAAACGTTTGGCGGAGTTTTTAGGGGATCAAATGGTGAAAGACAAAGGGTTGTCATGCCGATATATTATATCTAGAAAGCCAGAGGGATCGCCTGTAACGGAAAGGTTCGTTCGAAATTTTTTGGGGGGGAAATAAAGCATTTTCTTAAAGTAATTTTCTTTTTTCAGAGCTATCCCTCTTGCGATATTCCAGTCAGAGCCGAGCGTGAAGAGACATTATTTGAGAAAATGGCTGAAAGATAATTCCCTCACGGATGTGGACATTCGGCAAGTCCTCGACTGGAATTATTACATCGAAAGGCTCAACGGGGCCATTCAAAAAATCATCACCATACCTGCTGCTTTGCAGGGCGTGAGTGGGAATTACAAAAAATTATAACGAAAACTACAATTGACATGAATTTTTAGAGTCAATTTTTGTTTTTCAGGTGAGCAATCCCGTCCCCAGAGTGAGGCATCCAGATTGGTTACATAAGAAAATATTGGAAAAGAACGACACACTGAAGCAGAGAAAAATGCATGAGTTTTTCACCGTCACTGAGAAACCAAACGTTCGTGTGTTTTTCGATGAAAGTGTGATGATTCTGTGCTCAAAACGAAATCTAATAGCGGAATGCTTTTTTAGTTGCAGACGAATGAAAGGGATATGGAAGATTTAGGCATGCCAAAGGCGAATTTTCGGAAGCCTCCTCAGAGTCATTCGGTGTCTCTCAAAAGAAAAAGAACTTCGTCTGCTTCTTTCGACGATGAGGAGCTGTCGAAAAACTGGAGGGATGTTTTGGGTCCTCCACCTGCGTTCGGCACGACTAAGGTTTATATTTATTGTTATGTAATAAATAATGTGGAGACTAATTTTATTTAATTATTTTCAGGAAGAGCACACTGCGTGGATTCAGTTTCATAAGCGAAAGTGGGAGTTGCAACGAAGGCAGCGAAAGGTGAGGGAAGGGAATGTGAATAAGAGAAACCGAGTGTCTGCTGATTTAGCCCTGCCTGCAGTGACAGCGCCTCGAAACACTGCCACCATCGGCGGATTTATTAAAAAAGCTCAGCAGGCCGTTCTGGAATATCCTTGGCAGGTCATCCAGGTGCAGTTCTGCTTTTGATTATATATTAATTTATCTTTAAAGTAAAATGTTAATTTTGGTGGTTTTTATTCGCAGTACGCAAAAACCAATGAGCCCGGTTTGTTCAGAGTTTGGGCCCTGGTTGATAGAGACCTCCATCAGATAAAGGTAATGGTGCCCCGAATATTTTATGTGAATCAGAGGACGCCGAGGAATGAAAATGACGTTAATTCCCTCTGCAAGAAAGTCAACCGAACGTTGCCTAGGTCGAAGCCAGTGTACAATTTGTACGAATACTCCATATCTGAAGCAGTTTATCAGGAACACAGCCAGTGAGTGTTGATTCAGTCTGGTTTGATTTTAACAGTATAAATTAATAATTCTCAATTCAATTAATAAATATCTTTTTACAAATATTTATAGTAAATAGTTTATTGTTTCAAAATTAAATTTTTTTAGAGAGTTACTGACAAATATATCGACTCCCGATGTAGAAGGAATTTACGAAACTCAAGTATCACTGGAATTTCGACTTTTACTGCAATTGGGATGTGTGTGCGCCGTCGACAGAGCCACAGCCTGCAAGTATTTGAAAAACGGAATGAAAGACACTGATTATTTCACATTGAATCAGCTCAACTTCAAAAGCATAGGGGACGCCTCCTACCTTAAAAAGGTACAAGAAGGAGTTTGAGGCCTTTTCCCATCTCTGATTGCTCATTGCATATTTTTTCTGCAGTCTCCGGAGGGAATATCGCCTTTGAGAAATATATTCTTTTACTACCACTGCTCCGCTAATATGCAGAAGGCCATTTACGGAGTGTTTTTTGTTGCTTCGAAAAGAGTCACCATTTTCGTC
Organism: Brueelia nebulosa; assembly: GCA_028293925.1. NCBI lineage: Eukaryota > Metazoa > Arthropoda > Insecta > Psocodea > Philopteridae > Brueelia > Brueelia nebulosa. The sequence continues at coordinate 262,374 of JAQIBA010000063.1, read as the reverse complement.
TTGGATCAAGTGAAGAATAATCAAATGCCCAATCTTCAGAATTTGTATGGAAACGAGCGAACCGCAAAGTAAGGTTTTTCTCAACTGATAAAATAAAATAAGGCTTAGAGAAAATATATAATTATGTTTATATACTTTAATCGTTTTAATACTTAAATAAGAATTAATTTGTTTGCAGGATTTCAAAAGGTTTCAACGAGAACGATTTGCCTCCCACAGATATTACTTTTGAAGTTCACGCCATGAACGATTCGAAAGAAGTATTCAGATCCATACAAAATGCTCTGACGGCATACAGAGACGAAAAAAGAGGTCCCTCTGTGATTTTACTGCAGTCTTACGTTGGTGGGTGTCGGAAAATAGGGGCGCGAGAGTTGCTTTGAAATCTTCGCCACAGTAATCTTCCGCTTTTACAGATGCCGCTTCTTTGATTTCTTCAATGCCGAATTTGAACGACTTTCCCATCGTGACTTTCCACATTAAGGACCCCGAAAATCTTTACTCGACTATGGAATGGCAAAAAATCGGCGCGAAAATCATGATACATCATTTTCTCAATTCAGAGTCTGTGCTTAATGCAACTTTGGATCAGTGCAGATACTTTCACGTACCCATTGGTTAGCAATGATGAAGTTCTTGTGTTAATGTTCAGTGGGTTTTCTATCCTTTTATTTAGAATGATAAAATAAAGTATTTGCAATTTTCAGGAAATCTTCCAGCAGATGCCACCCTCTTTGGAGCGGACTTATTCTACGGCAGACATCTCCTGAAGAATAATTTTGTTTTGTGGTGCTCCGACACGGAGCTTCCGGATCTCGGAGGCAGCGAAACGGACGACAGCCGATTGCTGAGTGATTGCGACGAACTTACAGCCTCCATTGTAAATAGTCAGGGCTGCTACACATCCGTCACCGTCGAACTCGACATCGATTCACTAGCTGTGAATACTTTGCTGCAACTGCATCACGTCCATGACGCCGAAGGTCGGCCCCCCATTTTGTACTTAACACCCCTTGATGAGAAATTTTTATTGTGAAAGTTAAATGATCATCTTTTACAGGTATTAGTTCGAGTATTGCCTTTGATTCCGCTCCCCAAGTTGGTGTGGACGACATGATCTCCGGTTCCAACGTCCATCTGTCTTCGTATGATGAGTCAGCTGTCTGCAGTCCCGCATTCAAAGTTCTCAGATCTGTGGTGAATTATTGGATTCGCGATGTTTCCATATTCAAAAATGTCTACGCGGATTATCAAATCGTACACTTTTACAGGTAAGATTTTTACTGTTCAGTTAAACTGAAATATTATGTGTGCAAAGGTTTAAGATACAGTACATTGGCCAGTTTTGTTAGAAAATATTTTGAAATTCCGTTATTTTTTTAATCAGATGGATAAGATCCTCGAATGCGTTATTCTATGACCCGGCCCTTCGAAAAATGCTGCACAACTTGATGAAAAAACTATTTATTCAGCTGCTGACGGAATTCAAAAGACTCGGTTCCATAATTGTCTTCGCGAGTTTTAACAAAATAATAATATGCACCAAAAAGAGTACACTCTCGGATGCGATGGGATATGTCAGGTTCGTCGGGGCGAACATCCGAAACAAAGAACTATTCCACAGCATTCAGATCACAGTGAATCAATACTGGCATTTCCTCCTGTGGTTGGACAACGTAAGTATCAGCATTTGCAATCGTTAACAGCTGTCCAGAATACATTTAACTATTGCTTATTCAGGGTAATTATGCCGGGATCAAAGGCAAAGCTCCAAGTGACGACGATGAAGCCGATTTGGGTGATCATTCGGAGGAAGCAGACGATAATGAAAAATCGGAAGGCGATGAAGAGGACAATGAAGAAGTAAGTACTTATGTGGATTGCTTATTTTTTTATAATCGTTTTCCCCACCCATACATTTTTTTTGCAGTTCCCGGTGGTGATGTTTTGGAATTTAGCGGAATACCTTCCAGAAAATGTTCGCAGAGTCTTTGATGGTACTGTAGCCGCTTACATCAGTAGTATTTGGTCGAAGCTCATGGAGGAGATTGGAAATCCGAAAACCCCTAAAAGGCGGAGGGTGACGGAGAGTCAAACTTCGACCCCTGCAATTCCTGCGGGGATGAGCGAGTCTCTTGAAAACTATTGCAAACAACTTATTACGGGAGAAATGTCCGACAAATTATTCAGGTAAGTGATGGATAAAAAATGTAATGTATACATTGACCTGATGTGTAATAATTCTTATTTCTTCAGATTGACCCAAAAAATCCACAAACGTCAGCCCTTGGCCGTGGAAGAGTCAAGATTCTCTTTCGAATCAAAGCCAAAGACCATAAATCCCGCGTTGGAGTTTATCAAGGCCGTCTGCAAAGTCTTTTCCCTCAACCCCTCTGTGACGGACGAAGTCTCCAAGCTGAAGCGAAACATGTTGAAGCTGATCAACGTCGGGGAGTTCAGCGACGCTGCCGTGTGGACCGATCCCTGTCACAGCATAGTGCTTCCCGAGGTCATTTGCAAAGTGTGCAGCCATTGCAGAGACATCGACCTGTGCAAAGACTCCCACATAATTGAAGTCAACGAGAAGTGAGTACAGGGTGTATTTGACGGAAAAGAATTATTTAAATCTGAGGCTTATTTTACAGATTGATATACGAGTGTCCTCTCTGTCATTCAGCTTATGACAAGATAGAGATTGAGTATCTTTTGTTGGGCATGGTTCAGAAGAATGCAGTGGCATATACAATTCAAGATTTGCAGTGCAAAAAATGCCTTGAGGTAAGTACTCGTTAGGATTCTGTATTTGTACAGATGAGTACAGCTAAACAAAGTCAGCACTAATTGAGAAACTGAATGGGATTATGCTTTTAAAGTAAGTTTGAATGTTTCATTGCTTTCCACAGATTGCTGCTGACAACCTAAAGGAGTACTGTACATGTGCGGGTGATTTCAAACATCTAATTCCGGCCAGGAATTTTGCCACCTGTTTGAAAACCCTTCAAGGAATTGCTGAAAGCTTTTCGATGCTGTTGCTGTTGGACTGCGTCACGTGGATGTTGCAAATGAACCCTGCATTTGAGTCAAATCCCACACAGGTATTCACCTAAATACTTTCCAGAACTGTTTTCTTTTTATTTATTTAAATTTCAATAACTCTATTTTTAAAACAATTAGTTAGCTATAAATTATTATGACTTATCAACAAAACCTAAAATATATTGAGTCAATAATTTTGATACTCAGGACTATTGAAACCTTAATGTAAAATGTGTATTTTTTAAAATTGAAAATGTATTAATTTATCACTTCAATGGATTCAAAATGCTTATTTTTGTTGATGTTAATTAATTGACCACAAATGCAAAATTTAAACAGAGCAATACTAAAATGAGCCTAATTAGTTGAGAATCATTAATTACATAAGACTTCATAATGTAAAAGTATGTTCACTTTAATAGAAATATCTGTATAATATTTGCAATTTTAATTGTCAACTCTCTTTAAAGTATAAAAGAAAAATAGTAAGGACTGAGGAAAAATTAATTTATGGGGTCGGTGGCCACAGGTCGACCCCCTCCGATTTTCTTCAAATTTTACAGGTTTGTACCTTAGTGCCTTGGATGAAAAACCCCCAAATTTTAGTTCGATATCTCCATCCGTTCCGGAGATATCGCCATTTGAACAGAAAATGACGCGTTCCATTTTCGGCGTCCGACTCGAAAATCGACAACTTTGCACTCCCGTCCTGAGGAACCTATCCAACCCACAAAAATGAGCTTTTGCATAGTGACAGAGCTTTACATGCTCTTTCGAATGGCATGTGTTTCAACTTTTTAGGTCTTATGGTTGCTGAGCTACAGCGCCTCGAAAACAGGTCTGAAAATTGGGCGCCAAAAAAATTTTCAATTTTCAACGCCCCATAACTTTTTTTTGCATTGACCGATTTCGGCCAAATTATGCATGGCGACAGTGCATCACTAGAGCTTCAAAATGAGCCATGTTGGACCTTCCTAGCATCACCTCATCGGGAGCCATGGGAGTGCAAAGTGGTCGGGGAACGCCATTTTAGCGATTTTTGACCAACTTTGAGGCCAAATAGCAAAATAGTGTCATCTCAGATTTCGTTCTAACTTTGCTCGTTGAGAGGGCATATCTTACGCTTTCGAACGCACCCGTTTCGATTTTAGAGAAACCACTCTGAGGGGGTGAAATCGCCCCCCCAATGTACCCATGTCAACGGCGACCACCAACTGCATTTGCCCCCTCATGGAAACCTCGAAATGCTTCCGATTTCGTTCAAATTGTACCTGAACAATGTGTGAAGCAATCATTAACGACGTACGAAGTTTCAATAGAATATCTGTTACCGTTCGTCCGCTATTCCTAAAGTAAGTTTTTGCATCCACGCGCCCGCCCAAAAGGTGACATATTTTCTTTGCGGCCAAATATCTCCGATGTGTACTCTTGCACATTCTTCTCATTTGGTACGTGAATAGAGCATATTTCAAGCTTTCCATAGAATATAGTTTCATCTTAGAGCAACTACTCTAAGTGGGTCAAATTGGCCCCTGAATATGGTGCAGGAGTAAGTGCCCACGAGCCCCCATCGCGTTTCTGCCCTTGTATCTCAGAAGTATCATTTAGGATTTGATTCTAATTTCGTCTAATGATAGAGTAAACACTAAGCTTTCAAAGTCACTAGGTTTTAACTTAGAGAAACTTTTCTAAATGTGCGGAATTTGCCTTAGAAGGTAGTGGGAGTAGCGTCTACCCGGGCTTTATATTTCTTTGCAGTCGAATATCTCAGGAGTGTATGCTGTGATCTCTTTCTAATTTACTTCACGGATAGAACATACTTCAAGCTTTCAATAGAATATTATATCATTTCAGAGCAACTTTTCTAAGTAGGTCAAATTGGCCCCTAAATGTGGTGCAGGGGTCTAGACCCACGAGCCCTTATTGGGTTCCCATCCATATATCTCAGGAGTATCATCTGGGATTTGCTTCTAATTTCGTATAATGATAGTGTAAACATTAAGCTTTCAGAATCATTAGGTTTTATCTTAGAGAAACGTTTCTGAGTGGGCCAAAAATCTCCCAAAAAATTTAAAACTTAACAACTCTTAAAACTCGCATATTTTTGTAGTTATGGTTGCATAACCAAATTTGTAGGCGCGCAGGGAAATTTAGAAAATGTAATATTTATGGAAACGCATGTAAAAATGGGGGCACAAATCGCCAGAATCATATACAAAGAAGGTGCACAAACGAAATCGGAAGCATTCGAGGTGTCCATGAGGGGTTCAGTGCAGTTGGTGGCCACTGTTGACATGGGTACATTGGGGGGGCGATTTCACCCCCTCAGAGTGGTTTCTCTAAAATCGAAACGGGTGCGTTCGAAAGCGTAAGATATGCCCTCTCAACGAGCAAAGTTAGAACCAAATCTGAGATGACACTATTTTGCTATTTGGCCTCAAAGTTGGTCAAAAATCGCTAAAATGGCGTTTCTCGACCACTTTGCACTCCCATGGCTCCCGATGAAATGATGCTAGGAAGGTCCAAAAATGAATAAAATTATATTTTAACAAATCTGTTTTATTGATTTAATAAGAGGTGCCTTCTCCAATAATTTACCCCTCAGATATCCACCTAACATTGCTTAATAAAACATCATTGCCATACACAACTACATTAATTAAATGCTATCTTTTTATTTATCAGTTAAACTGGGGGTTTCCAATTTGGGTTCAGGGAAATTAAATGATGGAAATTTAGATAAATCAGCTCCAGGTTTGTTATTGTATTGCCTATAGGCTCTCAAACGTTCATTTTCTAATTCTTTCTCCAATTCAGGTGAAGGTTCGACTAGTTTTCCAGTCCTGAAAAAAATATTTCATTAACACATGAAAATCTAAAACATTTTGTTTTGAGTCCCCAGATGAGAAATAAAAGCCAGTTTATGGTGCACACTGAGCCAAAAAGTTATACCTCGCCTTTGAAGATCAATGTGGAGGATTTTATAATTTGGAAGCAAGTATTACTAAAAGAAAAGGTCAAATGATCTTTTAGGAATGTAAGGTAATTAATACTCACGTGCTTTTGCTTTTGAACTCCCTTATTTTATCTAAAAACAACTGCTGGATGGGATCGCTAGCTTTCTGTAGGGCGGGCACAAAAATCCCAAAATCTCTTCTGCATATTCCGGAAATACCTCCGGTGAGTTTCAAAAGAGGTGCTCGCATTTTTTAGATTTCCTTCAAGAAAATAATATATTTATCATAAAAATCACTTCAAAATTACATACTGTAAAATCAAGTAAACTGAGTTTGAGTCTGCAACATAGGTCTATATAATCCGAAATTTTAATCTGTGTAATAAATGGTTTAAAATATACGAAATAAAATTGGACTTTAATTAAACGTAAAAATAAAGAAAAGACCTAAAAGAGGAATAAAAGACAATAATAAAATAAAGACAACGTACCTAAATTACTGAAAAAATACCAGACGACACGAAAATGGCGGACGCAACAACACTGCCCTCTGCCGGTGAGAAAAGCAACTTCATTGATAAACTTTTGAATTGCGAGCCGATTTCTACAACCGCTGAGACAGTGCTCCGTACGAGTTGTTAACGTTAATCTTTGGGAAATGATATTAATTGTGAGTTTTATAAATGAGAATTACTATGAGGAGAAATGATTTCCACTTGGATGTATTCGAATTTCAGTTTTAAAATACGAACATAAAAGGTAATTTTTTTCATTGCACTTTAGAATTTTATGAATGAGCAACATGGCGGCGATTTTTACGATAACCTATTGTCACGTTGTGTCCGTTTAATGTGTATTTTAGAGAAGACTAACTTTCAGAAATGTATTCTTGGTATTCATAAATTAATTTTTCACAGATCTGAAAATTAGAAGGAGTGCTTGAATAAGGGTCGTTAATTTTCGGTTCATTCTAATCACATAAAAATAGCAATTAGGAAAGGTAAAAGAAGTTTAGTCTGCGATGTTTAGCTAGTAAGCAGAACATTCTTCTTAGTTTTATTGTTCTCATTTATTTTTGTAAATTTGTAAATCATGGCTTTTAGTATTGTTGTTGACACTTTCATTCAATTTGTAATTGTTTTTGTTTCATTCATTTTTGATCATTGGAATGCAAAACGAAAATTTCTTGACTTTTTAAAATTGAGTTTAATTCTATGAATTACTATATTTTCGTTTGTCGATGATATTTTGATCAGTCATTCAAATAGACAAATCCAAAGTTTAGATAATTCACATCACATCAGCACCCCAAAAAAACAATTAACGCTCATAATAAAAGTTCCCTATTTTGCGTGAAAATAAGTATGAATCACGAAAAGTTTCAATCCAATGTGTGAGAAAAGCTGAATGGAAGCCGGATTATTTTGCCAATTATTTTGTCTGTTAATTTTTCTGTTGGGGAAATTCCTCAACTCGTTTTACTTTAAAAGGAGGCGGTCACCGAAACCCATATTTGGTAATATATCATTTTGCTTTAGTCATAAAATGTGGATTTTCGAATGATCAAATGCTCAACACTTGTGAGATTTTAAGCCTATTTTTTTGTTAATTTTATTAATAATTTTTGGGGTGTGATAATATACGACACTGCAGATATTTTGACTGAATTGTAATAAAAATCAAGCAAATGGCAAAGCTCAGCAGAAGTATTATTCCTTCGGGTGGTTAGTTCGCTGTTGCTGTTTTAATGATTTATCGAATCTTTTAATAGAATGCGCTGATGGCCGCCATTTTTTCAGGTGGCTGAAACCATTTAGAAATGAGATCTTGAATATTTACGTAAACTGACGAGCTGTTTACAGGCTGCAGTTGCACTGCTGTTGCAGTGCTGGAATTAAAAAAACTTCTGCTGTTGCCTTGACAGGTGCTTGTCAAGGGTGATTTCCGACCTTTATTTTCTGCATTGAAAGCGAAATATCAAATGTATTTTGTAGGGTGAGCAGAAAGGGAAAAATATAATTGGGGAAACTTTTTGTGAACCAGACGTAAACAAGTGTAATTAATTCGAAACTAGGTTTCAGATGGATTTTAAGGGAATAAAATATAACCGTTTTGTAAGATTAAATAATGGGTCGTGAACGAATCGGTTACAGTTTCACGTCAACGTTAAATTTTTCGAAAAGTTGTGACGATGATTAGACATTCACATGAGAATCGCAGTTTCATCTTTTTATATTATAAATCAATGAAAGAGAAGATGAATGACATTTTTGTCTCCCCCTGTCCGGTGATGCGACCACCGCCATGTTTCAACCTCCTTTTTTGTACCACAAACGCTCTTGCTGGCTTCTCATTTCAGCATTTTGAACAGAAAGCAAAAACTCTGATCCATCACTGAAATAAATGTAATGCAGTCGGGATGTGGTGTTTTATAAAAGTCGAGAGAATTCAGCACAGAGAAAAGTTGTAAAAAATTGGTGCCACGAAAACCATTCACGATTTTCGAGGCAACCTCGTCGTGTCTTATAAATGGTTATATCGGAAGCCAAAGTCATTCCTAATTATATTTTGTTTTGAATTATACGAAAGTGGTGGTTGTGTACAGTACTGCCAATTTGTTTAGCAAAGCATTATGTTTCTCTTTTCTTTTCTAAAACATTAATCATACCTTTGCAGTACTTATCAGTTGACGATTTCAGATCTAGTTTCAGAAAATGACCGGTTCATTCATAACCCTTTTGTAAATTGGGTTGAATATCTTAAAATAAGGTCGGCGGTTTTTTCAAGAAAATCGCACCGAGAGTTTAGTGATGGGAATTTGCCCCAAAGCTTTTTTTCATCCCTTTTAGCTTTTGAGGGTTTGTGTTAAAATTTGGGAGTAAATGTGCCCTTGATTCGATTCTTACCTGGCACTCCTGTTGCATAACAGGTACATCTTGCAGTGGCTGTAATATTTACAGTCGGCCTTAATCATTCCATAATTATATGAACCGTTTTATGAATAATAAAACGAGTCAAAACTAATTAAGAATGGTTTTAATGGGTTGAACTGAGAAAACATCTTAATTAAAAGGCATAATGATGGTTTAGATTAAGGTGGAATCGCATCAAACGAGTTCATTATCAGAACAGGCGTTCGATCTTGTGTCGATGTTGGCAACCCTGGTGATCTTTTCCCCTGAAGGCTCAGCATTTCTACCGATTTCCCGGAGTTTAGTGCGGGCCATCAAAGCGTCGGTTCATTACCGATCAATTTTTTTAAGATAAAACTCAGATTCTAAACTTAGAACGACGTAAGAACGTGTAAAAGCAGAGGTTTTTGCTGCGGTGGTACATCAAAGTCCGATTCATTTAAACGCTTCGGGAAAACAAACAGAAAACAATGGGGCACATCTTTTCGAGTATTGACGTCAGAGTCGTACCTTTTCTTGCGGGTCTCTCAACGGGGATCCCTGGAAAAAATTCCCCAAGTTTTTTGGCAGCACCCAAAGGCGCAGGCTCAGTACAACTGATATCCCACGCAGGCCTACCTGGACGACCCTGACTTCGGTTACATGTGAATGAAATACAGATTTTAATCAAGTTATACATAAACGTAGATCTTAATGGCCGTATGAATGCGATATTAAAAAAGGTCAGACAGGCTTTTCACCAAAAAGGTACGCGCAATCAAGTGGAATTATGAAGTTAGTAATTTCAGGCACCTGTGGTAAACAAATTAGGGCCGCCATTAAAGGTTCTTTCGTTTTCTGTTCTATTAAGCGTAAGAGGGGTAATCAAATCCTATTTATTTAAAAAAAAAAAACTGGGCTAATGCTTTTTTTCATGAATGCGGGACATTTTCCTATGCCTTTTGAGGACAACGCGACCGGATCGTAATTTTGTGTAGAGTAAACTTCAATTCTTATTCTTTGAATCGATCGATATCTTAAAAGTAAACATTTAACCTTTCAACTTTTATTTCGCTCGTCGGTTAGAGTAAATGGTGTAATTGGTGTATGGTGCTTAAGACTTCGGGGGTTTTGGTTTCTTATTTAAAATTTGGCATCACTCCGCTTTTATTTTGTCATTCTGAATAATCTCGTTTGAATCTTTAAAAATGACCAATAGTTTTTCACGATTACGAAGGAATTCAGCGGGCGATAAAAAATGATCGGGGTTATTATTTTGTTTTCTTTATTATCTATCTTTGCTGGATTTTTTATTGCAACTTTGTCAGGCGGGAGATGTTAGAACCGAGCCAAAAGCTTATCTCTTTCCACTCCCACCGGTGTTCTCAACACGTAACTCCTACCTGCTGCACCTATAGATAAGTTTCTGCCATTTATCTGGACGAATCTGACTTCCAGATCACAAGTGGAAGAGAAGGCAGCGTTATCTTTCCCATCTCAAGTGGGTTTATTCGGTGGGGTTGTTTTGTGTAAAGGGTTTACTGAAATCCGATGCCCCTGCCCGTGTAGCGTTCCAATGCGGGAACGTAGTATCTCGGCCGTGATTGTTTGCTTTCATTTTTTTTTTCATGTTTTTCTTCAGGCGCATTATGTACGTGCACACGCTGTACGAGGAGTATGCGAAATGTTCCATTCATTCGGAAGATGAAGACTTCTACGACAGTCCGCGAGAGGAAAAGGTGGACACTTTGAAATGTTTTGGACTTTCGGTGAGTCGGTAATTTGTCCAGGCTTTTTTTTTTGGGTGTTTGGTTATAAAGTAATCATCTTTTTAACACTTAGACTACTATCCTTTCTGGTAGACAAAACATTTGACGGCAACGTGACGATTAATTTCTGGTGTTCGAATCGTTGCTCCGACTCGGCCATATTTAAAGATGGGGATCTTTCCTTACACTCTGTTTTTATTGATCAAAATTGGAAGGTTGAGGGATATTGTTTCACCATGTAGAGTTTTGCGAATTTTAAGTGGGGAAAATCAGTAAATTATAATTTAATTCCAGCATTTGATGGAGGCAAAGGATTGCTCGGCTAAATAAAAGCCCGTTCAGTTTCTTAATGATCAACCACAAAATTCAGTGTTAAATTATCTGTGAAAAATAAAGACAGATGCGAACCTCGAATCCGCATTTTTGGCGACTCGGTCGGTACCGGACATTAAAATGATAACATCCATCTGCTTTTCTTATATTGTTGCATGATCGCAAAACATCAGAGGAAAAAGATAAATTAGACTGGTTTTTTTGTCCACAAAATTGGTAATTAAGGCTCTAACTTTTTAATTTATCGCGTCCTTGACGAAGAACATCTTGATTCCCGCGATCGGAAAGATCACCTAATGAAGTGGTTACAGCCCAGGGGTAATGTCACTCCAATGACAAACGAGTTATTCGCGCATCGGCAGTTACCCCTTCAATTAAATCGGCCATCGAGTGTATGAGCAAATGAATGAACAGAGCACAGAGGAGGACGTTAGCTTCGCAAAGGTCTCGCTTTGGGGGCAGTGTTTTTCGGTCATGGTTTAGTAAACACCCTCACAATCCCTAACCCTTGCGCGATGCCACGGAAACGGTCTTGACATCCTCTCCCCTCGACTCGGGTTAATTACCTATTGAATTTGGGGCCTAAGGAGCGGTTACGAAGGCCCTAATTACAGATTCCTTTGAGAGGATAATACAGAAGTCAACGATTGTGACGGATACAACGTTTCCTCCGTCCCGGACCTTCACTAATTGAGATGAGAAGGAATCAACACTTATCTGTTATATACTTTTCACGTGATTCTTTGTGACGTTTGCCTTGTGGCACCTCGATAAAAGAAAGGAGTGATGATGGGATGTGGAGTTTAGATTTGGTCGGACAGATGAGAAAAGAATGGAGAGATGAAAAGGCACACAGAAGAGAGAAATTGAAGAAATTAATAACTAATCATTGGAGTTTCTTAGAAGGAATTAATTTCTCCATCTGATATCTTCTCATCAGTGGCAGGTGCCCAGGGTGTTGTCAAAGTTCTCGGGGGAGGAGGCTAGGGTTAATTCTTGGTTGTTCCATTGAAATTCCCCTGAGACAGAACACCGATGCAGCATTCGTTCCCAGAGGAAGGTAGGGTGGGAGCAAAGAACCCTCAAAAGAATGCTCGCCCCATTAATTCTTAAAATCCGTTGTATTCCACAAAAAGAAATAATATCAAACATTGGAGCCGTTATTTTTGTTACTTAACAGTTCGGAAAAAGTAAAAATAAAATAACGCAAGAGCGTAACTGATTTTTTTTCATTAATATTCTAGACTAATGACTCAAACTAACAAGAAGACACCGGTCACGGCATGGGCACCTTGTGTTCGTTTTATTTACATGTCGGCTGTCTGCTCTGCCTGCAGACAATACGAGTTGGTCTCTTCTCTTAGCATGTGTGTGTTGTGTGTGTGCGTCTGAATCAACGCATTGCACTCGTCACTGCAGAAGTTTCCATATCGACGAAGATTATCTCATCGATAATACTTTCGAATGCATACTGGAAATGAATCACTCCCCTGTGGTAAAGGAAGTGGACCTGTTGTAAAGCGTTGCAATTGTAGTCGATGGTTTGTTCTTGATTAGGCGTACATAATTACTAAAATTGCACAACAATTGGATAAACATGCTTTAATTTAATTAACATCATTTGGCTGATGGAATTGAATTTAAAAGAGAGATCGCTTTTGGATTTGTAGCAAGTTTACCTACGTTCGGTCTTTTTTTGAAAAGCAGAGCAGATGAGATTAGACTGTGAAAATAACTTATTGTCGTCGGTTTTTAACTTAAACTCGACATAAAAGGTAACTCTGTGCTTCCTGTGAAGACCACGAAAGATAAAGAAGTACAAAACTTGCAGAAGTGTTAACGGATGGGAAATTTGTTCTCATTTAAAAGTATACAATCTTTACAGAACATCTGAAAAGCCCAAATTCTTACGCAGTCAACTATTATGACTCACAGAGGCTCATTTTATGGATAACTGACAAATTTCGTGGAGCTCCTCCAGCACATAATTCCGCAGTGTGCTCTTGTCAGAATGTTTCAGATAGTAAACTTATGTCAGGTTGTATTTCATTCAGAAATTGTAGTAATTCAAACTTTTCCCTCTCTTTCAGTCTTCTCGATCACTTGCTTTTGATCTGATTTTTTTTCTCCGAAGTTCGGGAAGAAACCTTAGGTTTCATCTGACACAGTGCATCGCAGGCTGCTCCGTTTGCTCCTTTGTTGATCTTCGGTCCAGGTCGGCCACGTTACCGGTGTTACCCATGTGTGCCATGTGAAAATTTAAGTGCGCCGCGTAGTATTTGTGGTGTCGGTATTTTCATTCGAGACACTTGTTACCAAGGGTATTGTTGTGTAATGCTCATTCACTCGCGTTCGGGGGTTTTGCCGTGATTTGGATTTCAAGATTAGCTCGAACACTTGGACCCGAAGATTTTATTTCTTTGAAAAGGGGAATGGAGTCGGGTTCGTATTTCTCAATCAGTTCCTCTCTTGTGCTTCGGCGCTCATTTCAATCGAGTTTGGGTTTTTGAGAGCGGGACCAACTGTTTTTGTTTTAGGTAAAATGTTTTATGGATCGTGAGAGAATTTTTTTAAAACCGAAACGCGAGACAGGTTGTACACTTTTCTTGTGCTTTAAACTCATTTTTGAATGGGCTTCTCCTGCAAATGTCCTCGCTGCAGTCCGTAAAAACGTACAACAATTACTGTCCTCACATTTTCGCACTCATTTCTTGTGGCATTCATGATCGCATATCAATAAAGACATAATTATTTCTGCCGATGAAATTTCAGAAGGTTCTCGACGGAAGAAAACATTTTTCTAGTTGAAAATATAAACTAATAGCATTAATTAATTAGGTTAATGATACACAGTTTAACTCGCTAAATAAAACACAGCAACTAATGGTCATAATAATATTGTATATTGCTGACTTTCTTCTTCAGTCTTTAGAAGAAATATTTTTGCTGATTCAATAAGAAAGTTTTTTAATTTATCTCTATGATACAGGGCGTACACTTACGAAGTTATTATACGGTTATATAATAATAAAACATTATTAAATTACACATAATTTAGTACAATTAATAAAGATAAAGTTAATATATTGTTATTACCTCAGAAAAAAATAATTTACATTGCATGAACTTTTAAAAAAATTTATCTCTTTAATGTAATAAATAATTCGTAATCTTCTGTAATGGTTTAACGTAATTGAAATTTAAAAACGATTATTAATTAATCATAAATTAATAAGAAAGAATAATTGCTTTGTGATAAAAAAAATTGAAAAATATCTTCCAAAAAAAAACTTTTAAAGATAAAAATTGGTAGGAAAAATTACTTGTGAGAAATATGAAGTAATTACAATAAATACAGAATTCCATGAATTAAAATTATTCGAAAATTTGATGGCTTTAACAAAATAACACTCAGATTGGATTACTTTTAAGGAAAAAATAATTAAACTTTCCGTAAAATGCATATTTTACAGAATTATTTTTATTTCTATGAACTTCCTCGCTTTTCTTTGCTTTTTGTTTTCTGAAGTATTAGATTTTAAACACCGTGAAAGACCGGGAAAAGATTACGAACCTTTCGTCGGGGGTCAAAAAGAGTTCAAAAGGTCTTTAAGCAAGCACATTTTAATGGGGCTGACGAGCAATTGCTAATTATTGCAGACTGAGTTTAATTTTTCACTAAAGGCCAAAGGCTTCAAAACAATGCCCGTTTTTTTTTACTCTATGAAATCGTATGAACTTTTTATTTATAAAATCTGAAAAAGGATTTTAACAACTGAAGAATATCCAGGCTAACTTTAACAGCTGTGAAACCTGTTTCTCGAATCTGTTGTTCGGTCTTAACTCTGACCGGCTGTTCCCGAATGAACAGTGCAAAGCCAAAAATACCAGAAGCGGTCAGCTTTACCTGCAGATCTGCTGCCAAGATGTGACGGTGCATTTGTGGGACGTTCACGCTGTAAATTCTCACCATCGGTGACTTTAAGTGGCTTTTATTGCTTTTACTGTGGAAAACAAATAAACAAAACTTGAAAGAAATGTCGGTCCCTTTGAGAGGTTTCTCGGGGGGACGCAGACCCCGAGACGTTGTCACCAGTGGTCACAGTTTCTCGCTGTCGGTTTCCACAAGTGATTTAACGGCCGAAACGAAGCGGTTTTCATCACCAAAGAAAATTTTAAAATAGGACAGACTGATAATTGGAAGAAATGAAATAATAGAGAGCCGTAAAAGAAGTCGTAATAATAAAAAAAAATTAAAAGAAATGCTAAGTAGTAAAAATAGGTTAAAATAATAAATTAAAAATTGATTTATAAGTCGTTAATAATTTCACTCAAAAAGAAGTTTTTTTTTATGAAAATGAGTGCCCTGTTTTAGAGGATCCCACAAAGAAACGAAAACTTTGTAGTGTGATTACGAAGACTAAAGAAAAACCAAAGAGTGAAGAATTTGAAGTGCGTAACGGATGAGTGAAATTAGGGGGTGAAAAAGAACCTCAGGACTTCTTACCCCTCGGTCAAAAAAGGTTGACAACTGCAATGGCTTCGCCATACGACTGTCCCTTGACTGTTCATTCACTGGTAATGTCTGCCAGATGCGTCTTCTCCAGAATTTCTTTCTCAGCTGATTAAAAATTATTTATTAATTTTTCCCGGGCTATTAGACGTTATTGAATTAAACGTAAGTATAAACGAAAGGGCTGGCGGGATGAATGAAGTTGCTTACATGAATGGGGAGACGTAAATACATTCGACTGTGGAAGATATTTCGGTGTCGGGAAGAGCGAGTCGTTTCCAATGATTGAAAAAAAAAAAAAATTTCGGGCTGCGGGAGCTAATGAGGTGCAACAGGGGAAGGGAAAACGTAGCCCGTGTGAGTTAACATAAAAAATCTTATCTATTTTTACAGTGTCATTTCTCCTTTGAAAGCTGACGAGGTTCTCGAAATGCAGTCTTTTCTTAATTTCAGAATGTTTTTCTCTCTCCGGGCGCGGCTCAATGTGTTTGTTGTTATTTTAAGACTCCGGGACAAAACCCGCTGACGAGCTCTTCTTTCCCAGTTAAAGGCACCTGTTATTTCCGAAGACTTCCATTGGGGATTATTGACCCTGTTTTGGGTCTATGGCAAGCGAACTGCTCCAGCCACCCCCCCAAATTCTCTCATCCACCTGATTATATATCTCCCAAACACCCGATAGAACCTGGGATTAGTGAATCTTAAGTGAAGTTGTACCACACAATAAGTATTTTGTATACTTATATTTGCATATTTTATCTATCATATTTGTTCGGAAATTAGTAATAATTATGGAGAATGAATAAGAAATAAATAAACAGAATAAATATAAAAATATCAATGAGTTATAAATAATTTAACGAATAATTTTTAATTATTAAGCAAATAATGCTTCGAGGTACTTTCATTTTCTGTAAACTCCCACATAACTAAGTCTAAATAAATGCGGTATTATTTGCAATGGCATCGTAATAAAAAATAATTCTTAAACTTAATTCTGATTTAATATCGTGAACCCATTGAGTCACATGAAAAAAAAAGTGTGCTCGAGCACATCTTTTCGACCAAAGCGCATATAATACACACCTCCGGTGACGAAATATATTTAAACAAGCATTTGAAACCTCGGCTGAAGTTAATCATTGCTGTGTATATTACGTATGTGTTATAAATAAAAAGCTCGCTCGGGAGTGGTGTTGGGGTTCGGTGTGTATACTAAAAGACTATTCGGTTGTCATATTTTATAGAATCCAGAATGTGGGAACAATTATTATGTGAGGCTGTCTTCTTTTTTGAAACGGTTCCCGTTAAACCTAAACTAAAAAAAAAATCATCTTATATCGTTAATAAATTTGGGTACTTTTATTATTCCGCATTGTTTTTGTATATTTTCGAAATATTTCAGTTATTTTTATTTCATTTCCGAATTATATTACTAATTTTTTTGCTTTTATTTATTGTTTATTAAGTTTTTAAATAGAAAGGGAACTGTTGGAATTTGAAAAGGCAGAATAAACATTTAGAGCCCATTCTTTGCTTTCATCGCTTCCATTCATCAGACGTCAAATTCAAATTCGGTCTTCTGATTTTAGTGAAATGGAAAAATTATTTCGCTTCGGAGAAATCATTTCTAAAATGATTTACGAGTGAGACTTTTAAGTGAATATCGTCGAACAATCGATCGAACAAACTCCAAAACGAGGATTTAGTTAAGTGAAATGAATGCTTTCGTGAGGCCTCAGTGAAAATGGTGCAAGACATGACTCTGACCTGTCGGATGCGTCACAAATGCGAGAACAGAGAAATCCGCGTCCATGCAGAAACGGCCGGAGGCTACTCGAAACAGCAGGAAATGCCAGCTCACTGTAAAAAGCAGGGCTTCGCTTTAGCAGACGTGGAAAGCTCTAGTCAGAAGAAGGAGGAATTCGCCCAACAGAAGCAGAAGAAAACGAAAACATTGGTAAGATCAACCATTTTATACGGTTTCATTTAAATTAGAATTTTTGTGTTGGCCACAAAGAAATATTGCATGTGCTGCTGTTACTCGATATGTTCCGCAATTAGAAAATGTAGAAAGCTACCAAAAGCACTTCGACCAATTCAAACATTTTGTCCAGGCCATTGTCTAAATTTTTATTGCATCGCCATAAATAAAAAAAGTTGAATTCTGCGCCGTCAGATTGTCAGAAAGCTTTAGATGAAAAATACGAAACAAATTCGAAAGAATTTTAGAACAAATTTAGAAATATGAGAAACGGCAGAGGGATCGAGATACTTAAAGATGGAGAAATAAACGAATGTAAGGGGAGTCAGGTGTGGTTGTATTTAATTGCCCAGCCGTAGTTCGGTACCGGTGGTGGTAACGATTTTACAACGTCATAAAAAAATTTTTTTAAATCGAACCCCGTCGAAATTATTCAATGCATGCACTCCATCATTCTCGTATATGTACCAAGGAAATAAGTGACGCTATACATGACATAAAACCTGACATGTTTGCCAAGGTGTTATAAGTTGACAAGGAGCAGTGCCTCGGATCGTTTATGAGTCTCACTGTTTATATCAATCAGGAGTGGGGTTTCTACAAAAACGGAATTTAAAAAAAAACCCGGTTTTCATTTGATAATTAACAAAACACCGAAGAACAGAAGCTTTTATTTTCTGTATTTTCTTAAAAAAAAAAAAAAATTGAAGACACATATTTGCTTACACATATATTAAAAACATCCTAAAAATGAGAGAAATCGACGAATGTTTTTTATTTTTACTGCGTTTACGTAAATTTCAATTCTTTCTTTGCTTAATTAAGAATGACTTCAGAAAGCAAAGAACGTCAATAGATTTATTGCTCAGTTGTGTCACTATTTGGGTCATACGAAATTACCAGAAATAGAAAACTTGGCTCAACTAAGCTTAATTGTCTTTAAAGCATTAGCCGAATAATCGAAATTTTTTGTTCTTTTGCTGGCTGACTTTCACACCAAAAACTCTTTTCATTTTAATTAATAAAATAGTGTTTTTGTTTGTTTTAATTAATTTTTTATTTATTTTTATATCGGATTTTATTTGTTTTATATTTCATGGTTTTTTGTTATTGTTATTTTTTGGTAAATTTTGTTATTTAATTTATATTTTTTCTTACAGTTTGTATACATTTATCTATATACAGATGTATTTAATTTTTTATACTTTTATATTTTATTTTATTAAATTTTAAATGACTTTTCTACGAAAAAATTCAAATCTCTGTAGTTTGTGATATGTAATTTCTGTCTTTAATACCTCTGAACAGAGTAGAGGCTAAATAGTATAAAAGTATAATATAACGTCTCAACAATTGTTAAATATTCGAATAGCGCAGTGACCTATGACAGTTGACGAAATGACAGGCCACACCTTTTCACGGCAGCAACTTTATCAGTTATTGATGCAGTCATATCGGTCGATAGATTTCCAAATTCTCAGAAGTTCAAGTGTCGTTGTAACGACACAGATCAGACTTTTTCCTAAATGACGTGATACATCGATATTAAATTTTCCGCGATTTTTGTTGCGGTCCATTCATGGAGAGTCATAAAAAAAATATTTTCCCATCATTCTTCATTTTATCGAATTCATTTTTAGTTCAATCGTCGATGGTTGCATAGAATGAATAAATGAGACTCATTATTCGGGAGTCGTTTGTGGTGAGAAATATCCCTTTTGTTGTAATGACTCCCGTAAGAACGGGCTCGCTTGTAATGCCCTTAATGGATTGTCCAGCCGAAGCAACAATATAATTTCCTCTGAATTAGTCCTTTTCAAGAAGTTAAAGTCGTTAAATTCGGTAGGAATCACATAATATTAAATCCGTTTTAATGTTTGTAGAAATTTCTAGTAGACGATCCTTTAAAAGTCAACATTTTATTACAGTAATTATTACAACGCCTTATGTTTTTCAACCTTTTTAAATTAATTCCCATCATTAGACATGTTGAATTTATAAACTGATTTCAGTAGAATAAAATTCAGTATAATAAGTCACTTTTTCGCGTACTGCAGTATATTTTTAAACATTATATTAGCAGTATACTTTAAAAACAACATTAGCAGTATATTTTAAAAACGTTAAAAATGGATAAACACTTTGTGTTTTGAGCTACCTCAGTTCAAATATTTTTCTCTTCGAAAAGTACCGAAGAAGTTCTTAAATGAAACACAAGTGTCGCCCCAAAAAGGGCCACCCTTCTAACGATTTAAGGGTTCGAATTTACTCACTTTTCTCCTTTTAATTAATCGCTTAAGTTCTCTTCTGTCATTTCTGATGGATGCCTTCCAAATTTTTCTTTTTATAATATTCCACAGTTGTGTTGTGCGGTTGTGCGGTGGAATAAGTCAACCAAAGGAATTTAAAAAATTAAATATTAATACAGCAAAGGTCGCCGACTTTAATGTACTTTAACGCTTCAGAGGTTCGTAGATAAGAGGTGGGGAACGTTTTTAACAATCGGAGACCACATTTAGATTAATAAGTGGTTAAAGTATGCCGCTGTAATTTTTTGTTTTTTCTTAAATTGTCGGTATTTTTAATCGTGTATAAATATATATGTATATAATGCGGCAGAAATGTATACGAAATGCCATGGACAATAAATTTTTACATTTAATTCATAATGATGGGAATTCAATAATTTGAAAAATTTTCTAGAAAAAAATAGGTACTATAAAAAATCGCCAACAACCCCTCAGACAGCGCTCACTCTGTTTTTTTCCTTCATTGAAATTATTTTCGACGTTTTATTCACATCAAATAAAACCCATGACATTAATTTTTCAATTTACTTTTTATTTCAATGACTATTGGTTGCATTTGCTTATTTTTAACGCAGTCCGGCTGTCGTGAATCTTTTCGCGGAACGAGACAGCTTGTCACGCGGAGTAAGAACGAATATGAAGGGATCCATTGCCCCGTTGGCTTTCTGCTGGATTTCATAAATATTCATTCGAGCCCTCCGAGTTTTTTCTTAAATGATGTTTTTCGTTTGTTTGTTCCTCCCACGTCTCTTCTTTCACACTAAGTAAATCAATTTCGCAGGGAGCGGTAGGCCTAATTGACGGCCGATAACGGGGCTCAGACCGGCGGACTTTCCCATCCATTTAAAAAGATTAATATCAGCGCTGAAATGTTTGAATAATTGGTCATTCGTTAGTTTTGTCTTTCGTCGTGAATGGATAAACTGCATGTTGTGTCTTGAGCCGAAAGAAAATATCGTCGGGCAGTCATTCCAGTATCTTCCTGCTCAGTGATGTGCATGGTGGCAGTCGTGCATGTCGTTTTGGGGGGTGAAGAAACGGGTTAGCAGTGCATTTTGGGAGGGTTGCAGCGGTAGAGGGTGTGTTTGTGGAGTGTAGGATTGAAGTTTAATTCCTCCGAAGAGGTCTTCGTCAGTCTCGCACATTCCCGAAGATGCACTCGGACACTGTTCATGTGATAAAAGGTAGATAAAAGACATGCACTGCATTGATACATATAATAATAATGATAAATATAATAATACACAAATTAGGCACTTGTTCTGAATGTGTCTCGTAACTTCGCATCTACGGGAGGTAATTGCTAGTTGTGAGAATTAGTCGGCAGATAAAAGAAGCAGATAATGACGGAGGGTTTTCTCCGAACTTACACATAATTTGAGTGGGGCTTTTGTAAAGCCCCGCTAGTTATTACTCTTGCTCAAGGACGAGCATGGTGGTATGAAATATGCACCTGTATAACCGCAGTTCGATTCCTGGAAGTGAGGACAGACTGTTCTTTTGTCTCCTTCGGAATCCAGCCTCATATTAAAGCATCGGACTGAAAGTTAAATGTTAATTATTTATCTCAGGTTGAAATAAACATGTCTTCACCGCACCTTGGGTATTTCTACATTGGTAAAAATTCTTAAAAGAGGCAAAAAAGAAAACAACAAAAGATAAAAACAAATTACTTGAATTGTTTTTATTAAGTGCAAATCCCAATTCACTACTCTCTTTATACAGTAACAGTCTATCTTACAGTGTTTACACTCCTCAACAGCCTGACTCGTTGAGAGTGAAGGGTGTTTGAATGTTACGTGTATCTTCAATCAGTGCTGGCAGACCATTCGTCTTCTCCCTGGATGAGATGGAAGGAGGGAGAGGGCTCTGCAAATGCGTTGACACCCGAAAAGAAGTCGAAGATTCGGTGTAGAAGGCAATAAAGAGGGCGAGGGAGTTGGAAGTAACGTCTCTGCTTCGACAGCTATGCGTTCGGAATATAAATAACGCAATAAAAGGCCTTAAATTCATTCAAAGTGAATAAAAAGCTTAAGAGTAGGAGTACTGGTGCAGTACAGGTAACCACGTAGGTTGTTAAAATCCTTGACTGTGCCTGTCTCGTGAACCTTTTTGTTTTTGTTCTTTTTTGGCCATATTTTTCACCGGTTGGAGACGTTGAGAAATTGTAAATTGGGTGCTTTGTATTCAAGGGAGAGTTCGTTGTATGGCGGGCTGTGAATATTTCGCCAGAAAAGTGCATTCATTTCTTTCTGCGTTAGGAAAGCAAAAAGGCGAACTGGTTGTAGTAACGGTCACTCAGTTTTAGAGTATGTGGCTTTTGCATTAAATGCTTTAGTAATGTTAAGAAGTACAGTACAGTAAGACAGGGGTAATAAAAATGTGAACAACTTCATTTGTACCGCGTGTAAAATGCGCCAATGGGGTACTTCCTTTGCCGATTACAATAGATTTTCACTCCATAATGGAATGTAAATTCAGTTGACTTAAGCAGCAGATTTTAGCCTGATTTTGTAATTTTTTGAAGAAGTAATATTTATGTGGAGTAACCATCCTTTATTTGTAAATTTCCTAATTTTTGTTTTTTCTCCTTTAATTAAAATATTATTTTAATTCTCTCATGGAAAAGTTAATAGTGTGGACTGTCCTGATCTCGACTGATTGTGTGAGACAAATCGTGAGCTTTGCTGGTGAAGTTGCCATCAAAGATAAACTACACCAATTGAGAGATTAAATAAAGGGAATGAATGCCCCACATGTTAATAACTTAATTTAAAAATTACCCTCACTTGCTCTCCCTCGGGGGGTAAAATTGTCTCCATATAATCATCATGTTTGTCGAAGACCAACCTTTAACTAATGTCTGCTTTGACCATTCATGATTCCCGCGTTGTTGTTCCGAACTATGTCAATGATGAGAGACCCTTCTGAAGACAATTAAGATAAAAATATAGTTTAATTAATTTAGAAATATTGTCTTTTTTGACATTTTCTACTGATGGTAAGCATGGTAAAGGTGTACAGTTAAAGCTTTTACATCTTTTGTTTATCTTAAGAATAAGATTTGGTTCTGATGACTCTGACGTAATTTTTTCTGGATAATCTCACCATTTTTTCTTAAGTTTTGTCCTCTTTCCATTTGTTGCCTTCCTTGCTTTTTCTTCTGTCTTCGTTCTTCATTTTATTTCACACTTTTCGCTTTCCCTCACGTCAAAAAATTCTTTCTCTTCATCTATTTGCTTTCCTCCTATTTTCTTTTACTAACCCAGTGCTTACAGAAACCCGATTCCTCAGGAAAATTAATTTGACGTCCTCGGCGATGTCTCCTGCAACAAACTCACCAATCTCGTCTTTCTTCAGCACTCTTTCTCTTGGCCATCAACCGACTGTCCGCCGCACTGGCTCCTCTTTTGCTCCATTCCGTATCTGATTTACGATCCCCCCGTAAATTGAAATTCAGGAAAACAATTAGCTTATGTTAATGAGTGTACGATCTTAAGATCTCGTTAGCCGGCCAATTAACAAACTCCCGATTATTCGCCCGCGGCCCGCCCCCTGCCCTCCCCCTCGTCCTGCACCCCCCACACATCATTCATTCGCTCTTGTTTCTCTTCGCAGAAATTCGCACCAGACATAGTTGATATGCCCAGCATCAAGCAAGAGCTCACTGATGAAGCTTGCGTGCCCTCCAAAGAATCCACGCCGTTGTGTTCTATGCGGAAAGTGCCGTCTTTCAGCGACCTCAGCGATCCGGAAAGCTCGTTGGGTAAGTGTTGACGTTTTCTGGCTTTGAAACCTTTGACAACAGCAGTGGTGGCAGCTCGCTGACCCCGATGGAGATTTACGCAACGCTCCGCCATAAACTACGGTATTACAATGCGTTGTTGAGTTAATAGGATAATCACCAGCATCCTCATTAACACTCGACCCCGTCAGGACTACAGTTTCTGCATCTATTGACTTAGTCAGTGCGACGTTAATTCTTGTTTGCTGTATGTCGTTAGTTTGTTTCCCAGGGGAGGAGGGAAGTGAGCAGCCGACAATAACGAAAAAGCTCCTTTGTCTATACCAATCTTATGATTGTTTTGGGCGAGGCTCCACTTGATAGAAGAAGGCTTATTTGGGAGAGGGGAGTTCAGTAAATGATTGGCAGTGGTTCAGATTGGGCTTGATTTATGTAAGGAAATGAATGTTTGGGTAGGAATAAATGAGGCAAAGATGCACAAGAAAGAGAAAAAGAATTACAATGGAAAAGGCAACAGAAGAAGTAAAGGGTTGAAACAAGACGAGGGGTTTGCACGTTCTGTGTAAGGCTTTAGTGTCAGCCATGGCGAAAAACCAGTTCCTTTAAACGAAAAACTACGGCAGTGCAGAAGCAAAACCAGAAGCACTCCATCCTTCGCCTCATGAATATAAAATCGAGGCACGACGGTGGCTGCCTGACTTCTGGAACCCTCACGACCAACAATCACTGTAATTAACGTCGCTCCGATCGATCAACTCCTCGGCCACGAAATCGTCTTCCCCTTTGTGCGCCTTTTCTCCGAACGACCATTACCAAAAGTGTAGACCCTTATTAATTCGCTTTTATGACCCAGTCACGACCCGTGTTGAAATACAGTTATATATTCTTACATCAGTCAAAGGGCAATCTTTTTTAACTCCGAAGGTTGGTGTTAATCGAATTAAGGACATGATTTGAAATGACTTCGAGCTGACGCCACCCACCCTCATCGGGTGTATGCTGGGCTGCGTTCATGGCGGTGTCCGTGTGTTAGTGGAAAAGCCGTGTGCGATCAAAAGGAGTCTTTTAGGGGAACGATAATGGGGGACAGAGGAAAATCATTTCTGTAGTCTAAATTTATTCCTTTAGTTTTAACTTTTCGTTATGTTTGTCTTAAAAATCATAAAATGTTAGTAGGAATATTTAGCTGAGCCCACAGCGAATTTCCCACCCTCGGGGCAGTAATCAACATCTTTTGAAGATAGCAACTCCCTCATCATTCGTGATTCTCTCCAAAACCAAGGCTAACCATAATTCTTTCACGCAGTTTCCACACACTCCGCTAGATGTCGCGTACTGAACGTTCATTCATTTGCCCATTCATTCATACACTCTCTCGAGCCTGTTTGATCCTTAGTTGACGGGGGAGCCGCTGAAAGTCCGCCTCAAGGGCCTTCTTCTTAGGGTCGGTGTGCCGACCAAAAACCACAGACTCTTTCCACGAGGAAGAAGGTGCCAAGTGTCTGTTTATTTTTATTATTTCCTTTTGATCGGATATAAATGGGGGGATGATGAGGGGCATCGAAAGGCGAACGAACGGTGCGATCATTTTTTGAAAAGTGAGAACGGGGGTGGCTGTACGCAGCAACATTTGACTACTACAATATAGTGTACCTTATAACTAAAGCAGAGAGATATAATTCGACCGACGTTCGAATGGAAATTCATGACGGGGGTGAAGGGGGAGGTTTGCAAGCCGCAGATTAGGACTGGGGGTCTGTGCCTGAAATGACACCTGAGTGCACTCAGGGAGAGTCACCAAGCTGGGAAAAGCCGTTGCGTCTGTTTCACTCTAAGCGGGCGTTTGGTTGTAAGGGTCATATCAGGTTTATGGTTAGGGTTGTTGTGAACTATGGGTTGAGAAGCACCTGTTGCTTTGGAGTCTATGAAATTCTCTTTTGGAGTTCTCATGGGAAAATCACCCCAATTATGGTTGAGTTTTTTTGCCGGCAATTTCGTACCTGTACCTAAGTTTTTTGGAAACATTAGTACTTTTGTTTACTTACCTCTGTTTGTTTTTGTTGGATCATTTGTCGAGGGGGAAAAGCCCGCTTTTCTTTTCAATGAATCCACCGTCGATATTTCGTGGCTTTGTTTTTTTCTTTTCTTTGCTCTCATACTCAACATGACAACTTAATCAAACAACGAACCCTCGTTTTGAATGGCGATTTACACCTTTTCCAGGACAATCTTTATTAGATCTCGGCAGGTTTTTAATCTTTTTAACCATTTTAGCGAACTCTCGAAGAGTAGTTTTCCTCAAATTGATGTTGATTGACTGCCTAAGAGATCAATCGTATTGGATTTCGCTGGCAAAGGCCCGCCCGGGTCATTTGGAAGAAGGAGAAGGTAGCGTGAACTGTGCAAGCGGAGTTCAAAGCGCAATAAGTTTAGCTAAATTTTTAATGCGGTCACTGCGTCCATTCCGGAAAAAAATTATAGCATTAACTGGTATTATAGTATTTCAGATCGCATAACTGATAGTACACTGCGCGGTTTTATTGACCTCGTCCACCTGCAACTAATTAGAAAAAGAAAACATTAGTGCCATCTTTAATGGTCGCGAATTGTAAATAAGAGAGTAAAGAAACTGCAATAAATTTTCGCATTTTTAAATCCGCATCAATTAAAAACCTACAAAAACAACTTCTTAATAAAAAAATAAATAAATTTCAAGTTTTACGTTAAAATCCAAAGCGAAAATTTCTATTTCTGTACCTGATTGCTTTTATTTATTTATTTATAGATATATGGCCCGTCATTATTAAATTTTAACATCAAAATCACAGCAACATTGTATTTGTGTATTTTTAAAGGTTTAAAACTATTTTTTGTGTTTTACCCATTTTGTCATATCATTAATTCGAAAATTTTATGTTATTTAACAGTATAAAACGTATATTTTTACATTGAAGTGTCCAAGTATGATAAAGGCCTTATGCGCTTAAGGGCCTTCGGACTTTCTCAGAACCCATCGCCTTCGTTCAGCTGTGTCTCACCAACACTAACTGCGACGTCCTTGTCCTGTTAAATTTAAATTTCAAATTGCGAGTTCCACTCGGAGTCCCAAGACAGGAGAGGACCGGGGGGGGCCAGGGGGTTAAGTGGAACATGTGCTAATTTAGTCCTGCAATTAAATGTCCTTAGCGCTTTAATGTTTTCTGAGGTCAGTGACGAAACTGCTCGGATATTTTGCGTGGTTTGGCATTTTGATATGAAAAGTGGAGGGGATAGCGCACAGGGGATGGCAAAGGGTGGAAGAGTGATGAGCTGAGATGAGTGAGGTTAGAGGGCGGTGATGTGCGATGGTGCGCCGGGGATTTAGTTCCGCGAAGGGATTCGAGATGGCTCTGAGTGTCCGCCCGGTGATGTGGTGGTTTTATCAGCCGAAACTTTCCGCGAGTTTTGATTTTGATGAGGTGCAAAATGAATCCTCTCCTAATAAGTAATTAATAAGCCGTGTGCTTTAGTAAATAAAGAAATATAATGAAAAAAATATCGAGACATCGGTAATTTATTGTCAAATCGGAAAGTAACGGAAGAAAACCACAGAGCTTAAAAGTTGCAGATTATTAAAATTCGTCTTAAGTTTTAACTGCTGTTTAGTATTAATGTGTAATTTTAAAACTCACAAAAAATAGGAATTTTTTAATGAATTCTTTCACATAAGCCCAACTATAATAATAAATAAAAGAGTGCAAAAAATAAATGAGACGATAGAAATGTTGATAATAGAAAAAGTGTTTTAATTTAAAATAAAATTAACAAAGTTAAAAAGGAAAAAACAATTTTGTGTTTATATGTCTCAAAAAATTAGTCATAAATAATTTTAACGTAATTAATTGCAAATAAACATAATTATGGTAATAATAAAAATTCAAGAATTATTAGTAACAGTTTAAGCGTTCTGTTATGCTTTGCTAAAGAACTTAATACGGCAATGCAAAAGGTTTGATTGTCATTTTTAACTCTCCACAGGAGAAATTGCGATAAGAGCCCATTCAGCACAATTTACGATTACCGAGGCCTAATATAGGGCTTTGCAAGGGAGGGCAGCGAGGGCGAGAAATCGAGATTAGCGAACAGGCACCCCGGAAGTGAGGGATGCACGGCTCGAGGGTGAATTCGAAAACTCGGGCAGATGTGCATTCGTAACAACTTGAAGCTACCCCTCCCCGTGGCCCGGAGAGCAACTCCACATGTTGACAGTGTAGTTATTCTCATGGCATAAGCACTCAAATACTTCTGATGAACACCTGTCCGCCACCTAATTAATGATTACTTTAAAACGGTCCGGTGAATTTTTCCCATGGACAGTTGTTTCAATCGGAGTTGCGTGGGCACAGAGCACAAAAGCGAAAAGTTCCCATTGCCGACTTTTTCCACTCCGTAATTGCCAGCGATGTCCGATACGACTTCCCAAATACTGCGCACAAACACTGCTGCGAAGGGTAGCCCCGAGACCAGGTGTTTGGCCCCTCGTCTGGGAAAATTCTTTTTGCATATTAATCGCCTGTCTGTCTCAGTGAAATATTAGGCAGGTTGAAGTTTGGTCGGCTTTTATCGGATGTAGTAACGTTATTGTACACACACGGAGAGAGCGGTAATTTAAGAAATTCGGATGAGCCTCCGATTGTTGGTGCAGGATTCCCACACCCGCATCCACGGAGAGCAGTAGCATATGTTGTTGCAAGAATTAATAGCAGTAATTTAGTGAACATTTCCATTCTGCTAATAACCGAAGTCTTGGTCGAAAGTGTTTTCTACGGGGAGTGCGGGTGGAGCCGGAACACACCTCGGGTTACAGTAAATTGGTCGACTAACGTCTTCGGCGCACGTCACACGTTTTCATTCATTTTGGATGTCCTCGGGGCTTGGCAAACGCTCGAAATCCAGTACCCGGTCCCGTGATGAATCAATCAATCAATCAGGTTTTGCTTCGGAGCGACGGGCTGCCCTCATTGTGGCGGGCTGCTCCCTCGCAAATATTGTTCCAATGCCGGCCCGCGAGTGGCCCCGGAGATGATTATCGAGTACGAGTGGAACAAGTCGAGGAGGGGAACAGTTGCAGAGTATAAAGAGTCTTCGGCTGGTTTACCTGCCTCCGGGTGAGCACTGTAGGTTAGGACTTGTCGTTTGGAGTTCATCAGTCCACGGGCGCCGCTTTCCCACGTTCCACTCTAATCGCGCAAAAAACACACTCGATAGACCGAATGTAAAAGCGAAGAGGGAAAAAAGTGAACGAAGATGCTCGTGAATGAATCTAATCTGGTCTCGTTTCTCGGCAAGAAGTGCAACAGGTTAGGCGATGGATTCCTTTACCATTTAATGATTTGCACCGATCGTTGTCCCACTTGAGATGGCTTTTGCCACCTCTTCGGCGACCGTTCGGACGCGGGGGACATTAATGGGACTTGAAGATGTCTCTCCGAAACGGTTCACTCGAAGAAGAGAGATTGCGTGACGGTTGCCTTGCCGGAGGTGTTCGTGGGGGCCTTCGACATCGTAGATTCGTTATTGAGGTGGTTTATTGATAAGCGGACTTATTATACGTATAATTAGACTTATTTGGACGAGATTATATAAGGAGTGTCATCTTTTCGTGGTACCGTTTTCTTTCATAAATTTTTTTCATATTCACCTCTTTGAACCCCTCATCTTCTTTGCATCATTTTACCTCCAATCCTTTTATTTTTTTTTAATTCTACCGTTTTACTTTTGTTCCGCTTCAGTTTAGCTCAGTGTTTGCACTGAGCATTCGGTATACTACGAATTATATTTCATCAAATTTGTGTTGCTCCATATAAAAACAAGAGCCCCTTATTAATTATTTATTTAATCTTCAATAGCCGAAAGAGTGCTCTGCTTTTGTAATATCCGGCAGATATTTCATTATTATTTTTCCTGAAAATTCCCCTCTTCTTATTCAGTCCTTCGTGGAATAAATCGACTACTTTTTTAATAATATCTCCCCTCCCTCGAGACTTAGCCGGTAAAAGTCGTAATATTAAATGCGTAGCGTAATCGTAGAAATGAGCGCACTTAACGAAGAGAAAAATTATATCCTTAAGTCTGGTTTTGTTTAAACCGTTTGTATTGTACACTTCTTCTGAAAATCAAATCCGCCTTTTACGGAGTGGTTTTTTATTGAACTCCAAAATTGGATTCCGAATCTTTTTTATATAATTTAAAAGATACTAAAAAATTTTAATGTAAAAAAATATGGAATTAACCGCATAATATTTTTAATTAATGAATAAACCAAAGTAAAAACTAATCTTAAACTGTCATTAATTGGTAAGAAAGGATTCGCAGTTTCGATGAGAATTGATTGAAAGTTTTCATATGTTTCGACCCTATTAAAAGCTTTAAAAAGTCTGCACGATTTTGCCGATTTTTTCCTTATTTGCTTTTAAGCAGTATTCTTTATTTCTCAAAAGAAAAGTTAATGAAAGAGCTAAAGTTATTTTTGTGAACCAACCAGTTTCTCAAACGAAATCATCACAGGGCGAATGCGTTTGGAATAAAAAAAAAATGAAACTGCATAGGTTAAACATAAGATTGTTTATTAGGTTTCGTTAAACTCGGTTCTTAGTGAATGATACTATAAAATAAAGAAATAAATTAAGACTAACGCGTAAGTCGTTTGTCCTGTAATTTTAATTAAACTTAAACAAAGATTTTTAATAAAAATAAAAATGTTGAAATAATTAATGAAAACATTTGGAAAAAAATTTTCTCATTCAAAAAATCAATTTTCATTTGTTTATTTCTTTGCCTGCGAGCTTTTTCTGCTTATTAAGTTGTATTCCAATACAATTTTATTTCCATAATACGAAACGCAATTTTGAATTGTAATTCCAATGAAAATTTTGAATATTTTTGTGGGAATTATTCTTTTCCATATCCTCTTTCAGTAACACTTCCCTAACTCTTTCCCATCAAAGCTCTCAAATAGCCAAAATAAGTGAAATTTTCTGGACAAAGGCGTCGACTTTTACGACTTCCGGACCCACAATAAACCCCGTCAAGTGGGCCGAAACTCCATTTCCTCCCCCCCTCCCCCCCCGCCATCCCTCCCGCCTCCCCGACACCTCCTTATCCAACCAATAAACCCTCCCACGCCGCCCTTGTGACGGCACTTGCCAAACAGCCCAGGGAAACCCTCGGCGGCGAAACATTTCTAATTTTTCAGAGGAAAGCTGGCCTGGAAATGAGCTTTCCTTAGGTGGTGATCCGAAGGCCCCGGGCCAGCGATATTACATTCGAAAGATTCGTCTCCCGTCTCTCTTTTGCACAGGCCTACTTTTACTAACTTGGAGTAATTACGCCTTGCAGTCATTTGCTCTTTAAAAGCTTCCCGATTGTTTGATTTTGTTCTTTTTATTTTAGAAATAAAACTTTTTAATTGACTTCCTTCTTATTTGCCCGGGGGCTGAAGGCTATTGAATCGAATTCCTCCGTTTATTGCAATCGGTGGGAATGATGTTGAGCTAACGGTCGTGTGGAATCGTTTCCCCGGTTGTATTCGTCGGCATCGCTGTGGCGTCTATTGCTGACGCTTTTGAAAATGAAACCACACAATGACGGCATTGATAAGTTAGAGAACTTTTTGAAATAACAAGGTGTATTAATTATAAAACATCTATGTTTCTGTCAGATTTCCTCAGACTTTGAATTTACATATTTTTTTTATACTAATATAATTTTATGTAAATTTAAATAAGTTATGCGTTTAACATCACATTTAATATGTGTGTACAATTCAAAGTTTTGTAATATTGTGCAGCTTTTGAATAAAATTAAAGATGAACTGCAAAACTTTTTGCAGAATATGATTGAGACGAAATAAAATAAGTTATAATTGCAAATATTAAAACTGCATTAGAGTGAAACCTTGAATCTGCTTTATGCAACTCTTAAGATTTAATACAAGTTTTTAATTTAAGCAATGAACAATCTTAAGTTTAAACAAGTTAATTCTAACCTATGGAATTCGCATTGTGGTCATTAGAAAAGATTTAATTAACTTGACGAAAACCACGAAAATGATATGAGAATATTTTTTGGGAAGGATGTTCCATAATTGCAATGACTAAACCTGACACTTTTTAGGTATATCTCTTCGCGGAGTCAGGAATCCTTTAATTTTTCCTAGACAAACATCCTGGTGCTCTGCGTCTTTCCTGTTCTTGTGCCGTCTCCTCCTCCTCCTTCATCGTTGCATATCTCCGTGTTGACACCCACCCAAGCTGCCTATCAGGGGGATGACTCCGCTCTCGACTCAAATCTCAGTCGTCCTTTCCTTTAATTCCGGCGGAATGGGGCGGCAGAGATATGCGATACTTTTACAATACACTGCGAAACAAGAAAAAAACCTAAGTATTCGTTGTAATGGCAAAATGGACGAAAACCAATGAACGAACAATGATCAGGTCGAATTACACTTCATTGTGTGCGTCATTTCCGATTCGGCACGGGTCCGGAAGTCATGAATAAATACCCCATTCAAACTCCGTCCTTTGTTTCTCTCCCCTGCCTCTGACCCCCCCTCTCTCTCTCTCTTTCTCTCTCTCTCCTTTGAAGGTATGAATACCCAGTCCCACCCTTCGCCAACCTTCCACTTCATTCTTACAAGCACCTAACCAAGTGTTCGGTTTCTTATCATGCCACCTGCACAACGCAAACAGCCTTCCTTATCGTGGCGGTGTTGAATCTTCGGCGAAAATCTGATTCGGCCAGGGAGGAAACATGCATGTTGTAGCCATTGTCCCACTCCCCCTTCCATAGAGAGCCCCCAAAATAAATGTTTAAAGGTCAGAGGATACAGTCCTTTTTTGTAGTTTGAGTAAGACCCCATTGGGCTTTTCCTGACGGAGGAAGCAAAGAAAAGTATTTACAACCAACCGCCCTTTTGTCTTTGGTTTTATTTTGAACATTTTCAGGTGATGTTTTTGGTTAGCGGTATTATTGAGAAAGGCAGCCATAATAAATGGGGGGGTTTGAACTTTGTGGACACTTGATTGAAACTCCCACCACAAATTTATTATAAAAAACCGCAACCATCTCTTTTTTGATTTGGCCAATTTTCATGTTCTTTATTTTTCTCTTCTGTTTTTAACATCTGCTTTTCGTTGGAATTGAGTCTGTATTTTCTTCCTTTAAAGATCTTCAATCACATCTTTTTTAGGTCTTTCTCTGTTTTCATGAGATAAGCCATTTCTGCCGAGGAAATCCCTGAAGATTTGGTTGTTCCGTTTGTTTACAAAATAAAACTTTTTTGAATAGCTCAACTTTTGTGTTATTTTGACAGTTTGTCGCCATTTTAATTGTTAATTTTTTTTTAAATTTCTTTATCAATATTTTAATCAACTTTTTGAAGTCCAGACAACTCTTTTTTATTGCGTTTTTATAAGAATTAAATGCCATAGTTAAAAATTATTATAATAAGTAATTTATAAAATCATTTAATGAAAATTATAATTGACCATAAATTTAAATACAAATTAAATTAATTATTTAATCATTTTATTAAATAAAAACTATTTGAAGATAAAAAAAATTTTTTTTTAATTGGGTTTCTCAGGCCTTACAACACTTCCTTTCGACCCTTTCTCGAACTGTCCGTACAAGTACAGGTCAGCGGGTTACAAATTCCCACTACAATCACTACCAACAACCAAAGAACCCGGCTTCATTCCTCCCCGATGATCGTAATTAATTACAATAACTTGCTTGCGCCCATTAAAATGAAAACCTTTACTTCGACCGACTCTCGCCGAATACCGGCCCCGAACCTGCAACCGCTTTTTATTTTCATGTTAAACATAATACAAATGTGAGTTTTAATAATAAACAAGAGAGTGAATTCATTAAAATAACCCGTTTGCGGTTTTAACCCGCAGCGGCGGCGCGAAGGGTGGACGAGGGCGAGTGTCCGCCACTGCATCGGCCGGGGGCGGTTCGGTATTCGAAGGACCCAGGTGGGGCCCACATGAGAATGATTACACTTAACAGATTACACGACAATGATACACATTGGTGCTTTTATTTCGCCCCGCCTCGCCCCCTCCCACCTCTTGTATAACACTTCTCGATTATTCTCTGTGTGCGTTGAAGCAGAGTTCCTTCATTATCTTTCTCTTAGAATGGCCCGAGAGCACACAACTTCTTCGAAAGGATTTCGAATTCCACTTGATTTATTCACATGACTTGGCTTCCCTCCGCCACGGACTCCTGTTATTGTTCCTGCGCATTTATGTACTTCGCTGGCGTGCCGGAAAAGTCAGGTCGAGGGCTTCGCTCGAAACAACTCGGAGAAGGGAAGATGAAGGGCTTTTATTTTCTGTCGGTCTTTGCATATCGATCTGAGAATTAATGGAGCACGTAATTAGAAAGCTTTTACAGTGACCGGAGGGTGTTGCCTTTGGGGGTGATCTCATTAGGATGAATTTTTTTTTGAAACAAAGTTATAATACATTGCGGGATGCGAAGTTACAGAACAACTCAATTACAAAATCTTATTACGTTTTTATTTTTTGGATTTAATAAATATTTCTTAGGAATTGTTTTTATGGTCGCTTTTATCAGACTTATTTGAATTCAAAACCCCATTTTCGCCATTCGAAAATAATATTCAAATACAAAAATTACAAATATTGAATCCTATTATATTTTACTTAATTAGGATATATAGAATGCCGACGCCGAGAAAGGTGAGCATCAAATAAATAAGTAAAGATTACAAATTATTAGGTTTAATCACAATTTTGATTAAAAATAAAAATTTCCCTAGGCGAAACTTTTTCTCGAAGCAGTTAATGTACATAACTGTATATTCGGTATCTTATCGAAGAAAATGGGGGATTTTGAGAAGGTTAACATGATGCCGCTGTCGTGGCAGCAGAACAAAGCGGGGAAACGACATAGGTGTCGCCTCCGTCGCTGTGCTTCGCCAAAGGCCAACCGATCCGGAGCAGCTCGCAACTCTGCTCGGCGATGACCTGCTGGTAGATGTTTGACCTCTTCTTTCACTGTAGCGTGACTAGGAACGAAGCCTCCGCCCAGATTCACCTAAATACGTAAGAGATTCGTTTCGGCAAGGCTGTCCGTGATTGGAGCATTGTTGTATTGAGATGGAATGGGGAGTGGCGGGTGGGAAGAAGGAGAAGTCGAAATGAGCACTGCTGCTGAGGGAAAATTATATAGGAAAATTCGAATTGCAGTTCTTAGATTTAGCACATCAGTTTTTTTTCTTTTTTTAAATCATTTTTTTGTTTCTCTTTTAATTTTTTTGTATCCAATAGTTCTGCTAATGAGAAAAAAATCTCTTTGATTGTAATTCATATTAGTCATTCGTAAATTTCTTCTGAATTACCGCCGAGCGAATATAATGAAAAGTTTTTTTTTGGCCTTCAGCAACTTTAAATATTTATTACTATACGCGTACTTCAAAGCCGTCTTTATTAGATTGCCTCCAAAATGACTGCTCGTGTAAAATGTGGTAAAATCTTTCAGTACGCCCAAACACAAAGCTCCTATCATTTATCTGCATCGAGTGTGAACACTTACAAAACCACCAAATAATGTTTTTTAATTTCCACTTATCTGCATAGCCTGCACGACAACGATAAACAAAATGTCAGAAAAAATGTCAGAGTGGGATAAAGAGATAAAAGAACCCGTGGGAGTGAACCCAGTGGCCAACTTGACTCGAACGCCATACAAACGAGGGCTTTGCTTCTCCTTTCCTGGGGGAAATGCTGCTCCTCGCGCACGGCAAAATATGTGGGGCACTGACGCCCTTCTGCCCGCGACTGCACATACGCGTCAGGTCATTCCAATCCCCGGGACAGGAATGAATGAAAGAGTCATTGTTACAGATCTCCGCGAAGAACGCTTAATATTGACAAAACAATGAGGACAAGACGGCAAACAAAGGCAAGGCGGCACATTATTCAACTGTGAAAACACAGCACTTCGGCCTTTAACGGTTATCTCCGGTGGAAAAGTTCATTCAGAGAAATGAAAAGGTGGGGGGTTTGCAACTATGCACCGATCGCCAAGCTTTGGGGTAGGCATTTCGTTGGACCTCCTTTCGGAATGGAGAAAAGTTTGTGTTTGGAAGCAATGGTCAATGAGGAGACCATATTGTGTTGAGAATTGTGCATTTCTTTGCCGTCTTCTTATGTATTTTTGCGTCAGACCTTTTTTCGGATTTACTGCTGGCTAATGCTACAAATTCGAACGAATGCATATCACTGCTTCAGATTCAATACGAATATCGCCGCCACAGTGGCACTGAACCTGAAGCAGAATTTAGTCTGCCCCGTTTCATTTTATTATCTTACGGTTGAGTAATCCAAAACAGAGTCTTTTATATTATTCCTCCTTTGTGAAAATTACGCACGGGATCATCCGAAATAAAAAGTAAATTTTAATGAGTCATATAATGAAAGAGGGGAACGCAGGGGTGGGCAGAAACTAATAATATGGAGGATATGTCCACCGGATACAGCGCGGAGGGGAACCCCAGCAGCAGTTGAGATGAGCCGATTGTGATGGCGAAAGAAATCGAACGGCGACACCGTTACGTCAGGGAAAACTAGTTTTCCGTTTCGTGCGAGTACCTGAGAGTGATTAATTCAAAGGATTCGGATTTGAATGCGCCCGAAGCCGTTAAACGTTTCTTATTTAATTAATCACCGCTGTAAGACGAATCCGCGAAAGACTCACTTAACAAAGACATTCGCTCGAGCCGAACAAGTGGGGATGTGATCGACAGCATCAGGTACATTTCACTTCCCCGGGTGAACCCTTCGAAGTGACCAAATGTCCCGGTGCACCCGACCTGCCCTCCACATCTGGCGTTACGCTCTGCAAACATATCTCAATCCCCTCCTGCCATGATTTATGTTTTTATATTTCGGGTCCTCCATTCCCTTCATTCGTCCCCGGAGAAAATGTTGCTCTAAAGCAGCCGACTTCTGCCACGTCGGAAAGGAACGTCCAAATCAAAAAGGTGATATAAAAGCACACTATATATCATCTGTATGTTCTGTATGTGTCCCTACGACTGTGTACGATATGTATTTTAATTCGAATTCGCATAAAACATACATCTTTCGATTGGCAGAACAACAAGAAGAGAGGAAATTAAAAGGAATTGAATTGAAGGTGAAGGTGAGGCAAACAAAGGGAGGGAATAAGTGAGGAAAGGGTTGCAACCCCGCAGCGAAGTGTGTGCCGAGTGAGGCTTTTCTCGACTGACGTAATTATGTTTTTTATTAGTGAAATTAGTTGGCTTTGGAAGAAAAGATGAAAATGTTCTCTTCTTTTGTTTCTTTCGATGTAGGAGATTCCCCCTTCTAAGACTGTAGGTTTTGGCAGTGGGGCGACACCGCTCGTCGGAACTCCGACAGCTGCCGATTCTTTTAGTCTTCTCCCGAGATAATTAATTTGGTTTTCATCGGGAAGCCTGCGAGGGAAGAAAGAAAGTGCAAAGGGAGCTCTAATATGAAATAATAAACGAAAATTGTTAGTAAATTAGCTGAGATTGCTCTTTGAATTTTCCAGCAATTTTCCATTAGCGGGGAATAAAAAGTCTTTTTCATGTAGCGGCCTAATCCAATTATTGCATTAGCGCACAATAGCATTAAACTTGTTTATAGGTTTGCTTTTACAAATTCATTTATTTATTAAATTTCATTTTATCTCCGTAAACTTTGCTTTCATGCGTCGAGTGTGCGGTGTGAGTGTTTGCATGTGACTGTCAATGACAAGTGAGGGCGCGGGACATTGAAGGTGATACAGTATTTGTATTTTCCTTGTTGGGAAAATTTATTTATGGATTCCATGATTACTTGCTATTCTCTGAATTTGGTGCCCACGGATTTTTAAAATGTTTTATTGTTCTGATAACACTTTAATATTTATAGCAGAGTTGTGGATCCCGAATGAGACACACAGACGTGAGGGTTTTTACACACAAGGAGGCACTGCACGACATTCCCCTCAGTCAGCTTTCCTAGGTACAGATCTCCCCGAAGGCACAAATAAATGGCGGTGCATCCTCCGCCATTCCAGTCAATCATCCCAATGACCTCTTCGAAATCATCACATCTCTTCGGCAGGAAATATTACTCACGTGTGCGTTTGTTTGTGTGTGTCCTTGCGTTTCTACTTCTGCAATTTGTTTAAGGGCCCTCCGACCAGATGAAGAGGATTCATTAGAAACAAAACCCCGACTAAAAAATTATGCGGCAAACATTACCTCGGCAACGAATTAAAAACCAGCTCAATAATTATTTTAATTGTATGAGAACCTGTGAGAAAATGACCTTTACCAGGTGCTTCGAAAGGGGGTTAAACGCAAAGACATTTCTGTTACGACTTCTCGGGGAGAAACGGAGTCTTATTGATTTGGCGGAGTTCGGGGAACCAACGGAGCATTATGGAGAGCGGCCTTTGTGCCGAAATCTCTTCCGGAGGAGTTTAATGAGGAAGGTTATAATTAGAGATCGCTATCAGGTCTTTTAGTGACGTTAGAATCTGGTCGAGCAGCTTCTGGCCGGAGTTTCGTTTTTGCGTTTGTTGGGATCCGAGGAGGAGCTCCAGCCTGGAGCTATAGGTTGAAGGGGTTTCCGGTGCCCTCCGGGTGGCCCTCCAGGTAATGTTTTGAGGGGTAGTTTTTGCTACAAGACCCGAGGCTCATGATCTTTTGCTACTCTCACGTCCTTAGGCTTTACTTTCATTCAAAAAAAATTTATTCAAAACAATTTTGACCTCATTTCCTCAAAAACTTCGAACCTCAGTCACTTCTTCAGAATTTGAAAGAAACCGTCACTGTATTTATGAAACTAATGACAAAGGAAAATTGCAGAATTGGGCGTTATCGAAAAATATGACGTTTTTTTCCTCGAAATTCAAACAATGTGTGAGTTATACTTTGCGAGGGATTTCAATTTTTGTTAAACTCTTTTTTTCTTAACTCGTCTAAATCATAACGAGTGGGTGGCTCATCCACCCCTCGTGCGTGACCTCAAAGCGGGCTTTCCACCTGCCCTCCAAAACCTCCGACTGACTCCATATTTGTTTCTGTGAAGCACTTCTTCATCAAAGGGGTTACCTGCACTGCTCCCATTCCTTTGAGATTTCTATAGAAAACTCAGATTTTATCAAAAACTCTGACAGTTCAATAAGGTGTTGATTGTTAAGAACAACCTTTCGTTTGGATTCCCAAAGAAAAAGGCTCGCATGTGGGAACCGATTCGTCTGGAAGAGATCGGTCATTGTCTTTCGGTTTGTCCTGGCGTCTGCCGGTGACCGATATCGGTTTGACTCGTAAGTTCCTCCTCTCTGCCCTCCCCAGACCTCACTCGACCCGAACCCCCCAAACTGGTCATTTCACCCGTGTGAACAATTTTCGGCCAAAATTAAGTACATAATTAACGAGTGGAATTGTGGACTTTCCCAAGCAAGTAAATTATTAGAACCATCTTAATTCTTTTTAAGTCGAGTTGGATTACAACAA
Source organism: Brueelia nebulosa (assembly GCA_028293925.1). NCBI lineage: Eukaryota > Metazoa > Arthropoda > Insecta > Psocodea > Philopteridae > Brueelia > Brueelia nebulosa. The sequence goes on along the minus strand of JAQIBA010000063.1, from coordinate 223,267 downwards.
ATTCAGCCGAAAGAGCGCAAGAATCTGCCCTCTCTCTCTCTCTCTCTCTCTCTCTCGAGCACTCTCTCCAGTTTCATTCATGGTAGAATCCCTCGAGGGCACAGGAGCCGTCCAGAGAAAACTTTTCTGGTTTTAGGTTATGACTGTTTTAATTGAATTGGAAGTTATTGAGTGTTCGCTGGCAGAGTAGAGCGATCGCCTCGCGGGTTCGTTACATAATGGGAACAATGCGGCAGATCTAATTAGCGTTCTGGTAAGGATTCCTGTTGTGCTGATGTCGCTTTGAGTGCCGGGAAACTGCGGTCGTTGTGCTGTGTGAGCCGCGGAGAATCGTCAGGTACGGCCATCTTGAAGAGGGTTGAGAGAATGCCTTTGGAATTGGGTCTCTTGAAAGGGTTGAGGAGCTGCTGCAGGTGATTGTCGTGGTTGTCAATTAGGATCCGTTGCGTTGAGACAAAGGGGAATGCGAGTTTTGGAGTGCTTTGGTGGGTTCTCTTGAAGTGGTGCGGGAGGATGTTTGTACGAGTGCGGAGGGGGTGGCTCATTCATTCGAGCGACGTTCACGGTGGAGCTTTTTCTTTAAATGCAATGGGTTCTTTATGCGCGCTCCTGTTAATTGGGTTAATTATCAGAGCCTGGGGACATTTGAGTATGTTTGTCCCTTGAGGTGGGCGCGTAAAGGCTGTGAACCACGAAACTGGGGGTGGCATGCAATTGATAAGAGGGTGCCGTGAGGATAATGGAAAATGTATTTGGATGTTTTCCGCTTATTGAATCGTTTGTGAAATGGAACACGTGGAGATGTGTCAAATTTTCATGAAATGGGTCTTTTTCGTTTGTGAAAAAGTGAGTGAGTCGAAATAAAGTGAAGTATTGTGATGCTATATTCATCATAATTATTTTCACATCGTACGTGACTGTGTTAATTGCGTAATATTTTTATGTATTTTTATTATATAAATTTTCTTTTTCGTTTCGGTCATTTAGGGATAATGTTATTTCAAAGATCGGTTCTTTTCGCTTTTGCTTTCTTTTTTCTGTTCTTTCGTTCTTTCATTGCTTTCTCTGTTTCGTTCTTCGGTTTATTTCTTTCAAGTCTGATTCTTTTAATTTCCCTCTCAGAATGTCACGTATTTTTCTATCTTTTTGCTGGTTAAACCAATTCTCCTCTGTAATCTTATTAAGAATTATATTCGTAATCGGTTATGTTCCTCGATTCGGGACGTGGGACATAGTCGGAGTTTCATATGGGCCTGAAGAGGACTCAGAAACCCCAATGTTCCGCTCGGAATCACCTCCTGCACACACACGTACATATACACACCACCCTCGAGGGACACCGGAAGTAACCAGAGACGGTCTCAGTGGGTGCCCCACGTGCTGGAGCGTTGTGAAACCAAGCCGATTCTGACTGGAGCGACGTAGGCTGCGCTTCTTCGACGGCAACGAGCGCACCGCTCTACACCGCCAGTCATTCATAACTCCTCGGTCATATTCACACAGGTCGCACTGGTGTTGTGTCGGTGGTTTCGCTGTGCGTTTGTTTCCTCTGTGGAACTGTGTGTCGGGCATAGTGCTGAGAGTGTCTTCGGTGGTTAGAAGTGGTGGAAAGAGAGGCGATGAAGCTGAGGTAGTTTGTCATCCCGCGAGAAATGTCCTGATGTCTGTTGTAATGAGATGTGATCGGGGGGGAATAGGTGTGAGTTCCGTGAACGTGAGCGCTGTCAACGTTTGATATTACATGCAGAAAGCGGATATTATAATGGGACCTCCCTCGGAGTTCTAATTGATATATAAAGTCCTACCAGAAGGGAAAACGTGAAAGTTGCTTTTTGTTTGAGGTTTTCGAATCCTTTTACCGCATCTCACCCATTTAACCTTAGACAGGTTCACTACCCTTTCCCGTCTTCTCTTATTCTGATTGAATAAGCTTTTCAATATTTCGTCACTGTCAGCAATGAAATGACGGTTGACATCTGAAGTGTTCTGAGAAAAAACTGTGGGTTTTATGTTGATCACTTAAATAACACAGCAGTAATATTTGAACAGAAATTTTGTGTGCTTGCAGTAATTATTCGCCTTGTCACTACTTCTCCTTTATTAACTCTCTTTTGCTGTTGGATTTACAAAAATCTACCGTTAACTTCTTATGGATTTTTTCACATTCGTGGGTTTTTTTGGTCTTTTCTTTGGGGTGATCTCCTAAATAGAGAGATCTTGTGCTGTCATCAGTCTCAACCGTTCTAATTCAAATTTATTTGGAAAATTTTATAAATTTTTGTGTTTGAAATAATCTAAAAAGTTTCATAACCTATTATATAAAACTATCGTTCTGAGAAAATTAATAATATATTAATGTTAAATTATACAATGACTTTCATTTTTCATAATTAATTTTTAATTTATAACGGTAATATACTTATACGTAACGGTAAAACCTTAACTGTGATATAATTATATATTTATATGCACAGTAATATATTTTCATATAAGTTCGTCAAATCGAAATCTTAGTGGACTTTATTTAATATGTATCAACTCGTAAAAAAACCTGTATTTTTGCGTAATTATATTGGACCTCCGTAATTATACTTTTTTTAATTTCTTTTATAATATTTCTTATAAAAAAACCCTTTAAAATCAATTCCAATTTTTTGCATTTTATATTATCGGATTTATTGTGAAAAAAAAGTTTTTTTTCAGTCAAAACCAAACTGTTATTAAAATGAATTTACATTTTTATTTATATCTGTTATCTCATATAGTACATCAAACTAAACTCTCTGTCTTTTTTTCATCTTCTTTTTATATGCTCTCTCCCCTCCCCGTTTATCTAACCATAAAACTAATAATGCGGCATCCCCATTATCCTTCGCAGCCATTCTTTTATTACACATTCATGATAATTATTAATAAATAAACATTTTCCTCTTCAAATCTTTTGACCTTGAATTTCTGGAATAGAAAAGAACAAAGGCTAATTTCTGAGGAGTTATGTTACGTCCTGAAAATAATTTCGAGGATTTTTCGGGGAATGTTTGTGAATAAGAATATTAAAAAAATATAAAAGCGGAAGAAGAAAAATTAAAAACAAAAGAATAAAGAGGCGTTAAAATAATGTTATCCGAATAGATAAGAAGGGCGAAAAAGACATATTGAATTAATTACTAAACTTCGTTTAAAAGTTAAAAAGAGAAAAGGTAAACAAATTGAAAACACAGGAAAACGGCCGATCCGGGGGTCGGAGTTCAATTCCCACCGGAGCTATTATTTTTTTTCTTGATCCAACCAATCTGAAAAACTTCTAAAAAAATGGATCCTTGCAAGGGGGCGCCCTTGAGAATGGAAAAGGGTGGCGCACTTGAGCAGAGTGGGCCGCCCACCTGAAACGACCGTTGACGAAAGACGCATGAATCAAATGGAATTATCATTGCGCGTCTGCGAGGGTACATAAAAATGAATAAAAACGATCGTTTAACCAAAGGAATTAACAATCTATTTTAAATATTTATCAAGCCAGTGGCAGGCAGGCACCTAATAAATATAAAATTTTCATTCAGGAAACATTCCCATTCATTGGAAACCTAGCTCGGCTGTGTGGGGAACTTTGCCAAAAAACATTTCCATTCACATTCATTAATGTTTCATCGCGTTTCGAACGCAATCTTTGATTTCGCACCGAAATCCGGTCGCTCCTTTGCTCTCTCCCCCTCAGCCCCTATTTCATGTGTCTTCCAACTCCTCTCTTCCATCACCGGCCTCGCCACATTAAATCATTTCAGATGGCAATTCGTATTCGGCTTTTACTCGCCACGTGATAACAGGAAGACATTTGGGTAATTGCCGGGGGGCGAGGGGGGCCGCAGGGGAGACCCCGACCGTCCGAATTTAAACTCCTGCAGGAAGTGAAGTCGAGCATCGACTCCCATCGACCTCATCACGGATCGCCCGTTAAAACCGAAATAAGTTTTGCCTTTAATTTTTAAAAATATGCAATGGTGAAAAATAATGAGTGACATAAAAACCGGTGCTATAATATTTACCATACGGGAGAACAACAATGAAATGAAAATAACTGCCATTAATGACTTCCTAAATAGCCTCAAATAAAAACCTGAATTTATATAAAATGGCCCGTAATAACGGAGGCAGGGGCAGTCTGCCGGGGCCCTTTTTTCTCCCGCCGGGAACTGGGCCTCTGCTGCCGTCCCCAACTGACCCAGAAAGTCAGGCCCCGAAGGACTGGCAGACAGAAATTGGAATTCAACAAGTGTGAAAGAAGCGGCTTTGTTGAATCAGCCCAGGTAGACCGAAACTAAAATTCAGAGTTACGAGCGGAAGTGGGGCCTCTTGCATATCAATTGTCAATTCATGGAGCTATTGTGTTTGTGTGGAGCCTAATGGCCATCGCATGCAATTAGAATTCTCAAACTCTCCTCCTGCTAATTAGAAATGGAATCTCCGGGCTTTTTTTCCTATTATTATTTATTTATTAATCGAAGTATGGCGTAGGACATTGGGCAGAAGTCCAGATCATCTGCATTCGAGTTATTTATACGATATTAGCAGTGATCGGAGTCGCGCTCCGGAATCGGTTTGTGTTTCGGGAGTCGGTTCCTCAGCAGAAGGACCAAAGCTCTCAAATCCCATCTTTGGGAAAACTCTCCTTCATTAGCCAATACAATTTATTTTTAGTAACTAATAAAAAAACACTTCTGGTTTTAAACATTTTTTTTTTATTTAAAATAATTGAAAAGTAATGATTATTTTTCACCTCCGATATAAAACCACGCTTTAAGGCAAGAAAAATAACTGGGAACTCATAAAATGGCAATCAAAGTGCTTACTCCTCGATCTTTCGCACAGATGTTAAAATTCTTTCTTTACTAAGGCAGGTCGTAGCAAATAAGCGGGATTTAGAATTAATTTGCGAGGCAATGCTTGGGAGGTTAATATGACCGTTTGACCGTGGAAATACCGTAACCTCTTCGGATATAATGTCGTTCTTTGAAGTATTGCGCAACATCAGGACAGACAAAAGAATAAAAGCCGGTTGATTGTCGACAGACTGAACCTTTTATGACGAATGGAAGGTGTCAGGTCGGTCTCTCTCTCTCTCATTCGTCATCACCTCGACTCAGCTTCTCTGTTGTTTTAGTTCTCAACCGTTCGATCCATAAACGGCTGTGGAGGGAAAATCCTTCGACACGTGGCAATAGCTGAAATAGACCGTTTGAATTTAAAAGAGCGAAAAGCGTAAGCGGTGATTCGTTTGCGAAAGCGGAAACTGAGTGAAAGTGAGGTGGAAAATGTAATCGGGAGAAAGATGTGAAAGGTCGTCGGTCGGTTTGCTCAGGAAACGATTGGTCAAGAGTTTTTCGAAAGGCGAGAAAAGAAGGCGGTGGAGGAGTTCGTTTTGCTTTCGAAGGAAAAGGCAAACAAATGAATGTCATCGGCTGAGTTTTCCCGAATCATTCTGGAGTGCAATACTCCGAACTATAGTTATGGGAATCAAAAGCATGAAATCCATTTCCAGATTTAGAGGTAAGATTGAGTAAGAAATGGTAACCGATCCACCGATCGACTTACACACGTTATGCCTCTGACTGTTTGTCTATTGTTGTATTTTAATACTTCCGTTTGTTTAAAAAATTTTTTTTTATCCAAACGTACTCATTAAAACATTAAATAACTGAATTAATATTTATTTAATTAAATTAATTCAAAAAATGATAAAAAGAAGTTAGGAATGTTATTAAGAAAGGATTAGAAATAATTCTGTGAGTTTGAAAAATATACAATCCATCTAAGAGGTCGAGTATTTCATGCGTGGACTATAAATAAGAACAAATAAACTAAATGCGTTTACAAAAAAATTAATTGACACGTCTTCCATTGCGTAGCAGTTTACATATATACAAATCACGAAATATTATCTTTCGATTTCTCATTCACTTTAAATAAGGCCGTTTCACTTCAAAATTTTCCACCTTTTTTTTAAATTCTTTCAGTTTTATTTTTATTTTATTATTATATTTCTTAATAAAATTCCTAATTTTTATTCGGTGTTGTTATTAATTACCTTCTTGTTGACTCGATCTGGATTGTATTATATTTCTCATTTTTATTCGTCGCTGTCTTTTATAATGTAACTAAATTAAGGACATTTCAATTCCGACTTTTAAAAAGTATTGTTTGTTGTTAAGTGATTTCATTCTTTAGTCATACAGTCTTCAATTATGGCGCCTTTTACGGTTCCAAATTACTTTTAACTAAATACGAAATGAAACTGCAGAATTTTGTATCGCATTTTGTATTCTTCTTCAGCGAAATAGACGCTTATTTTATAATTTTTCGTGGACCTCATGTATGTATGTATTTTGGAGAGGTACCTCTGGAATTATAGCTACGTGATCTTTACACCTGTGCAACATTCAAGGCCTCCCAAATGATTGTTTTACATTGACTCCCTTTGCCTGGTTTTAATTAAACAATTATATTTTAATTTTTTTACAAAAACCTGCAGCTGCTGCCATTAACGCTCGGATATTAATCTGAGATGAAAGTTGTAATTTGAAAATTCCGCTGTGTTTCGTTCGGGGATGATAATCCTGTATTGACATTTTTGGTTTTGTTTTTTTGTAGATATCCCCGCACAAGTGCCTCCTCTCACACCGGGGACTAACAAGAAGATGACGGAGGCCTTGAAGGCCTCGTTTGCGTCTTGGGAAAAGGAGCAGTTGAAGCTGAACATCGTCAAAGGTAAGCATTTTCGACAGCATTCAACCCCTAAACACTCTCGCCCTCTGCCATTTTCTGGCTCTGCTAATCAATCGAATCCGCTTCCATTGTTCCATCCACCCTCGATCCGGGGGATTAAGGTGAGCAGTGGCACCCTCAACCTTGGTGTCGGGGTGTGCAGTGAGTGGCGTTTAATGTGCGTCGGGGTTCCTCATTAGAGTGAAGAGGAATGGAATGTTGGAGGGGAGTGGAATTTAAAGCGGAAGGGGAAGAATATCGATCGAAACGAATTGACTCAAACTTTCTTCCCCCTCTCGCGGCAGGATGCAACCCACTCTCTGGTCATTTGAAGAACATCTCCGAAATAATTGCCGAGTAACCGCACAAGCTCCTGATTCCGCCATGGCAACGATGCAATAAAAAGGCCCACGACAAAAGGTGAAACGAGTAATTGTTACCGCAACCCCCCGGCTTGGCCTTTGATCTTCCTCACCCCCATCTCATTTCCCCCTCGTGCCCACCACCACCGAAATCCCTCAATTGAAGCGAATCTCAATCGATCTTTATTCCTGCCAAAGGATAAACTTCCTCAAACGGTTTCCCTCTTCATACGGCTCAATAGCATTTTCTTAGGCCGATTCTGAGAAAAGGCTGCCGCTAATTAAAAAGCCACTCGTCATTGCACTGATTAGGCCGTATTCTTTTGTTTGCGAGTCCTCTGTGTCTCTGCTCGCCTCCCTCCTCCCTCCTCTTTGGATCTCTCCGAGCAGACATCGAAGGAGAAGACTAAGGAAAACAGGTTTGTCGTGAGCAAATAGACGGTAGCCGATTATGATTGCTGTCTTCGCGCCTCGCGGCCACTCTGCATCGCACTGAGTCCACGTGGCAACGAGCATGAGAGTGTACATATTGTGGAGGACTGTTCGAACAAGAGGAGCAATCGTAAAAGCCGTTAGAGACGAGCGGAAGAAAAAAAGGAAGTGATGGAATAGAAAAGAAGGACACAAAAAAGGAAAAAATGAAAGAAACCAGAGATCAAAGAGTCCAAAAGATGTAATGGAATTACATACATGAAAAAGCTTAGGAGTTTTCCTCGGTTTTCTGCTGATTTTCTGATGTGCATATTCGCAGAACTATTTTTCGTGTCTTTCATCGTCCGCCTCTCATTTCCTCCCCACAGTGCACATCCCCGCACTGACAAACAATTTCCACATATGCCCTTGTGCCCCCCAGTGAAAGTGCTAATATTTAACTGATTTGTGGGCAAACATGGAACTATTGACGAGCAAACAACCGACACTAGAGAATTTGCTCGTGTCAACAAACCGATCGCTTTCATGCGCCGCCATGTTTGGCTAACAATAAATCGAGCTCTGCGGCGCGGCATTTTTTGTCGTCGTGCACACACTGCGCACACCCGCGACACCCTTCCAGAACGGTCCGCACCCCCATAACGGTCCAAGGCCCAGCCGCCCCGTACCTGACAAAGGCCGAGCCCGTCCATTAACGGCCTCTCCTCCTCTTCAAAGACCCGAGACCTAATCAAGCAATTACGCACAACTTAAATTAGGAGATAATTTAACTTGACGAATTAATTAACTGTCGACAGTTTTGATTTGCCGCAGCAGATTTGACTTTTTCTTAATCGCTCCCGCGTAATTGCTTTATATTTCCACGCGGCGATTGCCGGGGAGACCGATTATTTCCCGATAATAATCCTTAGCATGATCGTTGCCAACATTCAATTAAAATACGTTCACTAAACGCCGTGGCGAATTTCATGTTGAGACTGATATGGGTTTTATGGTGGATTTATGGAGAACGTATCAGTCACGGAGCTGGTATTTATCCGTGCTAAGATGCGACGCTCATCCTGAAATCCCTTATAGAATGAAGTCGACCACTCGGAAAAGAGCATTAGTATCACCCCTTCGCCCTCGAGCCTTTTTACACTAAGAATCATCGATGCACTTATTAAAAAAAATCGGTATTACTTCGTTATGAAGCGTAATTTTCGATTTTCTTACCCTTATGTTAAATATTAAAACAAACGTATAAATAATTAATACTAGAGGGATTAAATACAATAAAATTTTTGTTGGAAAGGCAATACAATGCCATTATACAGTGTGGGCACATTCCTCTGTCGGGTAGTTGTTGTTGTAATTTTTTACGAAATAAGTTAAAACATGAATAACAATAGCAGTTAAAAAATTAATGAAGACATTTTGTGAAGTATAAGTTTTTAAATTAACAATAAAATTGTTTTGCAATCGCTTCGGTACTTTTCACAAATACAACAAAATTCTCCGTTGCCCGCCCATTTCAGTGCACCTTTCATTCCATCTCAATAAACCTCAACCGTTTCGTAAGCGCCCAATATCCTTTAAAGGTTACACAACACTCGGGAGGGGAGTCTTTCTCGCAACTGAATGCCCGTCGCTGCCGTTATCAGAGCAAGCAGTACTAATTACTGGAAGATGCGCAATCCGAAGTAACATTTCCACTTGTTGCGTAAGGGTTCCTCATGTGTGAATGCAGAAAAGTGCAAGTGAGTCACCCACATGGAAACTGTTGCAGATCCGAAGCAATGGACGGAAACCCACGTTGCTCACTGGCTGTGCTGGGCCATCAGGGAGTTCTCCCTGGAAGGGGTGTCCATCCAGCAGTTCTACATGAAGGGAAAGGACATCTGCGCCATGGGGAAGGAGAACTTCCTCGCGAGGGCGCCCCCCTTCACGGGGGACATTCTCTGGGAGCATCTGGAGATTTTGCAAAAAGGTAAGTTTTCTCCCGTTTCCCGCAGCGAACGCCGCACATGAGAGTATTTACCCTAAAATAAAAAAAAAACAATTTTAATGATTTCCGCTTTGATTTGATAACAAATTGTAATAGTTGATTATTATATGGAGCAAGTGAATTCTTTGAAGCCAACCATCCTTTACCTCCTCTTTCGCTTTGCTCCCCTCTCCATATCCGCCTGGACCGGAAATGGAGCACAAATCAACTATGGTTGGAGCTCTTTATCTCCTCCCAGATAGTGCGCCGGCGTGGCGGCCCGCTCATAAGTCGGTTCATTTCCAACTTGACCTGGAAGGGGTAGACAAGGGGTGTTTATCGAGGGGTGTTAGTTTTTTGGGTTCCCCGAAGAAATTTTTAAATCTGCGGGACTTAAAAAAAGAGATTTTAAATTTTCTTGCGCTTCTCTATTTTTTTTTCACTTTCCTAAAAGGTGTTTTACTTTGAGTTTCTGGACGGACAACATCTTAACAAGACTCTTTATCGCCTTCCTTAGCGCCAATCTCCCCTCTTTCCCCCTCTTTGTGTCTGTACTTCTGATTGGTTCGGAAGCCTAAACAAGACACTCCTAACACCTACATTAGAAACATTGTCGACGGGTTCATTTCAACTTCCCGCCCCCAATTAAAATTTGTTTCTTTGTGACTTTTAATGTTTTCTTTTACAGTTCCATTTTTTTTTTCATCCGATTTCATTTCCTTTTTAACAGTCGAAAGCATTAGCATTTTATATGAGGCTCGGACATTTCAATGAACTCTTTGCCTTTGTTCGGATTCTCACGCACTCAAATTTCTCCCATATTTGTTAATTTGATGCGTCCACGTCTCCGTGCCTGAAGGAATGATGTTGTTCCAGAATGCGACCGGGAGAGGGAACGGAACGCCGTCGGCGTCGTCAATTCCGGAAGCATATACGAATCCGTGTGTGTTCCCGACCTGAACGATCTTCTGGGGAATTATCACTCGCAGGAGGATAAGACGGGGAAAACGAGTGGAGCACACCATCCTTCTTCGTACACCATGTCCGATGGTAAGTGGGGTGTGTTCTCTTCCACTGCACTTCTTTGTAACACAACGTTTGCAAGAGAGATTCTCTAATTATCGAAACTTACGTAATGGCGGTTAAATGAAATTTGGATGGAACGGGCGAGTTGCGAAAGGAAAAGTCAACTGAGCGTAGTTTTATATGTTTATTTATGGGTTGTGCACTGATACTGAAACAGAAAGAAGGTGTTGACGGTCACGGATGAACCAGGCCAAGAACTGGGCAGTGATTCGAACAACACTCTTTTGTTATTGGATCGGGCGATGGGAAGGCCGCCCTTCGCCCTCCCCCCTGCGACTGCGGTTTCGGCGTTAACCGGTCATTGCATTGGCCCTCTCGAATGGAAAATGAATGCGAAACTCCGCGATGAATCCCATAGGGTTTCTTTCTTTGAACTTATAACGGGGCGGCAAAAAGGGAGTAATGGGCAAACGAGAAGAGACAGACAACTGTGACCAACACACAAAAGGACAAACGATAGGAAAATTATATTTTATTCTCAAATAAATTAGAAACGTCCAACCTTTGTTTTAGTGATATTGTTGAGTAAATTTCACATAACTCACATGACAGCACACACGACTGCGTTACGTAACTCTATGTTCATTACATCATTGAGAAGCTCTACTTATTCACTCTTCCAAGTCAAATATTTGCGCCCCCTCTTCTTTCTCCTTCTCTTCTCTTTCGGCCGCCATCTGTCCAGCCCGGGCCACAGCCGCCTCTTGCCCGACAGCGCAAAACCCCGCGTCATCCCGCGAACTTTGTACCGCAGCAAAGGTCCACTTTTCCCTGACGACTTCGCCCGTTCCACATTTTTGGGTTTTTCGCCACGACGACGAACGCAACAACCTTTCGAGGTCACCACTTTCCAATCGCGCACAAACAAGGCCCTTACCTATACTCGGATCATGAATTATTCATCGTCTCGCGGCCAATGAAAAGTGCTTTTGAGCCGCTGTTGCCAACAAATGGCTCCGAAACATTTATTCACGGAATTCTTCCCTGCTCCGGGCACGAAAGTAAACATTCGTCACTGGAAGTGGGTCAGGGCGTCGGGCGAGGGACGTGTGCTCGGGAGGCTGCGACAGCGGGGCGGGAAGGACGGAGCAGAGGGAATAAAAGCTTGGGAGCCAGGTGGTGGGTTGTTGAGATTTGATTGGGAGCGCACAAAAGATCAAGAAACTTCCTGCATTAAACAAAAGGGCATTAAAATAATAAAACGGCGTTGAGCCCCCGTGATAGCGGGTTTCGGGTTACGTCGTGTCACGCGACAATTGCGATTTTTGTTTCCTCCCCGCGGAGAACGAGGATGTTCTCATTTCCGGTTTTGTCTCTTTTCTCCTTTTCGACGACATGTTTCGTCTTCGATTTCTTTTTGGGTCAAGAACCTCGGTTTTTGGTTCCCCCGAAAGCTGCAATTTGTCGGCGTTTACGGAATGAATTTTTTTATAAACGGACCATAGACAAACATTAGCCTTCGGAGGATCAAATTCATTTAGGATAACTCAGTTTGGGTCAAGCCATTCATTAAAAACTATTGCTCTGTTCTGTCTGAATTACATTTGTAGAATGTAATAAAAATGCAATGATTTTTTGTACATCTTGAGCGTGGAAATCCAGATATCTAATTAAGAAATTGTGAAATTCTGACGTTTTATAATTTTTAATGGATCGTTTATTTGTTTAAAAAGGCGCTGATTAATATTATTTTCAAACGGTTTGTCAGTTTCCCAACTCAACTACGAAAATTTGTAATGGATTGCATTAATTGCGTCATTTAGACTCTGTGGCCATCGGAATGTATTCAAAATGGCTGCCTTCATGAGTTCTCAATCGGAAGTGTTGCTATAAAATTCGGAGTAAATAGGTTTCGAGATCTGTCAGAGACGAAAGGGACTCGTGAATTGGGTAATAAAAAGCGACAGACATGTAGTAAACCCTCCTGCCCGGCAGTGTCCTGCCGAAACCCCTCAGATCCTTCCTCGTCGCACAATCCCAAAACTACTTTACTCGACACTCTCCCCATTAACACCAAAATGGAAAGAAAACATTTGTACACATAAATGACAGCCTTTCCCATTAAATGAATGGGCGAACCGAAAAGTGGTTCATTCATTCGGGGGATTCCCTTCCTCTTCTTATGTTTCACGTGGTGCTTCCTGTGAATTGCCCTATATATAAATGCCCATATGCACTCCCGAGCCCCCTTTCTCTCTCTCCTCCCCCCCCCCTGCTCGCGATATATTTAATTAGCCCCGACCGCTCCACCTCTCGAGAAACCGTTTCAGACATTGCGCCATCCACAAAAGGTTCTCGAGCACCCGTCAGTAGGCGTGCGCTCACAACTAGGAAGACCGGTTCTCCCATTGTCCCACTTCCGGTGACGAGGAAAACCTTTGAGAGAGGATGATCCAGATGATCCCGGGCTGAGGGGTTCTGCGCGGTCTACAACCGTCGTTGCATGTCTTGGCGCAAAAGGGCAAAGACCCGTCTGGGGCTTCCCTTTCTAGAAGGCGATGACTCAGTCATTACATTTAATAATATTATTTGAAATTAAACTGAGCGGCCAGATATTAAAAGAAAAAAAAGAAAAACAATTTCTTTTTATGAGGCAGCTTTGTTTTAATTACAAGACTCGCAAACGGCTTCTGTAACGGCCGTTGCAAAGTCGAGAACAATTCTGAGATCCTCCATTGGGGAGGGGAGAATAAGGGCGGGGACAAAGTTAAAGCTTCGCACATAAATTGGGCTATAATTGTGAGATGATTATAATAAATATTATTAATTGATCGCGTGCGCTCTTATTTGGATTGGCCAGATCTTAAATCTGGGTCAAAAAAATATTTCGCAATTTTGCAATTAGCCTGCAATCAGTTTAGAAAGTAAATAAAGGCATTTATTTTGAATCTGAAATTGATTTGGAAAATTACCGCGTCTTTGCACTCTGCAGATTATAATTTATTTTAAATTTATCAGAAACATTTCTAAAAATGAAGGATTAGTGAAACCGGCAACGACAAAATTTGAGGGCATCGCAGTCATTCAAAAATGATTTTAAGTACAACATTAATGACTTTAAAGCTCGCTTAAATAATATTTCTCCGAGATTTTATTAAGGAAAAAGAAAAACTTAAGTATGATTATAATTAATATGCAATGTAATACATTATTAAAGAAATATGAAGGTAATATTGGGGCAGATATGCACTGAAGAATTTAAAAGCATGCTCGTAAGATGCAGAAATTATAACAGTGCTGTAAAATATATTAAAAATGCGGTAAAACTGGGAGAAAAATTACGGTTAAAACGGACAGGCAGGAAAGTTTCGTCAAAGATTTCGGCATTCGTGCATTCGGATTTTTCTTCAGGTGATCAACGATTTTAATTGTGGCTGATGTGCGAGAGCACACGTGCTTTACACGGAAACAAACGTGGCCGCAGTCTTTGCCCATCTTCCCTCCAGCTGTCTCTGCCTCTTCCCGTCACCGCCTCCTCGAAATGCGACAGCGGGCTAGAACCACGTCGTGGCAGCCCCCGTGCGCTGCAGAGGTACAGTGCAAGTGGTCGGAGCGAGAGGGGAAGCAGAGGGGGCCGACGTGGAGGTAGGCAGAGAGCGCAGGCAGTGTAGAGGGGATGCGTCGTCGGAGTGTTGCTTGATCTCCTGGTGTCTGTGAGTGGGGATCAGTTGGTTGCGTGAGCCTCGTCAGTGTTGTAAGTGCGTCGAATGCAACGTCGTCCGCGCGCGGTTGTGTTTTTTTACAATAAAATATTATATACATATTGCCTTTTTTACGTATTCGACAAATTTTTCATTTTTGTTTCGTCCAAAAAATGCGAACATCGGGTTAGAGCAGTCGGTTTTTGACGCGTGTCGCCAGTAGGAAAATGGTATTACACATGGTGGACGTAGTGGTCTCGAAAGACGTTTTGTACGAGGAATGTCCAGCGAACGGCCGCTCTTTCACCGGTTTAGAGGATTTCAATATGAATAGCTGCGTGAATGCGGCGATGATTCCTGGTGAGAACTTTTGGAAAGTTTTAATTCGCTTTGGGGTGAGAGGGGACGAGGAGGGCGGTGAGGGAAGGTGTACAACAACGGGGGAAGCTAATAAGGCTCGGGGTTGAACTTCCGGTTCAGGTACATTCAGTTATTGGCGGGTTTGCTTCCTGTCGCGTGAATTCGACGGAACCTCTTTGACCAGACCGGTAGAATTAAAAATCAGTCCGTGAAGAGTAGAAATTTCACAAAACGCGGTTAAAATTTGATTTTGCCGTTGATTCTGTTCGTTAATTTACTTTTAGAATTTATTAACCAAATAGCGAAGAACTTTTTATTATTGATTTTTCACTGACAAATACGTAAAACCATAATAATATACGAATTAAAAAATAATTGTTTCGGGGGAGAAGCATTCGCTCGCAGTGACTGCGGCTGTTGGAAATAAACGCTGCAGAAAGAAAAGGAAGTAAAAAAATAAAGAGCACAGAATAAAAGACACTAAAAGACTGTGAGAGAGCTCATTGGCACAAATATGATATTAAAAAAGATGAACAATGGCGAAAACAACGGACACTCAGAGAGAGAAATGCAAAATTTACTTAACCCTAAAAAATCCCAGTAAAATTTGCTGACAAATTTAAAAATTTTTCTTTTAAATCTCCAGGTTTTCTGTTTTAAGCGAAGCTTGTTATTAAGTAAAACTATCACTGACTCTTAAATTTTTTCCCTGAAAAGATGATGAAGAGAAACATATTAAACGGAAAATAAATTTGTCGCACAATATATACTTTTTAGTCGAACTGAGATTCAAATCGAAACAGTAAAAAATGAAAATGATTACGCGACGGTTTACTTTGAAAAGTTAAAATCCAAGAATTTTATATTATTATTAAAAAATGAGCAGCGAAAAGTGTAATTAAGTCGGCTTTTCTTTGTTTAAAATAGCAGAAGAAAATGTTTTAAATTGTATAATTTAAATTAAACAATATTTCGAATTAGCAAAAAGTAATAAAATTAAATAAAATACGTTTCAAGTTTCGTAAATAAAAAAAAACTGTAATTGAAACAATATTAATTTAAAAAGCAAAACAATTATGTTCCCAATGAATATTAATATGGTATAAAAATAGTTTCGACCGATAAACAACAATTACGGAGTAATAAAAATAAATAAATTTTTGAAATAAAAAAACGTAAGCCAAAAACTTCCAGAAATAATTTATAAATGGGTTTTTACAAGTCGAGAATAATGATTTGAGTTTTCATTTACCCGCTTTTCCGTTAGTTTTTGCTAACTTTTTGTTGGGTTGCACGGTGCCTGAATGAGCATGTAAGGTACTGTAGCGGGTGGCGAATCCACTGACAGTACAGATGTTAGCAGGTGAAGGAGGCGGAATTTCGTCTTGTTTTGCCAGACTTCCCAGGCGAAACACTGCGTTAATCATTATAATGAAATTATTCAATGGTTTTTTTTTGATTAACATTAACGAGTAATTATTTCAAAACAACAGAAATTTAAAAGGAAAAGTCCCTCAAAGGAAAATTAGAGAGTTGGGGATGTCCTGTTTAAATGAAAAATTATAGTAAATAAACTGTTGGCGGTTTATTTACAAAAGCAGTGCCAAAGAATAGGTGCGAATGAGCCAACCACGTGGCTTTGACATTGCCGGACCACAATGCGCACTCCCCGGGATGCCCCCCCTCTGTGCCCCTTTTTGTTATTTGTTACCCGCTAATATACGGCTATTTAATCGGTAGTCAGGTCGCAGGGGGTTGCTGCGAAGGAAGCGGAGAAGAATTAATTCCTCTCGTGCGATGCGTGGCGGTCGTTTATGGGGCGTCAAAAGTTATTTTCTTTTGAGTTTATTTTTTGCGATTAACAAATACATTGTCGGTTCGTTTATTCAAATATTTTAATGAATGGAGTTAAATGTTTGAATACATAATCCAAAAACTAACATGTTTGCTATTTTTAACTTTTCAAATAAAAAAACATTACGTATTTGTGTTAAATTCACATTTAAAATTACGTAAATGCAGTTAAAAATAAAAGGTATAAAAATAAAAAATTGATAGTTATAAATTTATATAATTTTATTCAAAAACTTTTAATTTGTTGGCCGCTTCTAATTTTAATAATATAATATTACAATTTAATAATAACATTTCTAATTAAAATATGTCTGATTATTAACATATATTTAAAGCCTTTAAAGTTAACTAAAATTTTCTGTAGTTTGAAACTTGAAATTGTGAGTGACCCCAACGGCTCCACAAATCCCCCATGATATTTTCATTCAAATGAAAAGTGAGTAAACAGCAGACGACGCCCGGGTCTTCGGGGCCTTCTTCCGATTGCCGAGTGCGCTCCGCTTGGGCCCCGGGGCGACGGAAATCAGCAACCAATTAAACTCCATATTGAAATGCCCCGGCATGAGTTTGTTTAGCATTTTTCATCTGCAATTTTCCCTCGATTCAATTTTGTTATTGTCAGGAACTCACCCCTTTATGAGATTTACTCATCGGAGGAGGGGAGGAGAGAAAGGGATGAAGTCTTGGATAAATTTAATTTGTTTCCTTGTGAATGTTTAGGACCTTCGGTGATTTTATTACCCAGGGCATTTGATGCCCCTTTTGAGAAGTGAGACGATGCTGCTGTCCGGCAAATTAAGGGCGTTATTTTTGTAGGGGGATTCGGGGGGACTGTTGTTAAATGTCGTCTCTGCTGTTGGAGTTCCTGTTGGCTTTAAATTGTTTACTCTATTCCTGTTTTGCTTCTGTTATGCTTTCGATTAAATTGTCTCTTGCATTAAACGGACTCTGCTAAATCTAAATTGAAAGTATACTCTTAATTTTAGAGTTTTTCTTTTATGTTTTACTTAGTATCGATGTTGTTTCCGCATATATTTTCCGTTTTACCTAAATTAAGAGCTGACAGATATTAACACATTATTTGTAACGTCTTATGCATAATAATACGCAAAACAATGACACAATGCAGTTTAGAACTAAATAAGTAAATAATAAAAAGTAATGTGTTGTATAAATTAGAAATAAATAAAACACTGAAACTAAAATTTTGAGTAAATTTACAAATAAGATTTAACCAAAGAAAGATTTAACGGATATATATATGAAGTTCGGTATTTTTAATACTATTTTTTACCTTAAAACTTCTGCATGAAATTTAATTTATTTAATAGTTTTTATACATTGTATTTCTGACTTTTACTTTTTGATTTAATTAAATTTTGACATACGGTGGCTTCTTCATCACATTGCGTCTTCAAGTCGATGTTTCGGCATTGGTTTTGTTCAGGGTGGAAGGTATTCTCGGCCGTGAATCAATGCCGAGAAACCGGGAAATTGTCGCATAACACTCGCCCCAGAGAACCCGCTGAGGGGTGCGCCAAGCAGCCCCATCTTGAAACAAAGTAGATATATCAACCGACAAAGAAACCGCTCCCTTGTGATTGCCTGCCTAACCCCAAGAAGGGTTGATGTGTAATTGGCCGGGAGCGGTTTTTGTGTAATTACTCGAAAATAGGTGAAGGGTTGCGGGGATTTTCCCCCGGAAAGCTCCCCCCTAAGTAAGGGCATAGAGCTCTAATAACCACCGCGGCTATGTATTTATTAAATAATTTCATTTGAAAGCTGTTAGCCTTGGTAAGTCATGACAAGCAGCTGCCCACGCAGTACGCTTTGCCACACGTTCTACTTATTTCGCACCTGTTGTTTTTTCTCCCCTTTGTCAGGTTCTGCTCCCTGTTCCTGGATACGGTAGGCCGTTTTCCCTCCGCGTTTTAACTGCAGGCGGCCGAATGGGGAGTCGCGTCGAAAATATTTTGCCTTTCGAAGGGATTTCTGGAAAAAATTAACGGGAACACAAAGGAAAGCCAAAGTGCAATAACCTCCGACATTGTTTTCGAGTCGTAAGTTAAGCATTGACCGGAAGTTGTTTAGAAAAATTTTAAAGCACACAAAAGAATTAGGCTGATTGTAATTGGGTTGCGCGCAGAGGAAAAAAATGTACTTTGCCACATTTCCACTCGAATTTAACTGTGATATCCTGTCTGTGTTAAGACCAACCTTATCGATGGCCGGCCCCACTACAATGATATCTTGTAGTTCTTCCATAAACGCGAATTGTTTTTTTTTTAAACACAGGAAATGGGGGATGCGCGATTCTCGCAACGCTCCTGCCCCCGGGGGCGTTCATTGTGGATAATTTCCATATTTTCGTTAAATAGTTGGCGAGGAAATGTAAAAAAACGAGTAAGTGAAACAGTCCAGTTGCCGAAGAAACCCAAAGACATGCTGTGGGTAGAGAATGCAGGTGTCTGGGCATAGCACCTGTCGCCATCTAAACACTAACGGCATTCTGCCACAGTAGTTCGTACAGATGTTATGCTTGCGACGAACAAAACTTTGCGGTGCGACGTTCGCCCCCCTCGCGCCACCTGTGGCCAAAGGGGTGCGCATCCCCTTAACCACCCGACCGCGTTGCCTTAATGGGTGACGAAAGCGAGCGTTTCCGCAACGGTTTCAGTTCCGACATTGACGAGAAGCTAAATTTAATAATGCGGTCGTACGAACAAATGCTTACAAGTTATTTAAGAAATTAATACATTTCACTAATTGCACTTAAAGAAATGAAGTGTTAATTAATATATCTCCTAACAAAGTAGGTTTTGTTTGCCACTTAATTCTACGGGCGTCCATTTTTTGCAGAGGCAGTTAATTATTTCGAAAAAAAAATGCAAACGGGCTTTTATCGAAAGATATCGCAGCCGGAATTTCATTAATTAATTTACGTTGTGAATAGTTGTCATTTAAAACTTCAAAGCGGTTTGACACCTGCAGACTAACGATTGGCCGCCCAAATAAATCGAACACTTTCCATTGGTCAAAACATAACGGACCACAGACATAAATTACAATTTGTTGAACAGAATTATTCGATTTGATCGAACAAATTAAAAGTATTGGATAGCGAAATAACTTAAGTAACACTAATTGAAGGGGATAAATAATAGTCGAGAAAATCTACACTGATATTATAATTTTTACAGTGGATTCATAAAACTTAAGAATCGATAAATGATGAAGTGATAATTAAAGTTATTGTTGTCGAATTGAAAGCGTAATGTTGTTACAGATAATGCAAACAAACAATAAAAAGCAGTAAATATTCTTTGATTTTTATGAATTCTTAGTAAATATTCTATTCCAAGTATGTGATTAATCATAAAAAGAAGAAAAAATCGGAGGATTAGTTAAAAAAAAGATCATTAATAGATCCGATACACTTTGATCGAGAATAATCAGAAATAATCAAAATCAAGAGAGATTTCAGTTTGTTTGACTCAAATGCAAATATGCATATCGTAAAAAATCGTTTGTAAATAGTGGCTCCTATGTGTACGCACAGTTTATTCATCGGGAGAGAGAGAGAGAGAGAGAGAGAGAGAGAGAGAGAGAGAGGGGAGAGAGGAAAGGATAAACTCTTATAAATCATAATATTTGACGGTGAACGACACGGAAAATGATAGCTTTAGATGGAAAGTTGGGAAATTAAACAATATCTAAAGAAAAAATTACTTCGGGAAAAAAGAAGAACGTATTAAAAGTTCAACATCCGTGTGAAGGAACAAAAAATTTAAAACAATGAGAATACAACAGAATCACCAACCGTCGGATCTCTTTGTAAGTGTAAAGAGGTGTAAAGATATGTAACGGTATTAAAAACAAACACCCGAAACCGAATTGGAGTGATTTCGGCGCGAGAAAGCAATACGGAATAATTAGATGAATGGCCGAAGATATAATTCTTCTTTATTATGGCGTACATTCTATTGTGCGTATCGGAAATAGAGAGAGCAAAAGAAGTGGTGGATAATTCATTAGAATGAAAAAATTTGCACCGAACAAAAGGATCTCTCTTCGTAAATTCGAAAACTTTCTCAAAATCAGCCGGAAATAAAACTGGAATGCATAAAATGTCATAAGTAAGAATAAGAAAGCGCTGATCGGATAAAACTAAAGAAAAGAAAAATTCAAATTAAACTCTGAAAAAATTTGCGCAGTTGTCAGCAATGAAATTTAACCGCGAAGAAAATATCGTAACGGTCACTTCAAATACATAAAAATATTAACTTAAACTTACAATATTATAATAACGCTAAAAATTGTGGAAATAATTGGAAAGAGGAGTGTAAAGCGGTTGTGATTGCGATAACTTTTATCTACAGCATTCAGATAAATGTGAGTTCACTTATCTATTTCTTCGTATTAATCGATAATGATATTAAAATTCCAAAAACACTCTTTGCATCACATCCAATAAGGGAACAATTTTAAATTGTAAAGAAATAAAATGGGTGCTATTGTGCGGTTTTGTTATTTACTCTTAATGTTTGGAATATTTATGTAAAGATGATTAGTTTTAATTCGGTAGGCTTTGAAAACCCAATCCGTAATTTACATTAATACCCTAATCATAATAATGTGTCAGCTGTGTGATGACACTGTCAATTTAATTAATCGCTTCGCGCGAATCTCATTCGAATCATTCAAAATTAACTCCATTAGCACTCGGAAGGGTAGGAGAAGTTCTTCCACTTATCGTCTGTGGTCCACACCGCAGTTTTTGACGTCTATGGTTTCGGGAAAGGTTCTGCCCGCGCAGGCGCAGCTTTCGACACGAAACTCCCGAGGTTTTCACACGATGCGTCATTCGGACTACCGCTTGCAGATAAGCCTGCTTTTGCGGATGATAAGCTGGCGAAGCTTTTATTATCATTTTTCGCTGACATAGGCCTAATTAACGCGGTTTGGCCGCATTTATGGTCTTCCAATAAGTGGCACTCAGCCGTCGTTTGTTTGCTTTTGGATGGGAACTCCACAGATCCACCCCCGGATTTCTTTCCCTCTTCTGTTCTCTGCCCGAAGGCCAGATGATCTCGTGATAATTGGAGCAGGCGATTCTGTCTAATTCGCGGCATCCTGGCACTCGGGAGAGTTCTCGGAACAAAAGGCGGTCGGTCAAATCTTGCAACTTCTTTTGCACCTCCTCAGCTAATTGAGTTAGGCGAAATAAATAGCGTCGGGTGAGTCACTCCACTTCAAGGACTTGGAAACGAGGGAACAACGCCAGGGGGGAGAAGGGGGAGAGTGAGAACTGTTGATTTCGCTTCGACATCCTCTGTCGATGGTTTGTTATCGAAAACTGGTAATGGAAAAGCATTCGAGCTGTTGGAGAATCGTTACTTTCCATCAGCAGGTATTATGTCAAGAATGGGGATGAAATGAGGGTAAAAGTGACAAAGGAGGGGGTGGTTATTTGTAAAGCGGGTGTTGATATACAGTGCTTTTAAAGCGACGAGTTAAATGAATTTAATTGATTTCGATGTGGGCAAATTTGTTTTATGTAGATTAATTAATAACGTCTGTTTCTTTTTTGATGATTTCGTTCCTCTCTCAGTTTAACTTTATCTCGATTATATTTGTTTAATCAGTGCTTTGATAAAACGAGTGACCTGGGTGGGTACCGTTTTCTATTTACTGTATTATGCTCAGAGATAAGTGTTTTCCTTTAGCGAAAGAGAGAATTCCGGTTTTATATATATTTTTACCAATTTTTTTATTTCTTAAGTTTGTGACTCTCCAAAGTTTATAATTTTTTGTTCGAGCGATTTTTTTTTATTTCAATAGTAGATTTTAATTATAGTTTACGAAATTAAATTACACCGTGGAAAGACTTTCGCCTTAGCATAAGTATCGCCATTTTGCTGGAGTCTTTAATTTGCCATTAGGCGGACCAAACATTTCTGTTTCTTCCTTACGCCCCCCGTGTGTCACCCCCACCCCGATTCCAACCTACGGCCCGGACTTTCCCCCCATCGGTGATTTACGCCCTTTCCTCCCGTTTCCTTCACCCAGGCGACACGACATGTTGAACCCGACATGGTTCCCGACTCCCCCACTCGGGCAACAGGTGGCCACATCTTCGGCCGAAGGACGACCGGCCGAACAAAGAAAAGCGAGCAGGTGACCAGCCGGCCTCCTCTTTTCCTTTCCTGATAACTAATTTAATAGTAACAGAGAATAAAATAATTCGGGCAGGTCTTGAGTCGGAGCGGAAATGGAGGCCTGGGCTCATTATTCCAGCGCACAATTCATCACTAAATGACCCACCTCCGACTCCCTCCCCCATTCCCGCCCCCCGCCCACTCCCTCCGTGGGAATCATACGAAATAAGTGAATTACAATGAATTTTTCAAATGCAAATAAGCTCTAACTTCCAAGTTTATTGCTTGACATAAAGGCCACTTGTTTTGCTTTGTCCTGAATTAGGGCCGTAGGAAGGGAGTCGTGGAACAAGATGGCGGCTGGCGTGCGGATAATGACGGTTGGATTTTGCGTAAGAGAGTGAAGGGTTTTTTTTTATTCGGGAGGGACCCGGGGTAGGGATTTGTTCTTCACTGTTTTCAATGGAAATTTGTTTCGAATGAGTTTTGCGGAGATTTATCCGACTGTTTTCACAGTTATGGTACCGATGCGCCGGAAGTAAATATTCAAAACCTGTAATTATGTTTCCGGTAGGAATGCATTTACTTTAGAAAGTGAATTGTTTTCAGTCCGTTTGGTTTTTATTTAGCTCGTTGTTTCGTCTGATGAAGTTCCGATATCAATCTTTCCTCTTCCCCCATTTAAATCCTCACAGAGAGAACTGAAAACCAAAAAATATTTGCATTAAAATAAAGCTCAGAATTTCGAATGTATTTCGGCATTGAATATTTCCATTCTGCAGAAAAGATTATGACTTAAGTCAGCTAACGAAAAATATATAAAAATTCCTTTAATACGTTCAAAAAAGTGATTTTTTCGTCGATAAGGATTAGAAGATTCATTTGCTAATTTCAAAACGGAATTAGTGTTTTCAGTTTTAAATAAAGTCCTGAAATTATTCCGAAGACTGAATTTGTGGTGTGGTCTTCTCATCCTCGGCCATTCGAACGAATTCAAAATGGCCGCCTTTGTTTAAGTTTGTTTAACATAACAAGCGATAACTGCGAAATGTAATTCTCGAATAAATGTGATTTTATAGAATGTAATTTGACTGACATTCGTTCTCCCATTGTGTTACCTGTGAAAAATTTTGAGAAAATTCTTCTCTCACTTGAGCGCACTGAGAAAAATACTGAATCAAACGGCCGATTTTAAACGGTTAGAAATTCGTTGCTTGAAATGACAGATTTTCGTTTTCCATTCGAGAATCAGCAATTGGAAACCTCCTCAACTGCTGCGGAAACTTCCCACTAAATAATAATAATATAATAATTATTAATTAATAACGTAAATTTATAATAACTTTGCCTAAATTTTACAATGGCGAAAACTTAAGTATTCAAAAAATTTTTTTAATTGGAAATGATATAGAAAAGTTTTTAGAATGTTTTGAAGCTGTTTTCGGGAGGTTTCACTGAAACCCTTCGAGTCGCAAAGTTCGCCATTCTCATCTCGTCGCTGTACAGAGGGAGTGACAAGTTTATTTATCAAGGAGGTGTGGCGACGACAGCCTGTAACCGATAAAAGCTTAGAAATGCAATGTCCGCCAGAGAGAACAGCGAAAATGTTTTTGAAACAAAAGATAAGAGATAAAAGGGAGAGTTTCGAAATATTATTAAAATCAAATGAAGTCGCGAAAACAGGAAACGTTTTCTACCAGAGAACGCCCTCCTGCACTTAAGACATATCTCTTCACTCACACTCTCTGCCTTTTTGTCAATATCCAAAGTCTTTCCAAATGTTAAATTATAAGCCTATAGATAAAATAGAGGCAGATATTTAATAATCAAAACTTTTTTATTTGTTAATATTCTGGAGTTTGACAAAATGCGGAGAGTTGGAGTATCATCAGCAGAGTTTCATAACGGAAGGCCACAATCCTATCGGGTACGCCATTGCAACTGTCCGATTAGAGTAATTTTGTAACGCACTGTCGTCCCTCGATTACGCGAATCGTTGCTTTGAAACGTTGGATCTTCAAGGCCATCGCCTGGAAGGGAGTCAGACGTTGCCAGCAGATGGTTCTGCCAGAAAGAGGCAACACAGCCCGGGAGAAGTTCTCGCTTGAATGAGCGTCCATTTTTATTCTGGCTGAGTTGGCGGACAGCGTTGCTCTTTGTGCATCTCCCCTCTTTCTGTCTCTCTCTCTCTCTCTCTCTCTCTCTGAACAGGAACGCCACCCATGAAACGCGACGGTAAGCGAGTCTTCGCCCGAGTTTAGAAGGTGAAGCGACCGAAATAACAAAA
Source organism: Brueelia nebulosa (assembly GCA_028293925.1). NCBI lineage: Eukaryota > Metazoa > Arthropoda > Insecta > Psocodea > Philopteridae > Brueelia > Brueelia nebulosa. The sequence goes on along the minus strand of JAQIBA010000063.1, from coordinate 198,362 downwards.
GAATGATAACCGAAGAGAAGACGGGATTCCGGTCGTTGAGTGGTCGGGAGATAAGGAGGCGGGGCCTCGCCTCGACCAATCACGTCGCGGGAGGAGACTACGCAAGACGTTAAAACCGACTTTAGGCCGAGCAGTGTGTTTTCCTTAATTTTAATTATTTTTCACGAAATAAAAAAACCCAATTAACTCCTACGTGAGCCGAAAGTGTGATTGGAGTGCTCGTATCAGTGAGACTTCCTCTGTTGGCACATCTGCGGGGGCGTCCAAATCTGTAGAATTTACGCTAAGTCAGACACGGAACTTTGGCTCCCATTTTAATTATTATAATCAATAAATAATGAGAGAGTGGTTTTTAACTATGAAGAGGAACATCGGGCGGCTCTTCAGTGTACTTAACAGAAAAATTATAAATAATCGAAATAACCCCGAAGAAGTAAATGCAAGCGGACTTACATAACATATTAATAAAGTCAATAAGTAATTAATTCTCATAATTATTTAGTAAAATAAAATAAAATAAAAAATACAAATATTTAATAAAATTTTTATTTTGTTGTTATAAATTACTTAGATAAATATATACAATTTCAGTGTGTTTAACCTGAGGCTCGTCGGTAAAAACAATTTCTAAACTTGAAAAGTTTAGTCACCCATGATATAATGAATAATATCAAACAAAAAACCAAATTTATGGCTTAATTTTTTTTAATTATCAATCCAGCGAGAGGGCGCATTCATTTACATACAATTATATGAACTTATTTAGTTTTTACGTAACGGCAACTGTAAATAATGACCTTTTCCGAATAAGTGGCACTTTTATTATTTCTAATAAGTATTTGGCTCAGTTCGAAACGTTGCCTTCAAATTCGTTCTAAAATAGTACAATAGATAGACGTACAAGGTTGAAAATGATAATTACGACCATGTTAATAATAATGATAATTGTTTTTTTTCTTTTTTTTGATTGGCCGAATATCTCTTTCCTCATACGGGGGCTGTTTATCGATTTTTATAGCAGTCGTAAATAGTATATGTGTATAATTTTAGTCGGAATAACTGCAGTTAATTCAGTTTTAAGCGATTTTGGGAGTTGGCAATTATTTTTAAGGTTAAATTTAGGGTTTTTTACGGTTTGGAAAGAAGAGTGGAAAACGGTTTTCCTCTGTGAGGCGCCACCAACGAATGTAATTTCTCTGTCCAAAAGAGTAAACCTTCTCAACGCCCAGCGCGGCCATTGAAGTGTTCATTTCTTTCTTCTTTTGGAACACTTCGCGCAGGCAGACTGCCATAACGAGGGTTAGGCGGTTGCTTTCCAGGAATAGGAATTGGTCACGGTCCAAGTAGTCGGCTGGTAATGAAGGTTTCCCTCTTGTTCCCTTGTGCACGGTGGACACTTAATCACCTAACATTAGTTTGCTTTTAGTGTAGTTTTGTGAAACGAGTTTTGGATTTAATTAGGAGAACGGGTAATGCTTTGTTGTTGAGTCGTTTCCCTTCCGCTGATGGCCTGTTGTTGTTTCTGTCCAGTGCGACGGGACAATGGGAGACCGTGAAAATGGATGGTGTAACGGAACTTTGGCTTTTACAACGGGAAGAAGCGAACAATGAGAAAGCACTCTGCAGAGCAGAAGAAAGCGCACGAAACAGAAGCGGGGACGGGGGGGAGAGGGGGGATTTGCGATGCAATGGAAACGAAATAAGCCCCAGGATACAATAATAATTAAAAGGAAACCGGCGACAAAAGATGTGCAAAAACAAGACATACATCCGACATAAAAAATTAAGTCGTAAATTTTTATTGGCACTGGAACGGTCATTTTGACCGCCGGTGACTTTAATGAATTGTCTTTTTTGATCTTAGTGCCGTCCGTTTTTTCCCTAAGGGTGCAATTGTGTTGTTTATACTACAGCCAATCAAAAGGCTGATTAAAATGGTGAAAACTATGCAGTCTTCTACATAAAAGGGAAGAAAAAGAGGAAAGCTACGAAGGTAGAAAGAAAAACAGGGAAATCAAAGATAAAAGAGAAAAATGTGGAAATAGGAAAAATCACAAAAAAGGGAAATTATACTTCAATTAAAATATATTTATACTTGCATAATTTGTAAGCTGGAAATATATTTAAATGAAAAGGTGAATTCAGCGGTCATTTTGACCTCTCCCGTGTTGAAGTTAGGGGTAGTGGCAATACAATCTGGGGATAAGTCCAATTATTTTTGTACTGCTACTACAACCAATGTTCTTCTTATACGAAAGCGTTATACTTTGGTATTTTTGCGAGCGTTTGACAGACAGACAGACGGACGGACATGATGCAGTAAATAAATCTCCGGAGGCGGTGTCGATGTAGCGGCAACCTGTTGCTACCTATCACGGAATATCCTGGCGGGGTTGTGACCGCAGTTATCCGCGGAAATGTCGAATATCTTTAAATTGAAACGGTTTTACGACGAGCGAAGCAATAAACTAGGAAGAAACCTGAAAGAAATGGAAGACGTTAGTTGGTTTTTGAAATCCTTTCGAAATGGTCTTTTATTTTACGGCGGAGAAGGAATTAACGGAGGTCTCTCGTGCTGGTCACCGTGAAATATCATTGTCTGATGGAAAACTATAAAACAAAACTAAAAGGGAATGCAAATCACGGTTGGGCACCGGCCCTCCGGCATCAATATCATTTTCCCCCTTTTTCTGATGAGATTTTCACGTAATAAATTTAATACCGATGCAGCTTCTTACGTGACTCAATATGCTTTCAAGGTTTCGATTCTCCCCGGCGAAAAACCGGTTGGCCACCCCCGGGAGAACTCTCCCTTCGGCCACTGAACGGCCACCTTTGGCAAATTCAACGCAGTTGGCTTTGTTTCGTCAGAATCCGGTGACCTTCGGCCATTGTGAGGCTTTCGGCGCATGCGCAGCCCGACAGGAAATGGCGGAAAGACAGCGCGCTGACAGCCATTGAAATTCCGAATAATTAATAAAACGGGACCGTTCGATCGTTCAATGTCCGAATGCAAAATGGCGCCCAAAAGCATTTTCACAACACGAAATCGAAAATAGTCGGCTTTCATTAAATGCCTTACATGCAATAAGTCAACAAAGTTCAAATATACGGTTTTCACTGGAAATCAAATTATTTTCTCGCATATTATATTTTCAAAATACTTTTAAGGGCCACTGTATCTCTGGTTTTTGCACACGGAATCGCGAACGTCTTTTACGACCCCGAAAAAAATTCCATTAACGATAACATAGTTGTGGTTTAGCTCTTTTGAATTATGCAAAAAATTTTTATTTAGCATTCAGCCACCGGAAATGAATCTAGGTGGAGGTCTAAGATTTAAAAAAATAAAAATTAACGTGGGACTGGAGTTTTTCGCTCGAGTTTAACACTCAGAAGGGGTCAAAATGACCGCTGCACATTTAAACTTATTATTATAATTGTTATAGAATTTCCGAGTAACGGATATTGTTAACATGTTTTTGTCAGCATTGGCTCCCGCCTGCACTAAAAATTAACTGTAAAAAAAAAAGAGAGAAAAAATTTCAACGACCTCCTCTTAATCCGCTCAGCAAACAATTAAGGGAAACGACCCCATAGCGAATTATAAAATCCTCCTTTTAATGCCCATATCTTTTCCACTGCCGACTTTGAAAATTAGTGGCGAACCTCTGATGATAGTGATTTATAAGAGAGTAATCGGTCAGAACTGTAGTTCCTCTTGCTCTCCTTCAATCTGAATTTGCGTCCATTGTTTGAGAGTTCATAATGGCCGACGGAGGGGAGGGAGCCGAAGCCCCCGAGCGAGCACTTGTAAATTTTCTATTGAAATTTAATAACAGTTTTCGCTCGAAGCAATGCTTCTTCGTTTCCATCGGGAAAATGAATGCGTTGGATTTTATTTTAATGTTATTCACAAAATGGAGAGTCTTCTTCTTTTTATATAATCCGCGCATTCGTTAGGGTTTTTACCGCGTTAATTCGCAATCTTATTTTCAGTAACTCCAGTCGTTATTAGAATTACTGATTACGGTTTTTTGTCTCTTTTCAGGAGGATATAATTCACATTTGAGAAGTCCCGATGCCGACAGGCGGGAAGACGTCTCTTCTCCATCCAACGGGTTCATCCACCCCCTCAGAGTCCACACGTACATGCACAAAGACCCCACCTCCTACAACCACCTCTCCGACTCCATGCACCAAATACCCAACCCCGACCTCTCCGCCCCGCCACCGCCCACCGGACCCTCCCCCTCCGACGACCCCCCGCCCGTACCCTTCACCCACTTCGATCAAGACTCCGACTACCACGGCCTCGACAACCCTCACCACCCCCCGCACTACATGGAAAACTCACCCGAGTTCTACTCCCAGCAGACACTCATCGAGAACAAGTATTCCCCCGCGCACTACTCCAAGAACGGCTCAAGAGGTGAGGCCCCCTCCGAGCCCCGCCACCCCTTCGCCGCCACGCCCCGCCTGACCGCTTCCTCTCTTGCAGGTCGCTACCCTCATCACGACCCCTACAGCGAGCCCTACAGTTCGCCCTTCGACGGGGGACCCTTCCAGACCGTTCCCAACAGCGTGAACGGGGAGCACTGGGCCGGGCAGGACACGCACCCGGCGTTCCTGATGAGCTACCAGAGGGATTACCAGAACGGGGAGGCGAAGCCATTCCTTCAGTCGGCCATGATCGCGGGCTACTCTGGCGGGGGTCCCTGCTTCACGGGCTCGGGGCCCATCCAGCTGTGGCAGTTCCTGTTGGAGTTGCTCACGGACAAAACGTGTCAGGGTTTCATATCGTGGACCGGGGACGGATGGGAGTTCAAGTTGACGGACCCGGACGAGGTCGCCCGCCGTTGGGGGATCCGGAAAAACAAACCCAAAATGAACTATGAAAAGCTGAGCCGGGGGCTCAGGTACTATTACGATAAGAATATAATTCATAAGACTGCTGGCAAAAGATACGTCTACCGATACGTCTGTGATCTTCAAAGTCTCTTGGGGTGAGTTTCCATTCTGTATAATAATAAAATATAACTAATAACTAACATTAATTAAACTTACTATTATCTCTTTTAACACCCGGAAGCACTTCGGAAGTTCCGGTAAAAACGCTTTATTAACTAATTATCCGCTTTATATTAAAATATATACTCGATTAAATAAAGTCATTAATACTTATATAATTATCAACTATTAACGGCTATAATTAATTATAAACTTATAATTTTTTGCGCTTGCCAATAATTAATTCAATGCAATTCTTCACCATCATCACGAACTTCCATCCATAGAGTACATAAACGATCGTTTCGCGCACTCTGTGGTGCTTGGATTCGAGGAACGGGGAAAGAAAATTTTGTTTTTTTTTTGGCTTTTTCAGGTTCAGTCCCGAGGAGCTTCACGCGATGGTTGATTTGAAACCCGAAAAAAAAGAAGACGATTGAAATTAAGAGACGTTTTCCTTTTAAAAAGTGACCGTTGAAGTCGTAAGAAAACAAAAACAAAGTCACAGCCCAAAGATACTTTTGCAAAATGAAGTGATCGTAGGTTATTATGTTACGTTATTATGTTATGTACTGAACTAGTGATTTAACGCGATCCAAAGAAAAAGATTTTATAAGTAAAAAAAAGGTTATTTGTAAGTAAACAAAGAAGAGAATTGTTTCCTGAATGCAGTAGATGAGGATGAGCAGCAGGATTTCCGCTCGCTTCGGTCTTCTCCAGGGAATCACTTCGGACTTTTCTTCGCGAGAACACAGCGGAGGTGTCATAAGGAAGCAGCAGCGGCAGGATGGCCACCTCTCCCTTCTTTCTTATTTTCTTTTTCTCTCTCCTCCTTCTGAGGAAGTTCGGCTGTTTGATGCCTCACTGTAAAAAATGTACAGATAGATCTTTCTTTTTTTATTTTATATGCCAAACACAATTGTGAAAATGTAAATAGGAAAAAGAGAACAAAGTGGCTGCAGGATTTCATTCATCAACACATAACATAAGAAAAGGCAAATTCTGGAGCACTATTTCTTCCCTGTGAAAGCACGAAAGGGAACTATGCATAGGTTGATCCGCTTTCCGATTATTCTGCCAAAGATTTAGGGTCGGCTTTCCCTGCGCTCTTCCAAGGCCTTACCTTAGGAAACCGGTGTCGTAAGAAGGTGTCGGTCGCTTTAATATCTAGTCAAGCTAAACATTAAAAGCTTTGAAAACAGGGGACATACAACGGGAGATGCGAAAAGTAAAAATCAGGAGAAAACAGTCATAAAATATCTTTAAAAATGGCGGACGTGGAAACTGATGGCTTTGTTTACATCATTTAGGTAGTCGGATAATAAATTAATGAATTTTGTTAAAATTGACGAAATAATAATTAAGTGAAGGAATCGAAAAGGAAGTGAGATTGGAAAAACGTTCCAAAACGTCTTTTAGTAACTAAAGAAACTGCCAATAAGCAATTTTAATCTGTTAATTCTTTGGCTCTCCTCCAGAGGGCATTTCAAGCGGATGAACCTATGCTTAAAATGGTATATTTCCACCCGGAAACCTTTTCTGCGACACTTGTTACGCGTTTTCTCTCCTATCGAGTCTTTCCTCTTGTTGAATTTTATTGTAAAAACCTTCGTTTATACAGCATAAAAAAAAATATGTATTATAAGATAACGAGCAAGTGCCTTGTAGGGTAAAATAAAAAAAAAAGGGAGCTGATTTTTCAAGCGGTTGTTAGCGTTGTTAATTTGTGCCAAATCCGGCCGAGGTACAACACACTCCACTGAAGTGTTGCTGTTTTCAGTTGATTTATTCGAATACCGTTGAACGATAACAGTTTATCGGCGTCGAATGCCCGATCAAACGGGCAACGGCTTTGTGTTGAACGTCTATGGTTTTATTCTCCGTCTCGAAGCCGAATCGCGGAGGCTTCTGCCCGCAATGGCACGTAATACAATGATGAAAGATGAATAATTATAAATATCTTATGTCCAGTGAAAGAGATCCAGGATTCAAGGTTTCCAGTTTATTTCATGATTAATATCCTTTAGTACGACCTTGATTTTTTTTTAATTTATCGAGAGAAGATAATGAATTTGTTTTTGTGCGAAGGACTGAACGTTATAAAAATGGCGGCGTCAGTCAAAACATTGTGAATTCTAATAACTTTGGTTAGTTTTTTCATTCCATTGTGATTAATTAAAGCTTGGATCTCTTTCAATGAAGGAAATTATTTTAACGAAAACTATGAAATTTGTCGAATTTAAATTAAGAATACGAAATCTTAGGGACGTCGAGAGTAAATCCGTACTCCATATCGTTTCAGAATAAATTCTCACATATATAAGTTATTTAGGTTTTTGATGTGGTTTCGGGGAAGCAAATTTTATTATTGTTTTTCTTTTTTTTTATGTCCCTCAGCTGCGTAATTATCGCTGCAGTTAAGTGGGTTTTGCGTTGCGTTACGGATAGTGGCTTTAAAGTGTTTCGGGGAAGGGCAGAAAGTTCGGAGCGGGCAGTCATTTTGACATGACAATGCATTATTTTTCGAACAGTGAAAGCAAAACGGTTGAAAACATTGATTTTTTGTCGTTCGTTAATTAAGTCGAACGCCGAGAATTGTGATAATTATGAAATAATTTTAAATATTTCGAGAGTAAATTAATAAATTGAAAAATGTGGGAGAGTTCGATTAAGACATTTAAATTGTAAAAAAATTAATTGTTGTTATTATAATAGTTAATTATCGTATTGTGGTTGGGTGAAAGGAAAGATAAAACGACTGTTGTTTTTATGAAAATTGGTTGTAAATCGTGAATATTAAAGTCCAAAAAAGTAAATATAAAAAGGAGAAAATGAAATAATTGGATTAAATGCATAAAACTTTGAGCAAAAAATAGTCGCCGGAAAATTGGAAGTGAGGAAAAAAATGAAAGAAAACAAAAGTAAATGTTGCCTGAGAAAGGCTCAGGTATCTTTAAACATGGCAAAGGAAAAGTTTCTGGAAAATTTCTTTCATTGGTTTTTCCCCACTAAGAAATGAGAGGGAAATCGATTAGCGCGAAGTCATATGAGTCTGCTGCCACGATTCTCGTGAACTTTCTGATCTGCCGACGAAGCAAACCCGAGTGGAGTGAAAAGTTTTCCACATCCGAAAAGCTTCTCAACAATTGCATTCACCGGATGATTTCAGTATGAAAGCATTGAACTGATTAGCCTAGTCCAAATACTGCAATTCGGACTCGTTTTTGAATGTATGGAAATAAAATAAATAAATACATAAAAAGGCTTTTTCCCTTGGTCGGCTCGTTCCATTAAACAACCTTGAGCATCGTTCTTCTTTCTTTATTATGTATTTATTTATTTGTGCCGCATGTTTTCAGTTATGTAGAAATTATATTGTTATGTGAAATTTATTGAAGATCTCAAAGCCAAATTTCGTGCATTTTTTGTAAATTTTACTTCGGATGAAACATTATTTTTACTCCTATTTATTTTCAAATTAAAATTAAATGAAAATGTTTGTTTCATTTATTTTTCAATATTTCATTTCCCTTCCTCGAAAACACGAGAGATTATACTGACAATACATGAGTTTATTTATACTAATTACTTTTTAATGAACAATTAAATCAGCTTTTGAGTTCAACGCTCGGTGAGCTTTTCCGGCTTTTTCTGACCTTTTTCTTCGAGTTCGTACGCAAATGAAAATGACCTTCTTTTTCGACCGATAGGAGGTCCGTCGACGTCCTCTCTCTCTGCCATATTGGATGAGTCGCAGAAACCGAGATTAGCTGGAAAGCGATAAGAAATAAAATACCAAAGCCGAGAAGGATATCGAATGAAATTCTCATTACTTGAAAACACCCGAGCAAAGGGTGTAATTGCTTCTTTTTTCTCTCACCTGATTGCAGCAATATTGGCTGACTGCAGCTCTGTAATCCATTCCCACCCATAAGAGGGTTTTCAACTCCAACAGCTTTGGTAACTCATTTTTCAATTCGCTACCCAAAGCCCAGGGATATATCTCCGAACTCAGTTCAATGTCTTCTTCCATTGAATGAGCCAAACAGCTGTAAAGAGGCATTTATTTTAGAAAAATGCCTATACAGTTTGGACGGCAGGGATTCATATGATGCGACTCACAGTCCCGCGAAGAAGTTTAGGTAGGTATAATCATCGGGGCTAAGCTGAGCTCGTTTAAAATAAATGAAAACCATCGCAATTAGGTATTTGTCTGCAAGGCGGAAGGAGCTGTCATATTGCAGGAATTTCTGTATAACGGGGTTTGTATCTGAAATGAGATGAACCTAAAGAACTGATTTTGCGAATTATTCGCCACTTTTACAAGATGACAGCCTCGTAACGTATAGTATATGACTGATACGTAACGAATAAACAAAGAAGTATATGACTGATTTTTATACGTTAGAATTACAAATTCGTTAACGAAATCTTATTCCTTACTTCTAATTTTTCTTACCCAGGAAATAAAGAAATAGTAAGAGTTCGTTTTTGGTAGCATAGACAGCTCTATCAGCCATGCATTTCTTAATGAGGCATACTGACTGCATATCCAAATTATTTAAATTTTATTTATCTCAGTTTGTCAACAACAACGAGAAACGAATTCTATTTCAGTTTGAATTAACGGTTTCTCTATTGCTTTATTATTAAAGCGGAAGAATTAATTAAAATTGTATCTCTTCAGGAGAGACTGATCATATAATAGCGCATTTTATCCGAAGATTCTTTTTAAAAAAAGTAAATTAATAGGTTTTCTGTTTTTTCAAAATTTTCTTTGTCCACTTTGAAACGGAGTGAAAAGTTAAAATGGAAACGTAAGCATGAGAAGGCTGTGGAATTTCAAAGGAATTAGTTCCTTTGTACACGTCAGTTTACAGAGTGCAGCACATTTAACGCAACCTATAGAAAATACAATACTCAGGATTGGGTTTAAAATTTTTAGTGATTTTCGAATTCATTTCAGCCTCGTGGCTGTGCTGTGGAGAAGATGAGAGCGTTAGGAATCACATTTTTAAGTTTGGCGCTGACCACAGCGGTCATTGGCAATGCTTACTATCGTAAAAAGCAGTTTTATCCATCCGTTGTATACATTACTAAATCAAACCCTAGTATGGCTGTAAGTAACTGATAAGAAAAAATTAATGTCATTACCTCTCGATATTATTAAGCTTTTAACAATTTTTGCGGCGCAGATTTTTTACAATTATTAGACTACATTTTTCCTCTTCACAAGTGTTTTCATTTGCCTCGATGTTTTTGGGGCAGGTGGACAAATTATTTTTCCTCATCTCATTCCTGCTTAGACTGACATATTGTGCGATGAATATTTTGTCGTTTCTCTGACACTGACTTTATTTTACTCAGGTGATTTACCTACAAGCTTTCATATTAGTGTTTTTAATGGGGAAGCTAATGAGGAAAGTTTTCTTTGGGGAATTGAGAGCAGCTGAGTTTGAACATCTAATGGAGAGATCTTGGTATGCTGTAACAGAAACTTGTTTGGCATTTACGTTATTTCGTGATGATTTTAGTCCAAAGTTTGTAGCACTTTTTACTGTTTTACTTTTCCTGAAGTCATTCCACTGGCTTGCTGAAGACAGAGTTGATTTTGTAAGTATGATTTTGCAGAGAGAGTATTAATTTAAAGAGAGAGAAAATTATAATGACAAACTGAATTTTTTTTCAGATGGAAAGAAGTCCAGTCATATCTTGGCTGTTTCATGTTCGAGTAATGTGTGAGTGCTTTGATTTTTATATTTAATTATAGTCTCACAAAGCTGACATGTTAATCATGCAGTCAGTTTAATTCTTTCTTTATTTTTTATTTTATAAATTCAGAAAATCTCAGATTTGTTTCTTTGGAAGACTGAATTATCTCTTGTATTGATTGTTGTGATTTTTTTTCCAGCTTTATTATTTATACTGGGGATTTTAGACTTGTCATTTATAAGCCTTGCTTATCAGTCTACAGTGACCAAAGGAGCATCAGTGCAATTAGTTTTTGGCTTTGAATATGCTATTTTGGTGACAATTATTTTAAATATTGCCATCAAATATTTTCTGCATACTGTAGATCTCAACAGCGAAAATCCTTGGGAAAGTAAAACAGTTTTTCTTCTATATACTGAAGTCATTATGGGTGAGTGAAATATGCAATGCAATGGCTATTTATTTTGGATTTAATGGGACTCTCACTTTATTTACTTTTGAAATGGATTTTGGGAGTGTTTGTTATTATTTAATATTGATTCGTTAAATCTTGGGAATTGTAAAATTTGCTTCCCATTGAAAATAAATGAAAGTTGATAGAATGATTAATGGGGAAAGAAAATACAAAGACTGATTTTAGGTCATAATTTTTTCTTATCTTAAATGAAACTTTTGTGTTTTCAGGTTTTATTAAAGTTTGTTTGTATGTTACATTTGTCGTAATTATGATACGACTCTACACTTTACCGCTTTTTGCATTTAGGCCAATGTATTATACAATGAGGTGAGTGAGGGCACAAATACAATTGTGTGTTTTGTTTAAAGTAATCTGAATTGTAATGAGGTTTTCTCTTTACAGAAAGTTTAAACAAGCTTGCAATGATGTGATTCTCTCAAGAAGAGCTATTCAAAACATGAACACACTGTATCCGGATGCAACACCAGAGGAACTTGCTGCAGCTGATAATGTGTGCATAATTTGCAGAGAGGAAATGACTACAGGTATGCAACAGAAGGATGGGAAAATTGTGCAGTGTATTAAATTGCATGGTTTTTTGCAGCTTCTAAGAAATTGCCTTGCAATCACATATTCCACACGTCTTGTCTTCGCTCTTGGTTTCAACGGCAGCAAACCTGCCCCACTTGCCGCCTTAACATCCTTCGCACCACAACTCCGAGAACCCCCGCTCCTCCTCCTCCTCCTCAGCAACCCCGCCCCGGCTTTCCTTTCCAGGGAATCAATGGCGCCATATTCGGACAACCCCCGATCCCGCCCCCTCAACCACAACAGGTTTTCCCTCAGTTCGGAGCACCCGGAAACTTCCCCTTCTGGCAGCAAGCGCCTCCCGCTCCTCCGCAGACGCCTGCTCCGCAACAGCAGCAGCCACAGCAAGGTACTCTCTCTCTCCCTGTTTCTCTCTCTTCCCTCCCAGGCAATCATTGCAGGCTCTGACCTCTCTCTTTTACAGCAGGGAGCCAAGGAGATGCAGGATCCACCGGGCCCGCAACTGGCCAAAGTGAAAACGAACCCACGTCCTCCGACTCCGAAACGAGACATCAGTCTCAAACTCCGCCATTCGGTGCTTTCCCGCCTTTTTTTTGTCCTCCGCCATTTTTCGGCATGTGTAAGTAGTTGGGATAGCCACTGAGACGATTGAGAGGGCGGAAGAATACATCGTCCGTTGAATATTTTCAGTTCCTCCTCCTCCAATGCCCCCTCCAAACTTCTCCGGATTATCAGACGAAGAATTGAGAAGAATGGAAGGCGACGCGAGAGAAAATGTCGAGGCCAGACTTCAGTGCTTACGCCAAATAGAGTTACTTTTGGATGCGTCCGTTACTGTTATGCAACAGTATATGACCACAGTCACCGCAGCTAATTTGTGAGTATCCGTTGCTCTCCCTTTAATCCCACACACGATTATTTTCAATGCTTTTAATGAGAGTTTTATTATTCGCGAGAAGTCGGTTATTTACGGTTGTTTCGCCAGTTATTCGTCACGTTGCCGTGGCGTCCGTACCGATTCCGACCGTTATCTAATGCCCCGTTCAGTTACAGCAATTCCAACACAAACAGTTCAAGGCCCAGCGGCTCGACGAGTCAGGAAACGGGCGCAACAAGTTCGAGTCAGGTTCCTAGTGCTCCCGCCCCCAGCTCAAGTAAATCATCCGAAGAAAAGAGCGAGAACGCCAAGACTTCAGAGGCTTCCAGTTCGCAGGCAGAGGAGCGAACAGACGGAGATCCGTCATCGTCCGAACAAAAAGAAATCCGAAGATTGAGGCTTCAGAAATTCGGCAACGAGGTTAATTCGGCCAACTGAATTTATTTCCGAATGTGTTTGTGTGCTGGTGCGAATCAACAATTCAAGATTGGTGGTGGTGGTGCGAGAGAAACCAAAGCGATTGGTGCACTAAAATGGGCCGCTGACTTGTTTTGTTTATTCTTGTGAAAAAGGTGAACATAATTAAAGTGAGAATTATGGCAGATTGAGAGGGAAGGAGGAAGACGAGTAGCATCGGCCGCCGCAGATGGGAAAGCAGTTTTGAAGGATTTTCACTATCGGTTTGTAGGATTACGATGTACTCGTTTATGAAATATTTTATTAAGAAAATATCTGACTTTAATGGTGTCACTTATTTTACAAAAATTTTCGTCATTTAAACCTGAATTTTCTTATGGGGAGGCGATAAAAATTTAAAAAAAAGAGGCAAAAAAATTGGAAAAAAACATTGGAATATGATTAAATTAAAACAGTTAAATAATAAAAATTGGAACATTCGTGAAGATCGGGATTATGCATAATTCAACTCAATCTGATAACTTGTAATAGACTGTAAATAGTTAAAATGATTGTAATATACACTACTTGATTATATTTTAATTAATTATGATTGTTGTTGGATTGAAATTATTTTCACTTTTTATTAAGGAGTTGCTCAAAGTGTAACAAAAAGATTGGTTTAATATTAAAAGTGTTAGTAATTTTAATCCTTTCATCCTTGAAAATAAAATTAACTTCCATCAATCCAGACAGTGAGACACAGGGCCAGATATGGTATAGAAATTCTATTTCTACTTTTAAGAAACAATGATTTCGTGAATTTGGTGGCACTGAAAACGATACATATTCTTTATTTAAAGGTTGCAATTGCAAATCATAAAAAAATGCTCAATCATAGGCAAAGAAGACTCCACTGCTTTTTAGCCTAATCTATCGAAACAGAGGATTTAATAACCTTAAAAATCGGAAATCAGTGAAAAAGTAACCGATTATTTCATATTAATGTTTTGCCATTTCCTTTGTCAAAGAATTTTTTAAACGGCCCGGGCAATTAGCCTTCAAAGACGTTGAAATTTTATGGCCGTTGTCGTGGAAGCAAATTTCTCGTGCTTAAAGTGCAAAACTATTGACACGATTGTTTTCCAAGAGTTCATTAGTCTTATAAGAAAGTGGCAGGAGACTGTAAAATGGTGAAGTGAGATGTCAAGCCGAAGGTCTGCTTTGTCAACATCCTCAGAGTCTTTATCGGCTTCAAATGATCCTTTACGAGAATTGTTTGAAGCATGCAAGACTGGAGATTTGAGCAGGGTTAAAAAATTAGTCACACCTCAAACGGTGAATGCGAGGGACACAGCAGGTAGAAAATCAACACCCCTGCACTTTGCTGCTGGTGAGTTCAGTGTGACATACTGTCTGATTTTCAGTTGAGTATGGACTTCCTTTTTAAATTAACGTGAATCCTCAAGTCGGTTCCTTGCAGGGATTACTTAAATTTCGTTGTGAATAACATTTAATGTCGACAGTGACGATGTAATGGCCTTTTTCAGTATCCAAAATTTTGATATTACTCTTGAGGGTATCTATTTTTCTGAATTATGGGTTTATGTTTAAGTTATAAAAATTAATATATAAGTGGAGTTATTTATAAATTTCAATATAAGCATAAATTTTAGACGGATATTTGAAAAATTTATTTGTTTTATTTGTATTGTTAAATAAAAAAAGGGTTCAATGTTTTTTTCTAAAAATAAAACTTTAATTAAATATAGTAACTTTGAAATCTGCTTTGGGAGGAGCATTTTATTTTTTTGATTTTAAAAATTTTAATATTGTGTTATCATTAGAAGTACTGTTTATTGTCTCTTGAATTTTTGATTAGAAGCTGATTTATTTGTGTAATAATAAAACAGGTTATGGAAGAAAAGAAGTAGTTGAATTTCTTCTCTCAACTGGTGCTTCCATCCAAGCCAGAGATGATGGTGGGCTTCATCCACTTCATAATGCCTGTTCCTTTGGCCATGCAGATGTGGTGAGATTGCTCCTTGAAGCAGGTGCCAACCCCAACACAAGAGACAACTGGAGTTACACCCCTTTACATGAGGCAGCCATCAAAGGGAAGATAGATGTCTGCATTGGTGAGTTCTCACTACTGTTTCCTCCACAACAGCTTCCTCATTGCTGCTTCTTTTCCAGCATTGCTGCAAAATGGAGCTGATCCCAATATCAGGAACAGTGAGGGAAAGACAGCACTGGAGTTGGCTGATTCATCCACCAGACCTGTGTTGACTGGGGACTTCAAGAAAGAGGAATTACTGGAGGCTGCCAGATCAGGGGCAGAGGATCGCCTACTCAGTCTGTTGAATCCCTTAAATGTGAATTGTCATGCAAGTGATGGAAGGAGGTCTACTCCTTTGCATCTTGCTGCTGGCTACAACAGAGGAAGAGTTGTGCAATTGCTGTTGAAAAATGGAGCAGATGTTCATGCAAAGGATAAAGGGTTTGTGTTCCTCATTTTTTACATGCACAAAGTCATGTAGAAACTAATTAACACTTTATACTTGTAAATGGGATTAACAGCCAATAATTATCAAATTTTTAAAAATTGCTTTTGATAATTATTTGGTAATGTATTTGTTTGACACTTTTACTATTTTATTTAAAATCTGCAAATCATTCTTATTTGTTTGTTGTTTGAGTGACTGCTTTTATAATAGTAATGTATTTATTGTGTTACTCTTATTTGCACAGATTGCATAGAGTTACATAAAAAACAGCAGAAGGAAAAAAGAAAGAATATACAGAATTTTAACAGTCTATATTTTTATATGTCAAAATGATCTCTGTTTTTTCATCCTAAAGATGTGACTGCTTTTTCAATAATTTAAATTATTTTAAGCAATTTAATAAAATTCTGCTTGACTAAAAAATTTAGCAGATTAAATTAAGATATAATTTAGGCTTAAATAGCGAACATTTCTTTAGAGAAAATTAAATGAAAAATTTATGAAAAACCTATAGCTTGTTTTTATTTTCCAGGGGTCTAGTGCCACTACACAACGCCTGTTCTTATGGTCATTTCGAAGTGACCGAAATGCTGATAAAACATGGAGCCAACGTGAACGCGATGGACTTATGGCAGTTCACTCCCTTGCATGAAGCCGCATCCAAATCCAGGGTAGAGGTCTGTTCCTTGCTTTTAAGTGAAGGAGCCGATCCAACCATTTACAACTGCCACTCGAAATCTCCAATAGACGTTGCGCCCACGCGGGAACTACAGCAAAAACTCATCCGTGAGTGGTTCACCGTAAGCGAGAAATGCCCCAGAGGAGTTCGAGGCTGATTAAATCGTTTTTCAGACGAATTCAAGGGACATTGTTTACTTGAAGCATGCAGGCAGACAGACCCAGTCAGAGTGAAAAAGTATTTGTCGACGGAGTTGGTTAATTTTAGACATCCTTACTCGGGAGATACTCCACTTCATTGCATCGCCGGGTCGCCATACCCCAAAAGGAAACAGGTGCCTTTTCTCGTCCTCGCCTGAAGATGGGGATGTGAACTCTGGGATTTATTCTGAGTGGGATTTTCAGGTTTTAGAAAGTCTAATTCGAAAAGGTGCTAATTTAAACGATAAAAATAAAAATCTATTGACTCCGCTGCACGTGGCCGCAGACAAGTCTCATTACGACGTTATGGATGCGCTGTTGAGACACGGGGCGAAGGTGAACGCTTTGGATGATTTGGGTCAAACAGCGCTGCACAGGTGTGCGAGGGACGACAATATACAGGGCTGTCGGATATTGCTTTCCTACAATATCGACTTGTCGATTGTCTCTCTGCAAGGCGTCACTGCAGCACAGATAGCGACTGAGAATGTCACCAAAATCTTACAAGGTAGGTATCAAATCTGGCAAAACAAGAAAAAGAATGTAAAAATGAATCGGGTTTTGTTTCAGACCCTCCATCCGGGAGCGCCGACGTTGAGTGCCAACTACTCGAGGCCGCCAAATCGGGCGACTTAGAAGCCATCCAGAGACTCCTTACCACCTACCCCCAAATCGTCAACTGTCGCGATCTCGACGGCAGGCATTCGACCCCTCTGCACTTCGCTGCAGGCTACAACAGAGTCAGCATCGTCGAGTACCTTCTGGACCACGGAGCCGACGTCCACGCCAAAGACAAAGGGTACAGTGCTCGCGCCAATCTCGTCATTTCTCCTCTCATCTTGCGGTGGCGCCAATGTTCTGTGAATGATTTCAGAGGTTTGGTTCCACTGCACAACGCTTGCTCCTACGGTCATTACGAAGTGACGGAGTTGTTGGTGAAACACGGAGCCAGCGTGAACGTCGCTGACCTGTGGAAGTTCACTCCGCTCCACGAAGCTGCGGCCAAGGGGAAGTATGAGATAGTCAGACTGCTGCTGAAGGTGAGTTGCATCGAGGGTGTTATGTGTTGTCGCTCAGCAGGATGCTTAACCAGCTTTTTACCAACAGCATGGCGCCGATCCGAGCAAGAAAAACAGAGACGGCGCCACTCCATTAGACCTGGTGAGGGACGGGGACCAGGACGTGGCCGATTTACTGCGGGGCAACGCGGCTCTCTTGGATGCAGCCAAGAAGGGGAACGTCACCCGCGTCCAAAGACTGATTTCTTCCGAAAACATCAACTGCAGAGACGCTCAGGGGAGAAACTCAACTCCGCTTCATTTAGCAGGTGCTCCTCCGCTCTCACTCACCGCTTTCCGAAGTCACCACCATTATAATCTCAAACTCTTTTTCTCTTTCAGCGGGTTATAACAATATAGAAGTGGCAGAGCTTCTCCTCGAGCACGGCGCGGATGTCAACGCTCAAGACAAAGGTGGATTGATTCCTCTTCACAACGCCTCCTCCTACGGTCATCTCGACATCGCCGCGTTGCTCATCAAATACCAGACAGCCGTCAACGCGACCGACAAATGGGGTTTCACGCCACTCCACGAGGCCGCGCAGAAGGGAAGAACTCAGCTGTGCGCTCTTTTGGTGAGTCGAACGCCTTCGCTCTTCACTCCGAACGCGTTCTCACGTCTCATCTCTTTCAGCTCGCACACGGTGCGGATCCTTTCCTCAAGAACCAGGAAGGCCAAACGCCCCTCGAACTGGCAACGGCGGAGGACGTGAGAAGTCTTCTGCAGGACGCGATGGCCCTGCAGCAGGGGGTCGCCCTGCCCCTCCCGTCTCCCACTCCTCCCCTCGCCGCGGAGACGGTGGTCATGCCCTCCGGAGTCTCCGTGTCTCTCTCGGTCCCCGTCTCATACTCGAGCGCGGTCATACAAGGCGGTGATGGTCAAACGAACGAAACGATTGTCGGAGAAGGCGGCAAAGAGAACAACGCGGGCGGTTCTGCTTCGCTTCCGGCTTTTCTTCGAAGGTAACACTTGCATTTACTTATTTTAAAACTGCGTGCAATAAAACGAGGACTTGTCGATTTTCAGTTTGGGGTTGGAACACCTCTGCGAACTGTTCGAGCGAGAGCAAATCACTCTGGACATCCTGGCGGAAATGTCTCACGAGGACCTGAAGCAAGTGGGCGTGAGCGCGTACGGGTTCCGCCACAAGATCATCAAGGGGGTGGAGAAACTGAATGCCACCCCCGGGGGTTGGTGGTCCGCCCCCTCCAACCCCGGCACCCTCCTCGTCGATCTCCTCTCCGACGACAAGGAGTACCTGGCTGTGGAAGAGGAGATGCAGAGGACGGTGAGGAAACATCGCGACGGGGGACAGTCCGGAGGAGTATTCTCTAGATATAATATAATTAGAGTACGTATCAGATACGTGTTTATACAGAGTGGAAGAATGTGTACAGTATTGAACATGCGGTTGTTTTACTTTCCAGATACAGAAAATTCAAAACAGGAAGCTATGGGAGAGGTACTCCCATCGTCGTCACGAAGTCGCCGACGAAAACAACAATCAGTGCAATGAGCGAATGCTTTTCCACGGATCTCCTTTCATAAACGCGATCGTCCAAAAAGGGTTCGACGAAAGGCACGCCTACATGGGGGGAATGTTCGGCGCTGGCATTTATTTCGCCGAGCACTCCTCCAAAAGCAACCAATACGTGTACGGCTTCGGGGGAGGGACGGGTTGTCCCGCGCACAAGGATAAATCATGCTATATCTGTCAAAGGTAAGATTTTCCTTTGGAGAGCCCCTTTACCCGTTCATTTACATTCGTCACTCGTTTCAGGCATTTGATTCTGTGTCGCGTGACGTTAGGCAAATCATTTCTTCAATTTTCTGCTTTGAAAATGGCGCACGCCCCGCCCGGACATCACTCCGTCGCGGGGAGACCCAGCGCAGGCGGTCTCTATTACCCGGAATACGTCGTCTACAGGGGAGAACAGGTACAGTACATTGAGGAGACTCTCTTCCCTCCAGAGGGACTCAAAAACTGTCCTATTTTCAGGCGTATCCCGAGTATCTCATTACTTATCAAATAGTAAAACCAGATACGGTGTTGGAGTCATAGGGGTAAACCGTCGTGCCTTCATTTCTCGTTTATCGACTGAACTCTCCAACAGCGCATCAGTAGTGGGGAATTTTCCACGGAGAAATGGAAAGAAATTTTTGTTGAATCCTTTAGCAATTATGCAATACTACTTAACCATTGGTAGTATTAGGGTGTTACGTTTGTTATTAACCACACGCGGAGATATATAACAGAGTTAACATTTTGAATGGAGTGCGGCGTCGGTGGTTCGACACCTTTTTGGTGGGAGAAGCCGAAAAGAAACGACGCGTCGTTCGGTCGCGTTCGGGATAAGTCGGCCGAGTCCGCCGGATGTGGCGGCAGCAGCGCTCCAAGCGACAACCTCCGGAATTAGTTTAGCCTTCGCCGACCGTTGGAATAAATTTCGTTTCTTTTCGGTTACTCCGAACGAATGAAATTTCTGGCGAACGCGTTCGTTTCGAAGCACCATTGTTATGTACTTTAAGAGTGTAAGAGGAAATTTCTAGGCAATGTAGTTGTGATTAATTATTCTGTAAGTCTTCGATTTCGTCGCGGGAGAAATGAAACCGTCTTAATGCGCACCGTTGAATGATCGCGGGTTCATCCTAAAGTCAATTATTTATTTATTTTCTAATTTTAAACCATTAAAAGAGGTTAGAGAGGTTTGACATTAATTTAAAACAATTGTTATGTCCTCCCCTCTAACGACTCGCGCTTATTCAGCAACACTTAAACTCGCTTTTTTTATTTCATACTTTCAATCTGATTGTACTGACCGATTGTGAAAAAAATGGCGCCTTTTCTGTTTTGTCCTTCAGTCACTTCATCCTAATCCTTTATCGAAACTAATAAACCATGAGCGAGTGTAAAATAAAATTGCGCGAGTCCGTTGGCAGTCGCCATTAACCGAACGCCCACAAACAGAGGTTACTGTTCAGTTCCTATGGGATTTTATCCGCCGTAAATATATTATAGAGAATTTAATTATAGCGAATGGTTGATTCGGGGTAAATTAAAACCCCGAACCGGACAGGTTTTAATTTGAATATAAAAACTAAAACCGAAACGTCTTTTATTTATTTCTTTTTCGTATTCCCATCCAAACTTCGATTTAAAAGTTGCACTAATAATTTTTTAAGAATTCGTGCAGAAAAGGAAACAAACGTACAAAACACATCTTTATTCACTCTTTTAAACAAACTCATGAAAAGTTGAATATATTATATATACAAATTAGATAAACAGCAATAATATATATATTAATCTCTTTCTCCCCCAAATCCCCATCACAGAATGTTGGGTAAATTCACAGTGTGATTCTTACTGTTGCGATTCACATATTCTGGGTTCCTCGGGCTGTACTCCAACAGCGGAAGCTGTGGCAGAGTTGTTTGATTATTGTGTGCCTCCTGAAAAATAGAAAATTAGGGAAGTAAAAATCGAGTCAGAAGGAAACCTCCAATTTACATACTTTCGACCTCTCTCGTGTCTTCCTCAGTGTCCCACTCAACTCCCCGAGTGGGACGTTCAGGTGGAAATTGTCGAAATATGGGTGGCGCATGAGCTGTTCGCACGTCCAACGCTTTGTCGGGTCTTTATCGACGCATTTCTGAAAAACGCGGGAATTTTAAACAAACAAAAACTGAAGAAAAACCATAGAGAATTGGAAAAAGTTCAAAAACGGAATAAATATAATGAAATAAAAGCGATAACGCCACACGAAAAGCCACACATATACATTCTTTTTACTATTTTGAGCAGAAATAAAAGCAATACAATTCAGTGGGCGCTGGTTGTCATGGCAACCCGTAACGGTTATATGCAAACAACAGAAGGAAGTTACGAGTGACTCGACTGTTAACGGTTCTCTACCTTGAGGAAATCCAACGCCGGCGTGTTCTGATATTTGGCCAGCTTTTCTTCCAGAGGCTCCGGAGTGTGCGGCACTGGCAGACTCATCCCCGCGAAGAATTCGTTCGCCTTGAATATCTGCATGTGCCGGGGAATGAGGTCCCCTGCAACCAACCCCTCGTCATCTCTCTCCCTCTCTAACCCTCTCCCCTCCCTCACTCACCCAGACTCGCCCTTATCAGGTACAGCTGATCCGCGTCCGACTTCCCCGGCCACAGAGCGTCGCCCCTCAACAGCTCCGCGAACACGCAGCCAATGGCCCAGATGTCGACGGGGGGACCGTACACAGTGTCCCCCACGAGGAGCTCTGGCGCCCTGTACCACCTCGTGGCCACGTAGTCGGTGTAGTTCTCTCCGGGGGCGAGCATTCGGGCGAAGCCGAAGTCGCAGAGTTTGACGACTCCCTGCGATGTGAGGAGAATGTTCTCCGGTTTGATGTCTCTATGGATGCAGGAGTGGTGGTGGCAGTAAGCGATGCCCCTGAGGACTTGGTAGGTGATCTGCTTGGTGAGGAGCTCTGGACAGCCTCTCGGGTGCTTTTCCAGCTCTGTTAACACTGTGTGATCGCAGTATTCGAACACCAAATGAAGTTTCCTTTTCCGTCTGAACACTTCGATGAGACTCACAAGATTTGGGTGCTTCAGATTCTGAAACGTTACAATGCGACTGTGACTTTCGCCAAAGGGATGAATGTTATGAGAATGCACCTTCAACAAGCGGATCTCTCTGAGGGCTATCTTTCTGATTAAGGGATCGTCTTCGGATTCGACGAACTTCTTAATGGCGACGATCTGACCCGTTTCTCGGTTCTTGCATTTGAATACTAATCCGTAACTCCCTTCGCCCAATTTGCAGATCTTCTCGTATCTCTCCATCGTTCGAGAGGGAACTCTTTGCCTGTAATGGAAAAGATCGGGATTTTAGTGGCAGAAGAACAATGAAATTAATGTAATGTAATGTAATAAAAGCTACAAAATGGAAACCCATTTTCCTTTTTTCCATATATTTTCCTTTTTCCTTTGCTTTTCCTTTTTCCTTGTTTTTCTCTGCTTTAGAATTCTTAACAAAACCCTTAAGGGATTTTCCATTCCCAAAACATTTTTCACCCTTAAAATATTTCTCACCCCTAAATTTTTAACCCCCGGAGAAATTTGTCATTCCCCTAAATAATATTCCATTCCTAAAAGTTTTTACACCCTAAAAATTGCAAATACGAAAGGGAATTCCAAAACGTATCAAAACGAAATGAAAGAATACAAAACGGAAGGAAATGACAAAAGATGCAAAAAAGATAAAACATAAAAAGGGATAAAATTGACTTTTGGGAAAAACATGTCGACGTCCACCGACCTGGAAAATAATTTGAGCATTTCCGAAACGAAGTTGAGTTTGTAATGTTTACGACGCCATTTCGTGTCTTCGCCGTCGTTTTGGCTCATTCTCATCCACTGACCGCCGATGACCGCCGATGACCGCCCCTAACAAATCCTCTTCTACACCATCACTCAACTCGCGCACTTTCTCACATCTTCGGACACCTTCGAAGTGCAAAGGTGAGCTCACCGGGCGAAAAGGAAGAGTTTTTGTTGTGCTTTTGGCGAAAGCGTTGGCAACCATAAGCGATCGATGATACGTGAAAGCATTATAATTTATGATCCACTAAATTGATTTGGTTTCTTCGAGGCGATAACTGCATCACACCTTTACTTTTTTATTACTTCTTCACAATCGCCATTTTACGTTTCATTTCCACTCTTTTTTATTCAATTTGTCATTTTAATTCTCTATTTGAACCATAAAATTGGATTCAATCACTTCAAAATGACTATTTTTTCATTTTAATAATATTTTTATGACACTAAATAATATTTTAAGTAAAAAAATACAGAATTAAAAGTAAAATAACAATAATTAATTTTGTATTTATTTTTGTATACATTTATTTTAATAATAAATACTATATTTATACATATATATATATTTTCATAATTTATATAACAATAATAAAAATTCTTTTAATAATAGTGTTAACCATCTACAGACAACTGTATTTTGTTTTAAATAAATTAATTTATATTTTATTATATATTTCCATTTTGTCATAATTTGTAAAAAAATTTAAATTTAATTAAAACCCAACAGACCCTTTTTAACTTTAAATTCATATAAATTCAACCCATTTAAAGCTGAAAGAACGAAGTGGGGCCCATTTGTCTAAATTTTCCTGTCTTTTTCGAAAAAAGATATGTCAATTTTCCGTTTGGAGAAAACTCATTATTCGATATCAAAAATATCCCCTCGAAAAATTATAAGTAATTTACGACTCTGTGACGTTCGAACTTGAAATTGTCATAAATTATAGCCTTTCATTCGAAAAACAATGAAAAAGTTTTTTGCGTGCATTGGTGAAATGATAAAAACTTCGATTTATGGAATATTTAACGGAGTGCACATTTTAATAACGGAATAAAACTCTTTACGTGTTTTGTTCGTGAGACTAAATTCGGCGTTCCAAAATAATTGCTTTTCCTTTGAGACCCTCTGAGAGCCCATTCTCAGGTAAGAGATACAATTCGGGGCTGAGATCAGCAGAAACTGACACCAAATTATCATTGCTCTCGGCCATAGCGTCGAAAGACCACAACCCAAAATGTCTGCTCTTTCCCTGTCTCCCGATCAAATATAATTTTCCCATTCCGAATTTATTTATCTTTTCGTCATAATCGGTTCTTTTAGAGATGAATACTCTTCCGCCATTGGTGGAAATGATGAGATCGGTGTCGCTGTCACTGCAATCGCATAAAACGGAACAATTTGAAGATGTGAGGACGACGGAGTAACGGTCATTCGTACTGCTTTCGGTTTTCCGTTCTTCGAGTATAACGAATCCGGTGATGACAGCCCAGTGAGCCTTTTGTCCTCTTTTGCAGCATGGAGTGTGATTGAAATCGGCATCGTAACTGTTGATTTTTAAGGAAAAAGAAGTCGTGTATTTATTCGGCCTCCGATTGTTCCCAATAAAATAAAAGGATACGGTACAAGAAGCAGACGGTTACTCATCAGACTCTCAATGATGCATTTTAGATGTGCATTCAAACCGCCTTTTATAACGGAGGTTTTGAAACCGCAACACTTTTCCGCGAGTAAAGCCAAAGAATCGGCACTGAACATTTCTCCTTTTTTGGTGAAACCGAGTGAGAGAGCGGTTTCGAAAATGGCGTCGACGTTAACGAAATTCTCACTTTTGGATGTTGCCATACTCAATGCAACTAAACCACACCTGAAGTAAATAACATTAAATTTTACACATGAAAAAATGATAAGACATAATAATAACATATAAATCTCAAAACAAACTCCACAAATAATAATTTCACTGATGTGAAAATCTGCAAACCAAAACCTCAAAACATTTTATATCATTCACAACTCTATATAATTATAAACCAACACTTACTATTTAAATAAAGAATATAATTATTTTACTGAAAAAACATTAAATAATCATTCTGAAATTTTATTTTTATCTCTTTTCAATAATTTTTTTCTTTTTTACTGATTTTTCATTTGACATATTATTAAAGCTTCATTTCATCTTATTTTTGTCATATTTTATTACTTCATAATGTCACTTTAATAACTGTTCTTAATCACACATTCAAATGCAGAGACATATTCATAACAGTGTATTTCATACTTTATAGATAGAAAATTATTTAAGCCACATTAAACCACATTGGTTATTTCAAATAGATTTATTTTAACTCATACTCACTTTGGTCCATCTTGAAGTTGTGGTTCCAGGTACATATTCCTGATGAAAAATATTCTGTTGAAATCTGCTTTATAAGAAAGAGAAATTTTTAAAATCAAATCTAAATCATCTTCAGTCTTTCGAGGAGAATTATTCATGGCCAAAGTTTTGGGACTTTGCTTAAATGTTTGCAGAGGCAGTTGGGGTGGTGGTGGAGGAGGTGGTTGGGGAGGAGGCACAGACTCTAATTCAACTGATTCACTCATTCTAAAGCACTCAAAATGTAAACTGAACTTAATGTAAGTAATAAAATGTTCTGTATTTTAACGTAAAAGAGTCACTGAAATAACTGCTTAATTCCTTAAATGGTTTGAGTGAACACATATTTGATATCTGTTTAAAAATATAGTTTAAACAAGAATGAAGTACGAGTTCATTAAACAAAAAATATTTTTTTGAATGTTAAAACGGAAAGTTTCTGTCATAATCAATAAATTTTCTTCATTATAAAAATAAAGATTATGAAATGTCCATAATAAGACCGTTACCAGGTCAAAACTTGTGCAGCAGAAGACATAATTTCTATTTCCAGAGAAGTAAAAAACAGTTGGCACCACTGTGCCAACTAGAATTTTTTCCCTCTCTTATTGCCGACTTCACAAACATATTTTACAAATTTATGGGGAAACTGGTTGTCGAAAACTAAATAGAAAAAATGTTTAAGTGCACAGACACTGCTTTTAAACAGTTTGATTGATTTTTTCTGATATTCACATAAGCAAAAATGGAAAACTAACCGTTATATACAGTTCGCAATCCTTAAAAGCGGAAACCGTTACAAATATTCGAGACAAATGATTCAATAATTATTACTAAAATTACCTTAATTACCCTTTCCGAAATTAGTTTAAATTTTTTATAAAACTCATCGAAATTCATTTAACAATTATGCACTCTGAATCATTAAAATCTTATTATTTTTTCTTATATTGAATTTTTACGAGATTAACTACATATTACAGCATCAAAAGTAAATTTTCCAAGTATATTTTATATTTTGGCATTCTGCCCGTATTGAGCAGTGATCAGATACATGTTTTAAAAAAAAAACTCATTCTGGGGCAGACATAGACAGAAAATAACTTAAATGCTCGGATTCAAAGGAAACTTTTTTACAAGATTAATATAATTGTTTGATGTTTACTGTTTATAGAAGCACTTTCCCTGACTGTGTTTCCGCAAGAAAAGGAAAGATCATTGAAAGCATAACACCGAAGAATATTCCGGTTACAAGGATAGCCCCGCCAAACATACCACTTACCGCCGCATTACTTGGATCCACAGTCCTGTCAAAATAAAATTCTCGAAATTATTCAAAAAACCGTTAAATTAATACACATCTATTAAATCATTTACGAGTCATACCTGTTAGTATATGATATGGCTTTGCAGCTAAAGTAACCCGATGTGAAACCCAAAAGTATTCCACCAATCCAATACACCCAATCGTTTGTAATCAAAACTGGTAATTTTCTCACTTTATTAGTGGGTTGAAAGTTGCAAAAAAAGAAAAATGGTATGAAGAGTCCTCGCAGCATCACAGGAATAAATAAAGTTTTGGGACTTGGCTGAAAAAAACTTTTAATCAGTCAAACTAATGGTGCATAATAAAAATTTTAGGGCTGTTAATTTCCGAAAATCAAGTCCCGTTTCCACCTACCCAGTTTATCCAGTTACTGACCAAACTACCTAACATTGCTGTTGTATTAAACGTCAAAAAGCACATAATGTTTTCATAATATTTCTCGGGTATAAAGAAGTGGGAATCGAACTTTTTGATATCTGGAAAAAAACAAAAGATTAGGACAGTTTCTTAAATTTATTGAATCATTAAAAATCATCAAAAAGTTTTGCTTTACCTGCTTGCAAAGCGGGAAATATAGAGAGTGTGACAAAGAATAGGAAAAACACATTAGACAGCTGTAAAGAGGCTTTTTTAAAAATTTTCCAATACGAAATCTTTGCTTTAGCGCTTTCATTTTCATTTGTAATTCTTTCGGCGGAATTTTTTAACGATTCATAGTAACTGTAAAACTTCTAAGACAAAATTTCTACATTTTGTTTGTATATTCAGGTTAATGATTTTTAATAAATAAAATGCTCTTACAATGAGAGGAAGTATAAAATACGTGGCTAAACACGTTAAAAGAACGAACAAAGCGGTGATAAAATAATAAATAGCTGCTGTTTTAATGCCGGGAGCGATTAATATTGTGAGCAATTCAATAATCGAAACTAATGTCCCGCTTGTATTCTGAAAAACCAGAAAATAATTAATTTTAAATGTAGTTTACGGTTGAATATTAGCGATTTCTGCAGTGAAAACTCACACAGCCTAATATGACGGCTCCGGGGTATTTGAAGGGTAATTTCGCTGCCAGTCCGAACACAGTGTTTTCATAAATTCCATTTGCCACTGAAAAATAGAAAACTTGATTAACTAAATAAAGCAAAATATTTTCATGAATGAATTTGGTCTCTCTCAAATCTAAAGCACGTATTTTTTTACTGGTTTTACTTACTGTTCATTACAATAATGCAGGTCATTGTGCACCAAAAAAATGTGCAAGACCAATTCCTACTATCGGTCGTCGCCAGAATGATAGTAATTACAAAAATTATGATTTCAATGGAAATGCAGGAAACGATCCGAGGAGTTATGCTTCCTCTGAAAAAATAATTAATTTTATTTTAAAGTTTTATGGCATCGAGAGGTCTTCATTGCAGGATTTTACATACTTTCGTCTTGAAAAAACTCTTGCAGGCTTTTATTTTACTCTCACTTACCCGATATTTATGAATACATTTATCCAGTTAAAGATGAGGATCGGTATATGAGATGCAAAGCCCACATATGATAGAAAATAAGTGGCATAGTTAGTCTCCTCTCCCGTATACTCTTTGGACAATTTGTAATCTACGAAATACTAAAACAGGAATTTTTCTGAAATTCTAAAATCGTTTAGTTTGACTAAGGCAGATGATTAACTTTATAAAGTTACACTTCAGTCGTGTTTATTCCCAAAATCAAAACTGAAAGTGACCCAAAAGGTGACAATAAGTTGGCATACCGATCTGGCGGTGATGAACATATTCCACGGCATTAGAATTCCTATTCCATGCAATAGTAGAATCATATAAACCAAATAATATTTGTCTTCAGGTGGTTTTGCCTCCACACTTGTTTGTGACCTTATCATATCTTATAGTTATGTTACCGCTGAACCGAATATGGCGAATCGACAGTTCGCTGTATCCTCAAAGAAAAATCGGAAACCAATGCATTTGACCTACAAAGGGATTGCTTCTTTTTTATCTTCCTGAAAATGTAACATTTTAGTCGCAGAATAATAAACACAAAAATAATTTAAAGATCCGAAAACTTCTTCCGGTGAAAATTCCGTGAGATTATTAATAATGCAATTACCTGTCGTTGATTTTCTATCTCAGTAAATAAAATTTTCTTGATGACTTTAGGAAAAAAATATCAGATTTCTTTTTATCTTAATTACAAAAAGAATATAGAGCATTCGTTTAAAAAATCATTCTGTTTTGTAGTTTTTTAAAATTTTCCCAACTTAAGAAAGTTAAAATCAGCTGAGTTCACTTAATTTCAAATGTTTTGTTCCGATTTTTTGTTCTTTCGTATTGTATACAGAATAAACAATTGCATAAACAGAAAATTATGAAAAGTTGATTTGTTTATAAGCGGGATTTTGATTCTTTGCCATTTTTCATCTCTTTTTTTTCGACTAAACGGTTTACCGGAGTCACTCGTAAGGATTTAATTTCTCTGTGTTTTTCTTCTGAATTTCTCTGATTCAGTTGAAAGAGTGCTTACATTTATGCTTAAAGCCACAAGATTTCTGTCTTGAACTCAAGATTTAATGTCGATAATTACTTTTTAATCTTCAGTTGAATTATAAAATTGAGTAAATGCGGACGTCATGATTGAAAGCTTATTGGAAGGTAATGTAACAATATATTTTTAGCAGATAACTTAAGAATAATTTTTCTTAGATTTTTCTCAAGAAAATCTCGGTTCCATTGGTATAATGTCTTTATGATTCATTCTTTTTAAATTTAGTGAACTTCTCTCCGACTTGTTTTAAAAATAATCAACTTAATTTAAGTAAATTTAAGGATGAGAAAAAGATTTTGTTTTTAAATAAGTAACGTTTGAAATACGAATTGTTGGGATTTCATTTCTTCAGTTGGCTGCAATGTTTGTTTAATTTCAACGGATGGAAGAAAACATTGCCTTTTGTGGTTCCGTTGGTTATTTTGCAGAACATTTTGGTCACGAGAAATATAATTGGTTCTGGAAAATGCCTTCAGTTCTCTTAACTGAATCCCTTGCTCTTGAATTGGAAGGTAATTCTAACAATCAGAAGTTGAATCAATTTAATTTTTACATTATTCTTTGTTTTTTTTTTTTAAGGTCAAGAACAATGGGCAGAAGACGTAAAACTGTATCAGCCATTAGAGAAAACTCAAATCCTTCTACCGGATAACTCTAATTGTTTAGCCGTTCAGGCTTTTCTAAAAATCAATTCCTTGCCGTATAAAGTTATCGAGAAAAAAAACGCTGAGTATATGTCGCCCTCTGGGAAAGTTCCCTTTCTAAGATGCGGAGCATTTTTGATATCCGAATTTGAACCAATTGTCACTTTTGTTAATAATAAGGGAATCAGTACTAGTAAGAGGTTGGAAGTCTCTGAATTGTCTGATATGAGAGCTTACATGTCTCTAGTTCACAATGTTTTACTGAATGCAGAATTGTATATGTGTTGGTATGATAAAAGTATATATGAATCTGTCACATGGAAAAGATGCAGTTCCATGTTTTCATGGCCTATAAATTATGTAATACCCTGGCAGAAAAAAAGAGCAGTTCAAAACAAATTGGCAGTTTTGGGTTGGACAAAGAAAACGATACAACAGGTAATTGTGTTCAACAAAGACATTTTTATTTTAAAATGATTGATTATTATCGGTATCCATTTCAGGTATTGGAAGATGTAAGCAATTGCTGCCATACTCTGTCTGAGAGATTGGACAAGAATGCCTATTTTTTTGGAAATACTCCTACTGAATTGGATGCACTGGTCTTTGGCCATTTCTTTAGCATTTTAACAACACCATTGCCCAGGGGTGAATTAGATTCTGTTGTCAGAAAATTCCCCAACTTAATAGATATGTGTAGAAGATTGGAAAAGGAATATTTTAGCAAGAATAATTATTGAGTGTGTAGTAATTGAAATTACTAAATAACCTAAAGACTTCTACTTTATATATATATTCATTGTAGAATTATTTGTAAAAAGAGGACCAGAGCTGTGGGAGCAGCAATTTGCTCTCAATCTGATTTATTTTAGAATTTCTCTGAGTTCATTAACATTTGTATGCACATATTACTGTAAATATTTTATTATTTCTTGAGAAAAAAGAATATATTTATATAAGTTATTGACTGCAGAATACATTAAATTGTTATCAATGCACTCATTATATTAACTGTATAGTTTGACTTTATTGTATTTCAACAAAACCTTTCCAAATTTCTTTTAAAATTAGGATTTTTATCTGAAGGATTCCATAAGGGTTGGGCAACTTTATAGTTTGAGGAGCACTTTATGTGGCAGAGATTAGCAGAGTATATCTTTTAAAATAATTGCTTTCATAGTTAATTTGGTATTTCAGAAAAGGCATAAATTACATCAATGAATCAATAATTATGAATTCACTCATACAGTAGCAGTTTTAATTAATTTATTTATTGTGCTAATTTCAAATTACCTATATGTGTAGCATTTGATTTGGGCCCTTTTATAATTTTTTTTTTAATTAATTAATAATCAATAATTTAATTTAATAATTAATTTAATTGATTTTTCTGTCCTTGGGAGGTGACAAAAAACTTAAAAACTTTTTACCCATCTTTAGTTTTAAACCAAAGTTTAAAAATTTTGTTAATTAGGGCCGTTATTTAATTAAGGATACTTAGATAAATACAATTAGAAAAAAAATCTGAATGACAAATGATAAAATTGATAATTTTTCTGGTTTTCTGATTTTCTCACTGACTCCAAAATGTATGATATTAGGATATTTACAACTGCGTTTGCGTGAATTTATAAAATAAAATCACTTAGGATATCCAATTAAAAAAAATGATAATAAAAACTGGAAATATTTTGCCGCGCAAACAGTGAACAACAAATGTTGGCTAATACTTATCTTATACCTGTCGTATCATTTTACGTTGCAAATCGACGAGCTGTAACAGCCCGTTAAATCCTGTGTTGCACATGTAACTCCAGTGTGGCGGCCAGTTTTTTAACAGTAGAATTTGAAACGAAAGATAAGGGGGATTGTAATAAAGCGCGAAGGGAAGTTTCACCATCTCAGTTGCTGAAGAACTCATGGGGTTGAGGGTCGAGGTTTCACAAATGCGAATTAACTCTATATTTTAGGTTAAGTTGATTAAAAATCTAGTCTGGAAGTGATTATGCCAAAAGTGTATTTGGTGAAATTATAAGTAAACAGGTTGGCAACTTTTAAAAATCAAATGAATTGAAGGGATTTTAACGGACAAGTGAGTCGGAGCAAAAACATTGAACTGTGAACTCAAGCCGTGAATCCTGTACATATATACATGTTTTTGTAGTTATCCGAATTTTTTTTAATAAGGAGAATGGATTTGCTTAACATTTATTTATATAAACAATTATAATCGCCCAGGTGAGGCTGAAAAAAAATTTTTGTCATTCCCGGCAAAATTTCTGTTGTGTGCAATATTGTATTTGCCCGCCATTCATTTTCCCTAAGATAATTATTTGGTTGCCTGAATTAATTATGGTTCTTCCTGGTTATTCGGAGGTGTTCGAGCACTCTTAACTCATTTAATGACTGCATTTCATTGATAATTTTTAAGTTTTTATTCTCGTCATTGTTCTCAGGAAATTGAACTCCGGGGTGGGTCTTAAGACAATTTTGTCTGAAAACCGCCGTTATTATCCACGCATAAAATGACGAGTGGCGGAAACAATAGAGTAGTGTCCGATATCTTGGACAATTCGCTGGTGTTGTCTCCCATGGGGAATTTGACTGTGGATTTCAGCGGGACCTCGTTGTCTTCTACACCATGTTTTAAGCTAACTGCAAGACGCTTATCAATGTCGAGTCTCACTCCAGGAACTCCTGCAGACAACAGCATTTTTGAATGCTCAGATAGTGAGTGTTTTCTTTAATAGATTTACATTATTTATTGAAATTTTTGGGAACTGAGGGAATTATAATTTCATCATGTATCTACTCCTCAGGCTTCACTTGATCACATGCTTTGTAAAATATCAGAACAAATGCAGTACTTAATTGTGAAGTTATAAGAAAAACTGCAGAAATGATTATAAAATTTATAAGGCAGATCCAATACTTTATGATTTTGATTTCTTGAAGCTGGTTTTTTCCTAAAAGCTGAAACTTATTTGATTTAAATATTTAATAATATTGTTTATCTGATAGCATGCATGAAACCCCATCAGAAAGAATATATTTTGTATGCCTTAAATGTATCATGAATGGTTGGTGTGATTGATATTATCTTACTTATATTTGCATTTGTAAACTCTCTCCAAAGGTGTTGCTAATCAAATGAAGAAAACAAAATGTCTTTATTTTTATTCTTTTAATGCTAAGAGTTTAATATCCTCTTTTGATGTCAGGGCATTAACAGCTGAATTCTATAAGCCTGATTTGAAGGTATTCAGGCATCTTTGCTTTCCCATAGGTTCATTGTACCAAAAAATGCTGACATAGAGACACTGAATCAAACACAGACCTTTGTGCAAGAGCAGACATACAATTTTTTCGTAACATACAGTACATACAAGATATTACATACACATTACAAAATCATACACTGTATTTTATATTTGTAAAAACATTTTGAAACAGATAAGAAAAGTTCTTTTGTCTTTGATTTGCCATAATTTTTGGGAAGCTTAATTTTGAAATAATCTTTCATGAGGATAGTTAATTTAAAAGCTTTAACTTCCATTACTTTAAAGAGCAGTTATGATAATGCAGTTTTTTAGTTCAGTTATAATAATTTCCCAAAAGCTGAAAGATTTTACTGTCCTTTACAAGAAAATTCCCTTAGATTTTGATGAGGAGTTTTGCCTCAATTGTGGATTTTATTTAATGTCTTTAATTTTCCTATTTTCAGGTAAATCTGGAACACCAAGGTGAGTAACTTTTTTTTTAAATTGTCAGTTTTATATCCACCATTACCCTGACGTTATAACCACAGACGTTAAACTTGATTTATTACGGCCACATCAAAGAAGAAAGTATTTCGATTGGAAAAGTAAACCCGGCAGGAAATAATCCCCTTTGTTGATCTCGTAAGGTACAATGGCGAGTGCGAAGGCCAGTACCTTTGAAAACCTTCCAAATTCCTCGCTGAGCCACTTGGCAAGATCAAAGTGCGGCTCAACACGGGGGCGAACCCTTCCAGGAATACCTGAAATGGTTGAAAACACGTGAGAAAATTACCTGTTGCGCCTGAGCCTTTTGGGATGGAGGCCCAAACATTGAATAGTTTGAATGACCACACATTCCCCTTTGATAAAAGGCACAGGTACAGGTTGGCCCTCTCAAAATAGGATTTTCACAAAGATGAATTTATTGAAATTGTTCGAAAACAGGTTCGGAATTTTGGGAATTGTGGTTGGCAAAGAAAAGTTTGTCATTTGTGAGTGATTCACCATTTTTTATTGTATTCTTAATGAAGTATTTATTTGCAAAGTTTTAAATCTTCTAAAAGCTCTAAATTATACTTTTTTTTAATGAGCCCAGCATTTATACAAAAAAAACCCTTTCATAAATGCTTTTAATTTGTCAAAAATTATATATAAAATTCATATACGAAAAAAATCAGTTACTTTCTATAAATTATACAATTCTGGAAAGTGTTTTGTATTCTTAAAAATTTATATATTAGTACTTATTATTTATATGCAGGCTGTAAAAGATAGACTATATAAAATTAATATAAATAAGTAATTAATGGATAATAAATTTAAAACAAATGAATGAATTTTTCTTACACAAGCCAAGTATGAGATCGCTTACAGGTTTATTTATAAAATTGGCCTTCAGATTTTGGGTTCGAATTTAAGTTAGTTTCAGAAAGGAGAAATGTCCTTCTTGTATGTCCCTTCAAGAGGGCGGGTATGTATGCGATATCGGCCGCATAATTTATGCTCTAAATTTAGAATTACCCTTATTAAGCTCGCATCAGTTATTTTGTGAAAAGGGCACTCTCATATTTCCTAATGGCTTCGTACGGAGTCAGGGGAGCGAAAAAGGAAATTAATGGCGATACCTGTTACAGTTTCTTGAACTTTTTTCGAACCAACTCGAACGGACGATTGCCGCCAAATGATTTCCACGCGTGGCTGGAGAAAGCGATACCTCTCCTATGCATATGTCGAGTGCTCAACGGACCATCCTCGGCCAGCTTTGTCCCTACGAGTCTTATTGATAATAAGAATTCATGAGTGGAAACCGTTGTGATAAATAATGGGAGGGCGTAGCAGATGATAGTAATGGTCTTAGGGAAAGGGCACGTGGCAGTGAGTTTTCGTTGCACCTGGAACTCTTTCCCCTTAGCTGAATTTAAATTACAATCGATTCCTTATTGTAAAATTCCTTCGGCGGTGCATTTTTCAAACTGGTTGCAGTCTGGAGTTTCTTAAATGTCAACATTTATTCCTGACTTAAAAATTACGAGATGAAAACCAGATTACTTTATACGGTGAGCTCGCTAACGTTTTTCTTTGAACCCCTGACCCGTCTTAGGGTTTTTTCCTCGGGGAACATGTTTTGGGGTTGCCCTTTTTTGCCTGGAATCTGCGTTCGTTTCGACCTTAAATTTCCAGTTCCCTAATTTTAATGTCTTAAGGTGTAACGACCCTGGAGGGATTTTTGACAACGCAGCTGCCTCCAGGGCTGTCCTCGGAGGCTTCTCAATCTCTTCATTTAACCGCGACTTCTCCGATATCAGTTATCAGAACCGCCTCAGAACCAGTTATCGCAATTGTCGGAGAGAAATCGGGATGGAAAGTCGTCTTGCGATTTTGCGCCCTTCCAAAGGTGTCTCTGATCCTTAGGGAGTGTTCGTCGCACCCCCTTCTTTTGATCCCTGTCGGATAGAGCGGTTGAAAGGAAGAAGTTAAAACGGGTGGCGGTTCTCAAGGCGGTCCCGGGACATCAACCATGGGTCTCGACTGTTTTTGATCCAATTTTAGACAATGGAACAATAACTGAGGTCGCTGTGAGAACACTTGAAGCTGTCGATTTTTTTAGCGGTTGCCGGTAACTGTCGGATTCATTAAGTATGGAAA
The DNA here is from genome assembly GCA_028293925.1 of Brueelia nebulosa. Lineage (NCBI taxonomy): Eukaryota > Metazoa > Arthropoda > Insecta > Psocodea > Philopteridae > Brueelia > Brueelia nebulosa. Next base: position 162,735 of record JAQIBA010000063.1, on the reverse strand, counting down.
TGAATTTTATTGTGCCTTTGAGGGAACACAGACGGGACGGCGATCCGCCATTGAAAAGCCATGGGGCACATGTGGGGTGCACAATCCCACACTCTGTCTTCTCCTCTTCCTCAGCCTCCGGTTTCATATATCGGTCCTCGCCATCAGGCATCGAGTCCTGCACCTGACTTAAAACATACATGCCTTCGTTAGTTTGTCCCCTTGTTCTCCCGCCACGGCGTGATATTTTGCATAAATTTTTTCTGCAGCTTCTCCGTTGTATTTAATAACAGCAATTAGTTGAAACACAGACGTAAATCTGGTATAAAAGTGTACAAATAAGCGCCCTAAAGTCCCTCTTGTTCTCCATCTCATTAAGATTATTCTTCATCTGTTTCTCATATATGAGTAAAGTCTTATAAATAATTTAATTTAGTACTTACAATTGTATTTTATAGTGCTAAATAATTACTTTTTTTGAAAACGTGTGTTTATAATAATAATTATAATGTATTTCTTTACTTCGCCAAAAGGAGTTAAATTGTGGCCAAATTGACAGAATATAACTATACTGTCACAAAATAAAATGTACGAATAAGACAATTTTAATGCAATATAATGAAAAATTACAGCTCTGAATTTAAATAAAATTATATACATAAGCTCATAAATAAATAAATACCTTAAATAAGTAATTGTAAATAAATAAATAGATAATTTTTAGAAAATTAAAACTTATGTAAAAGAATAAATTATTGACTTTTCCTAAGGTTTATTCAAAAAAAAGTTGAATTTTATGATCAGTTAATTGAAATCAATTGGGTAAACTGAAAAATTTCAATGTATGAAAATTAAAAAGTAAAACGAAATGTTTTTCAATAACTACGAGAGAGTTTTTAAAAAAGATGCACCGGGAATATCAAAGGGTTGAAATACATCCCTCGTTCAGGCATTTTTTTTTAAAAGAACAATGGCAGTTGTTATTGAAATAAGTCATTTTTTATTTATTAGCACAATTAAATGCATTCATTAGTAGTAATGTTTGATATTTTTGCTGATGATGGCATCTCAAAGCCGAAAGGGACCGGTCAATGCTCCCCTGTCGTCATAACGAGGGACACCAACGGAGGCAAATTAACTTAAAATCTCGAAGCCATCCGCAATGCAGTCCCGAAGGGCTTTGTTCGAATTTTTTTTGTCGTCGCGAAATTGCATTTGTTGTGGGGGAAGCGTGTCTGGTTTTCACTGTAGGCAAACGCAACATTGGACGCGGGAAAGAATGCGAGGAGGGTCTCACCCTCGGTTCAAGCAGCATAACGCAGCGAGGCACCAGCCCATTAAGAACGAACATGTGTCACATCAGAAGGGAAGCCCCGAACGTAGCGCCTTTTTTTTTTCCACATGATTTCATTCACGAGGCACATCTCTCTGCAATGGGTTTCGGTTTCAGGCTGTCCAAGCACGGGCTGAGACTCGCCGGAAGGGGCAGCTTGTTTCGCCGAATGAACTCTGCTCCGGTCACCTTGTTGACCGGCAACTCCGATCCGGGACAGGATGGCAATAAGGAAAATTCGAGGAAGGTGGTGGCCTCGAGCCCGTTGAAATGCACAGGGAGTCCTCTGCGGGGAATCGAAAAGCGGGACAGCGGTTATGCAGCCGAGGATACTTCCTTTAGGTAAGTTCGGCGAACTGAACACTAAAACGTGAGGCCACATCATATTTTCCTGTTTAACCCAGATGAAAAAAAAACTGCAAACAGACTCAATCATTCGAATTTCACCCCCTTAGTGTAATTCTGATGAAATAATTGTTACAGATGGTCCGCATTTAACCCTTTGTGCTCTTATGTTGGCATAGAGGCCTAACTCAAGGCCTTTTATTCTTCCACGTGAAGAGTGCTTCATAGGGGAATGTTCATTTTTTGCACTTTTATATTCAATACACTGAAACACTAAGCCGTTTGCATTGGCAGTTATTATTATAAACAAGATCAATAAACATCTTCGTAGAAATGGACGATAAATAATTGTTTAAAACAGTTTTTAAAAGTTGGAGAAGTCTAAAATAATTCTCAGTTGGACTGTGTGCGTCGATTGGGAGTGTTTTCGGTTAACTTTATGGAAAAAGTAAACAATTTTGAAGTCGTCAATTGTTGTTTTGACCGCCCGTGACCTTAAAGTGTAAAAAAACAATAAAAGCAAAGGCGAAACTTCTCATTAAAGTCCCCCTGGGGTCAAAGTGACCCCTAATGTCAAAGCATTGACTTTCGTAATAACTCACCTCCGCATCCGCTTATTTTCTCATGCAGTACTGCACAGCCGTTGCTCTGCCTTCAAAAACGTGTGATTTTTCCTAGATTTGCCGAACCTCGCGGGTACCCCTCGAAAAAGAATCCCGAAGAGGAGCAGATAAATTCTTCGTTGCAAACCGGTCGGAAAACCGATGGGAAACTCAGCGCGCTCAGCTTCGGTTCGGGAGAATCCACTGACGACGGATTTTTGGAGCTCGGAGACTTGGACAGATCAGTAAGCTGAAGAAGCGATTCCGTCTGGACGATGGAGGGGATTTCCCTATTAAAACCTTTCGTTTATTTGCAGTTCACCGATGAGAACGACGAATTGCCCGCCGGGTTGGGGAATTTGCTCAAGGGACCGCTGCTGGATAGCAAACTCTGCGCCGATGAGGAGAAAGATACAGTGGCCAACTCCAACAGACCGCCGCTTCGCAGATTCAACTCCGTCACGGACAATTACACCTCTCCGGCGTCGAGCAGGGCGCGAGTGGGTCTCTTCCGGGACGACCTTCTGTCCTCGGATGAGAGCTCGCCCGCAGAGAAACTGCCCTTCAAGAGACCAAGAGAAGTCGACTGCAACAACAGCAAGAGGAGGAAGTCGAATTCTCTGCAGACCATTACGGAGAGAGCCACCAAAGAGTCCTCCCACTCGAGGTATAAACTCCAGAGGAGCATCTCGGAAACGGCGGCCTCTTCTCTCGCTATGGTTCTGCACCAGTGTAAGTGCTTATTCTGACTTCGGTGAAAACGAAGAGAACAAAAGTCATGAAAAACCTCTTTTATTTTAATCGAAAATACCCCTTTGTTATCATTTTTAAGAATTTTTTTCTCAAAATTCCGCAAAACTCTCAATGGCCAACAATTTTCAGAAATTAATTTTGGGGTTCTTAAAAGTTCATATCGCGAATGCCGCCATTTTAAGTGCATTCGATTCAAAAGACCACAGAGTATAAATGTGAATCGGAGTCCCTTTGCAAGAAAGTGAAACTTCCGTTATAAAAAAGCTTACATAAATTATTTTATACCGGAAATGTAATTCTAAAAATTACTTCAGAATTAATTCAGAATCTTTTTATTTCTGAATTGTGGTGTTTCTGTGTAAATTAATCGTTTATGTATAATTGCAGCGGATTTAATAGCCGACTTCTCACGTCCGTACGCTCTGCCGATGATATCGGGTCGTCACGAGGACCTTAAAAGTATAACCGCGGACACATTGGCCGCTTTGCTCAACGGGAAATACAGCAATAAAGTAGATGCCTTTAAGATTATCGATTGCAGGTGCGTCATCTTTTATTTACTTTTAATTAATGAAATTGACATTCCTGTAAATGTGTTGGGCGTTTTAAGTAAATTATTTTGTTCTTCCTTACAGATACCCTTATGAATACGAGGGAGGTCACATAAAAGACTCGATTAATTTGTATACGAAGGAGCAGGTCGAACAAGAGTTTTTCTCCAATCGAACCGCACAAGAGTGCGACTCTCCCGGAGAGTCCCGCAAAGAGGAGCGCAATATTTTGATTTTCCATTGCGAATTTTCACTCGAGAGAGGACCCGCTCTGTAAGTGTTAACCAATGGAAACCTCATCCGTCGCCCGGGCGCTTCTGAACTCTCCCTCTCCCGCACAGGTACCGCTTTCTCCGTCGGTGCGATAGGAACCTGAGTAGCTACCCCTCTCTGAACTACCCCGAGGTGTACCTCCTTCACGGAGGATACGAGTCGTTCTTCGCCAGCCACAAGTCGCTCTGCGAGCCCTGCTCCTACCAGCCAATGGTCGACCCGAAACACGAGAACGATCTGCGGAAGTTCCGAGTCAAATCGAATTCCTGGAGCGGAGACCTGAAGAGACAAGCATCGAGGTCAGGCCTGAAGCGACTGGGCCTGTTTTGATGGAATCGGAGTGAAACGGAAATGAGTACTGAGTCGTTTAGGAAAAAGGTAATCGTCCGGAAGTATCGGGGGTTGAGGCAGGGGAAGTTAATTAGGGGCAATCGTTCGAACTGCATTAGTGATTTAATAAGTAGGAAATTAGGAATCAGTTAGAGAAACAGAAGGTGGATTTTCCTTTGATTTTTACCGAAGTGCAAATATAAAATTGTATTAGTATTAACGCGGGAAAATGGCGATGAGTTCTTTCGCCGTTTAGATTTGGCAACGAGACGAAGTTATACCTCTTTAGTTTAAGTAGAATCAAATGACAAAGTGCAGTGTGTAATTTAGGTGATAGATAAGGTTAGGTAAATTATATTGAATAACGAAGCGCTTACATTAAAAAACCAACAGTCAGGAGTGGTTAGATGATTATTTTGTACCTTTTTATATATTTATAGAAGTGACTGTAATGTTTTTCTTAATAAATTTATAATTTCATTGTCTTAGAATTTTATATATTATTATATAATATTCTATTAAAATATTGTATAAAGTTTCGGCGTTGTTTGGCTTTTTATCCTTCTCGATGAGGTGCGGATTAATTTGATTAAATTAAAAAATCGTTCCACATTGGAATGTTATCCTCGCGGCCATTTTATTTTCTGATGAGTCACTTTTGAATAACAGAAATTTGAAGGCCAAATGTTAAATGAATAAAACACTGCTCTATGGATTTTGATACCTCTTGCGAAATAAATAAAACTAATTAATTGCAAAAATATATTTAATAACAATATTATTACACAATACATTTATAATATCACAGTAATGTACGAAAATAAATTGAATCGCAATGTAAAATTCGATTGTAAACATAAAAACCTTATAACAACCTGCTTTGAGTGAATAATATTTTAGTAAAAATAATGCCATATAATAGGAAACACCCAAACCTCTTCTCCCATACCTATTCTTCTTCATAACCCATTAAGTGAAGGAGTTAACAGTGAGAACGTTCTTTTGTAATTCTGTAGGGGCATCAGTCTATGTGAGATTTCGGCGTCGGAGACCGTTTTGGAGTGGGGGAGGATTTAGTTGTGGTTGTGGGGGGTGGCCTTGTAGGGGGAGCAGAGGGTGCAGGTCTGCTCATTGGTGCTCTTATCCCCAATTTAGAAAGCTCCACTCTGGCTAAGTAGTTATTGACAGGCGATCCCAAATACAAATACCCATTGTGAGGAATAACATCTGATATGTGACTAACCGAACCATCTGAACTTTGAAAACTTCTAAGGACGTTCCCATTCAAGTCAACTTCCAAAACAATCGCCTTTTTCGACAAAAGCATATTCACTGATTCTAAATGACCGACGTAATGAAGAGCTCTCTGCGCAAAATAATTCGGATATATTTGCTGAATTTTATCTAAACTCAGTTGAATAATAGATAAAAATCGAGCGGCGAAATTCCTCAGCATCGGGAATTGAGAAATTTCTTGGATGTTGAGGAAATTATTTTCGCTTCGGGTGGTCACGAGAGGGATAAAGAATCCAGAGTCGCCGTTCCGCCTCAGATTATCGGACATTCCGGGCAGTCCGTCGATGAACACCTCAGTGGTGAATTTTCGGGGCCCTTTTAAGTGAAATTTGAGAATACGACTGTGACCTGTTTCGGAAACCAGTAAAAAGTCTTCATTGGGTGAAAGTGCCAAACCATTTGCAAAATTTAAATCTTTCAGCAAAACTGTATTCTTTTTTGTGACTGGATCATACTTGAGCAGCCTGAAAGAAACACAAGCAAATAAAATATCATTGAATTTCATTTACTGCAACATAATTTAAAATTTTTAAAACTGACCTCCCACTTCCATCGGCAAGAAATGTTAAAAGAGCATTTTCAATTGAAAAATCTGAACTTGAATGTGTCCAATAAATGGTGCCATCTGAAGCTATTTCAACACTGTTGAATGTTTTTGGTATCTTTCCATCTATGGCTGTGTTTTTATCAACTAAAGTAACCGATTTTCTAGTGTGGATGTTGTATTTATAAATCCCAAAATAAGCATCTGCGATTACCAGGTGATCATTTCCAAGAGCTTTTATTCCAAGTGGCCTTCCACATTTGCTCTCCTCCCACCATCCAACTGTAACAGAGAAGTACAAAATCAGCAAACATTTTTTTTATAATTATCATAAAAACTGTTGGCATCAATTAATGGCATTCTTAAATCGAAGAACTAAGCAATCATTCATTAGACTAATCAAACATTCAAAATGAATAGTCTTTTAAAGCTATTTTAAATAACAAAAAACAATTCAACAAATGAAGGAACCTTTAGAGACTTCAATTATTTCTGTCAGCTTTAGATGTTTTCACAGAAATATGAGGTAACATTTTCCTCTATAATTTTCATTCACCTGGAATTTATATATTTTAAATAAATTAAACTTTAGCGTGAAAAGTTAATTTGTTTTAATTACTAAGCTGAATACGTACCACATGGCTCGCCGAAGGACACAACAGGAATGACTTGATCATCGAAAATCTTGGCTACAAAACCCCCATGTAAAGTGGTATATAACTCTCCGTTGAGGACCTCAAACGCTTCAGGACCTTTAATTTCATCTTCGAAAAGTCTTTCCGCATTATTCAGCAATCCATTATCGGCTAAACCTCTTCCCAAATCCTTGATCGGAGTTACGTGAAATTCTGTAAATTTAACGCTTTCGGGAAGAGGATTCGGTCCTAATAAAATTCCGAAGAAAACCACTATGGATGCGCAAGATGCCTTAATTAACTTTTTCAAAAGCCCCATCTAAAAAGAATTAACTACTTTCTCTGTAGATAAAAATGAAAATTAATGTACTGTAGTTTAATTAATTAAAGTGCGTTGACACAAATCAGTCATAAAAAAAACGGCTTGCGTTGTTTCACTCTTTAACGAAAAAGTTTAAAATTTTGTCGAGTCAGTAAGTTCTCACAACACTAAGACCAACGGGAATTTTTAGGCTCGAGCCAAAGGAAACGATTATCCCTGCCAAAGGAAATGAACACGTCTTAATATCTGAAACTCGAAATTTTACTCTTCAAATTTTCAGTTATAAATATTGACTCAGAATTAAATATGCGTCATTGCACAATATTAGAATCAAATTTCAAATTACCTTTGAACGTGAGAACAATACGTTTGAATTTGGCGCTCTTTCCTTTGACAAATGATGGATTACAATAAAGGAGGGATCATTCAAAAAGGGATCTGATAAATATGTGTTTTTTAAAAGTACGGTTTCATAAACTTAACAAACTGAAAAAAGGAAAGTAGGAGAAGGTCTGTCAGTTCTTAAGATGACTATAAAATTCAGAGATATTTAAATTAATTTTTTTTAAATGTGTTGTCTAAGATCTAAACTTTCATTTTTTTTTTGCTCACCTTTCCTGAATCCTTTTCCTAGCAATTATCAACGAGCATTTTATTACTAAATTTCCCTGCCAAACTTTTTGTTTAGAATTGGTAAAGCTAAGTTTTTATGAAAAAATCGAACAGGAATTTTAGAAAAATTGTTTAGGACACTTTTTAAAGTAGAACTTAATCTCATTTGTAATCTTAAAAGTTCTACATTTGCGAATACGAAAAATTAGATATCATTAGTATCAGTAAAATCAAAAATTTTTATTGATAACTATAAATTAAATACAATAATTTGATGAAAAAAACTTATAAATGCAACTACATGACGTCATCTTTGATCCCCTCATTTACATTCTCTATGACAAACAGCTTCTCTGTCACCTGTTTAATGTTCTCAAGTTTTCTCCTCTCCGTTACTTGCATTTCTGCATGTGAAAGTGTGTAATGGCGTCTATCACTTCATCTGATATTGAAATGTAAGTCCACGAAAATCACATTACATCATTTTACAAAAGGATTTTTAACGAGATAAATTCTTGCCGGTTCCATTACTTTACCGATGTGATTGATTTCAGGGCGAACAGTTCGTCAAACGAGAAAAAAGCAAACGAAGTTGACTCTCAATTTATTCTTCAATCAAACACGCCGGTAATTGAATTAAATGTTGCAAGTGCTTTCGAGAGTTTAACTCAGAAAGAAAAACTCTACGCTCACTACTTCAGTAAAGCTTCTTGGTATGGGAGTTTGATTTGTTTATTTCAGGTAATTTATTCATAAATAGCAAATGTGGTTTTTTTTATAATTGTATTACGTGTTAAAATGACTGCAGTTGTTGAAGTTATTACATATTTTGGTGTAAGAGGCAGAAATTAATGAGAAATAAAAGTAAAGAATAGAATCAGAATAAAACTTCTTTTATTTTTGGCTTCTATACATGTAATTATTTTTTTCTTTTAAGGCTTCTCCTGAGTCACCACTTATATTTTCTTTAGTTTTAAAAGTATTTGGAGGACAACCTCTGGAAAGTTTACAAAAAGAGGCTATACAAAATGGAGTTTCTGAGGATCACTTTCAGGTACATTTAGCTTTTAGTGTGTGTACTACAGCTTATTGAATGGCAGTAATTAATTTTTGTATATTTGTTGTGAAGGCCCTGGTTGTTTATGCTTGTGGAATCCTGACCAATTTAGCCAACTATAAAAGTTTTGGAGACACCAAATTTGTGCCAGGAGCCCCTGCAGAAGCATTTGAAGCAGTCATAAAAGCAAGTAATGTCTACAAAAAGGAACCATCTGAAATAGATTCCTTATGGAAGAAAGTAAGATGCTCAGTGTACTCATTGACTGAGAGGGAGAAAACCTTGGGAATGCCTTGCAGCATATATGATGATAAGTGTACAGTGAGTAGGCAGTGCTGGAAATGATGTTTAATTAAATTTTAATTCTGACATTTTAGTAATGTGCATTTTTTTTTCAGGGAGTCACAACCTTTTTATCTGCAAACTGTTCAGAAGAAGACACAAAGCTCATCAATCAGTTTCTTAGTTCTAAGGATATGGAAGCATATAATTCAAGAGCTTTCAAAAATGTCACACCAGAAGGTCAAGTTCAATATGAGGTAAGTTTGGAAAACGTTTTTTTTACATAGTTTTATTAATTTCTATTTTTACATTGAAATAATCCCAAAGCTCAGTACTGATTCTCATAAAAATTCTTGAGACTAATTTTCACAAAATTTTTATTTAAGTGATTTTATTTTCTTAAATGGATCTGTAATGTCTAAAAGCAAACAAACCTTTTATAATTTCTTTTATCAGCTGAGAAGATCTTTTTGTTTGTAAATGGATTACTATACCATGAGAACAACTTTTTGTTTTCATATCATTTCCGTTAGTCTTTTATCAACGGTTTTGATTTGCTTTTCGTTAATTGTTTTTTTTTAATTGCAAAGTCCATTACATGAAACAGTTTTTTAAACTCCAAAATGGAGAATGAAAAAAAACACTCATCATGTAAATGCTTTGGAAAAAATAACTGATTTGACAGTTAAAAATTAGTTTACATTCAATTTTAAAAAGTCGATTAACGACAATCTTTAAAGCCCAAACCATAGAGTAAATCCATCTTCAGAAGAATCATTTCATCAAACCATAGAGTAAATCCATCTTTAGAAGAATCCTTTCATCAAACCATAGAGTTAGATAAAAATAAAGCCAGAGTTACTTTTGATTTGACCTGATATTTGAATATTGTAATTTCTTTAATAGATTCGACTGGCGTCCGAACAGACCGACGACAAATGTTCTGGCCTCAATCTGGGGATTCACCAGTTCAATGGCGCCACTTTTCGTGTGACGAGAGGAGATTACTCTCCTCTGTTGGGTATCGTGGCCGATTATTTGGAAAAAGCGAAGGTAATGAGAAGCATCATATCAGGCGGGGAGGATGTTTAGTGCAGAGATGAATTTGTTATTCCTTTCAGAGGTACGCAGCCAACCCGACTCAGGTTGCCATGGTAGAAAAGTACATCGAGAGTTTTCGAACGGGTTCGTTGGACGCCCATAAAGACGGTTCCCGTTTGTGGGTGAAGGACAAAGGACCAGTTGTCGAAACGTGAGTATCACGAAATGAGGAGTCATTCGAGGCGACTGTGGTGACTGAGAAAATATATTTTCAGGTACATTGGGTTCATCGAAACGTATCGTGATCCAGCCGGAGTGAGAGCGGATTTTACTGGCTGGGTCGCCGTAGTCAATAAAGAAAGGTCCGGGAATTTTTTGAAGCTGGTGGAGGCGGCAGACTCCATCATTCCAGAGCTTCCTTGGGATAAGACTTACGAAAAAGATAAATTTTTGCAGCCCGACTTTACCTCTCTGGACGTTCTCACGTTCGCCCATTCCAGTGTGCCCGCGGGAATAAACATACCCAATTGTAAGGACATTTCTGACAGTCTTTGATTGATTTAATCCTTAACGCCATTGAGCGAGTTTCATTGCTTGATTCAGATGATTCGATAAGGCAAAATGAAGGCTACAAGAACGTGTCGCTGGGGAATGTGATCTCGTCATCTTTCAAAGAAGACAAAGTGCAATTTTTGTCGCCCGAGGACGAGAAATTGTTTCAGGATCTGAGGAAAAAGGCCTTCGACGTACAAGTCGCTCTCCACGAATTGTTCGGACACGGAAGCGGTAAACTCTTCGTGAGGGACGCAGATGGAGAGTTCAATTTCGACAAGGCATCTCTTGCGCCTCCGTTCCCCGGAAAAGAAGTAAGATGTCTTCGGAAAACCTCTCCCCAACATCGGAGCCAACGATTAACCAATGTGACAATTTCAGATCAGTTGGTACGAAGCGTCGGAAACGTACGACTCGAAGTTCGGAGCGATATCCTCGTCCTATGAGGAATGTCGGGCGGAGGCGGTCGGTCTGTATTTGTGCTCGCACCCGAAAGTCCTCAAAATATTCGGATACGAGGGCAAAGAGGCGGAGGACATAGTCTACGTGAATTGGTTGTCCATGATGTGGAACGTGATCGCCAACGGGCCGGAGTCCTACAGCTTCGACAAAGATTGCTGGCTTCAGGTAAGGGAATTTCCATTCGAACGAGCAAACAGATTGAAAAGGAATTGATAATAACGTTTTGTTCAGGCTCACGCGAGAGCGAGATACGTTCTGTTCAGAGTGTTGGAAAAAGCGGGAGTGGTGAAAGTCGTCGAAACCGAACCCGGTAAAAATCTTCTGCTGAGTTTGGATCGGACGCTGATTCCGACAGTGGGGAAAAAGGCAGTGGGAGAGTTTTTATGGCTGCTGCAGGTATGATTTTCCTCATCGTTTGATCAAAGCCCCGCCCATATTTACATTATGATAATGGAACATGGGATTATTACAGGTTTACAAATCCATGGGAGATTTTACAAATGGTGAAAAATTATACGAAGAGTACTCGAAGGTGCCCCGGGAAGGAAGCCCTTGGGCCAACTGGCGAAACATCGCTTTCCTCCACATGAAGCCGAGGAGGATGTTTGTTCAGTCGAACACGGAGATATCCGGTAAAGGACAACCCCGAACACCTTTCGGGACTCATTCCTCTTAACGTGTTCACTCAAAGACTTTTCCATTTTTCAGGGGACGGGGTCGTTCTCAAAAGGTACGAGCCCAATTTCGGAGGTATCGTACAGTCGTGGGTGGAAAGGTTTTCTTCGGATAATGTGGACATTCACGACATCATAACAAAGCTTTGGCCAAGGGATCAACAGTATTTCTTATGCTAACTCCAAACTATCAACTACTGAAAGTATTTAATGAATTCGATTGAGTCGATCATTGTAAATTAAAAATATGCTTTATTATATACGTGTACACTTTTTTTCTGTTGCATAATCTATGCAACGGAGGCGAACGTAATTTGATCTCCGTCTGGTAAATACAGCTTTGAAAGTCTGAATCGACCTCCTAGGGCGCACCCATTCGTCTGTGAGTTTGAGAAATGCTCATTGCACTTAATCGAAATTAAATTTTCTTTGCGCCGAGTTTCATAGGACCCGCATTTCGGGAAGCGCGACGGTTTTCCAGCTCTTTCTGCCTCTGGAGCTTTTTCTCTTCCCTTCTTTTTCGGACTTCTTCCATTTTAGCCGAACCTGAAACAAAAACGGGAGTCATCGCAATCGATTCCGGATTTGCTGCTCCTCTTTATTCGCTTACTCTCATCGAAGGGTTCCCATTCTGAGTCCTGATTGGCTGACGGATTTCTTTGGGGGTGAGCGCCGCGCAAGGGTCCGTTGCTGTCGTTCCAGCTGCTGTTGGATGGTTTGCTTGGCTCCGTCGAGTTCTCCCAACCTTCGTTCGTCGAGGGCTTTTCAGAGGCCTGGCAAGAGGTTTAATTTCAGCTCAACCGGTAGGAGGTCAAAAGTGGTTTTGGAAATGAAACTCACCGATTCCTCGACGTCTTCAAGAGGTCCCCATTCTTCGTTATCCCACCCGTCGTGCTTCGATTCGTTCTTCTCCTTGTTCTGAGGAATCTTCAATTCACTCGCATGAGAACCACCGCCCTGAGTCTGCGAATTCAATACCGGCTGGTCAATTATTGATACATGTACATAATTCTTGCTCACCTGTTTCCCCATACGTACCTCCATGTCTCCCCAGTTCTCAGTGTCCCAATTCTCGTCGTAATCCGATATGGAATCCCCGCCTTTGCTCTCCTCCTGTTCGAGCGACGTCATCGAAGTGACACTCGACGTGGTCGTCGAAATGCTGCTGCTCGACGGCTGCTCCAGCGAGCCGGGTTTGCTCAAACTCTTGTTGTTCATCGGGGAGTGAGACTTCACCGTGTCTGACTGACTCCTGTAGAACTTGGCAGTGACGGCGGTCACCGCCCAACCCGCCCAGGTCGCCGCCGCGTTAGAGAGACTGGGAGTGGCCGCGTGTACATCAGCCTCTGAAAGACGAACAGTGTTAAATTTCACTCATTTTAACGTGTCAAGTCCAAACACAATAACCCCTACCTATCGATTCTCTTAAGCTGGGATCCTCGGAAACCTTCTCGAGCTTCCCCAAAAACCCTTTGATTGTCCTGAACACACTGTCGCGTACGTTCTTCTCAGGGTCCGTGGTCAGCTGGCAAAGAGCCGGCAAAATCCTGGCGGCCACTTCTGACAGGAGGAAGTACTGCTGAGTGGCGGCCATCGCCAGCACTCCTGAAAATTCATTAAACAAATTCATGTGGGAAATACGAGTAAATAATCAGAGAATGATGAGGTGTAAAAAAAGGAACCTGCGCTTCTGGCCGGTGGAAAAGGATCTCTCATGGCACGAACGAAAGCCGAAATGAGGACTTTTTGCCTGATTTGGGGGTGTAAATGCTGAGCTATTTTTCCAAGGCACACCGTCGTATTGGTTCGGATTCCTCCCTGGTCGTCCTTTGACTGGAGTCTCGCGAAGTGACGTAGAACTTCCACGTTGAGGTTATTGTAGTTCAGTTTAGGGGCGAGGTGGATGATCGACTGAAAGGAGATAAAAAATGAGAAAAATTCACAACCAAAATAAACTCCAGATGTAAACCCTCCATCTCCAATCACCCGCACTCAATAAATGCGAACGTACCTTTACGGTTTGCTCTCTTATCGTTGGATTTGTGTCCATGAAACCGTGAGCCACTTGTGGAAATATTTGATCGTTGACTGTGTTGGAATGCAAATGGCTGATGAAGTTTTCCAGCTGCTGCAGCAAACGGATTCTGGTGGCCCTGTCGTTCGACGCGAACAGCTTCACAACGCAGGGCACTATTTTTTTCTGATATTCTGCTTCGTTTAGTAACCTGCCCAACTAAAGAAAAAAGTGACAGCGTTCTCGAATAAATAATCCGACTTTCAACGGCATACTCACTTTGAACATCGGCGCTAAAACTGCCGAACCCGCTTCCCCATATTCGAAAGCGGTTATCAATTGCGGCAAAATTTTATGCCTGCAAATGTGTTCCGGGAAGTTTTCCAAAGATGCTACCAAGCCTGTGAAAAATCTGTTTTTGTCATTTTTTTCCTTGATTTGTATCTCTTCTAGAAATAACAAAGCATCCACTAGTTCATTCTTAAAATATCCGCCATTTTTTCGACACCTGGTGATTATGTCTGCGGGATTGGGGCGCATACTGGGATTGGCTCCCACCAGTTCACAATACACTGCACACAGAGGTTTTGGAATCTGAAAATAACAAATCAACTTCAACATCCACTGATGTTCATTGAATCACACCAAAAAGCCTCACTTACATTCTCCAGACTTTTAAGTGACATGGGTCTCGGTAAAGGACCATTGAAAACTTCCCAGATCAAACATCCTAAGCCCCACATATCTGTTGAGCTGCAAACAAAAAAAAAACTTTATTCAAAGGAACAAAGGCTATCTAAAAAAAGGAAAGTTTCACTTACCACTTGGTGATGAGATGCTGCTTTGAAGAATCAGATTTTTCAGGTGGATCATATCTATCTAAAGTTGGAATTATTTTGGTGGGCAATGCATTTTCATTAACTCCAGCAACATACTCCACTCCTCCTAATTTCCATTCTCCTGCTGCATTTACAAAAACTGATGTGAGGCAGACATTATTATGACGGAGATTTCCATCATTTATGAGAAAGCTTAAAGCTCTCTGAAATAAAAAAAATAAATTATTGCCATCCATTACTAATAACAAAATAATAATAAATGACTAATACATTTACATTAAAAACCTATTTAGGTAAAATAAGGACTTATTTATTTAAGTTAATTCAAACTATATTTTATTTTAAATTTTAAGCTGTAAACAAAACTTACAGTTATTTGAAAAATACCCCATGACAGGTACAGATCTTTCTGATGTCCTTCTTTTGAAAGTGATCCAATGTGATTTCCCAATGGTTCTACATATTCAGTTGCTAAATATAAAGCTCGATCAGTCTGAAAACAGAAATACAGCAAATTCACATATAAAAAAATGGCTCACAACAATCGTAATTCATTCACATCATGTTTTAAATGAATAAAAGGAAAAGTAAACAAGTCCATTGAATTAAAACAATTTGTAAATCTTTGAGTAACCATGTGTACAGTTATGAAATGCCAAAGGAAATAACTTATGCTGATAAGGAGCTAAGATAAACTTAATCGCACACATTGTAAATGAAAGCTCAATTCATTACCTCCAAACTTTCTATGTAAGTGAGTATGCTCGGATGCCTCAATGTTTTGAGCCTTTTCACTGCAGCTTTACACATTTCTAACTGAGTATCATTTCCTTGCTTGACATCATATACAAATACAGAAACCTCTTCTCCACTTCCCTGTAAATAAAATTGATGCCATTTTATAAAAATACTGCGCTTATGCGTTTAACTTCATTCAATTGAAAACAAAGGCCAAATTATTAATTTTTAATTAACCCCATGTCATTCTTAGAGCAACATCGCTATCAGAGTTGACCTATATTCATGCGAGATTTCACTTTCGGAAAAATTCTTCCAAAACAAATATAATGCCAGAAAAGGAAGTACCTTTTTCCTCGCTTTATGTAAAGTCCATAAACTCTTATCTTCCAACCCAGGTACGGGTTCCCCGATTTCAAAAGCGAAATCTTTACTCGGGTCTCTCGAGAAAAATGACCACATCACCCTAATTTGTTATTGTTACCAACACTGAATAAAGAATATAAAACATTAAAAAAGCGAAACATGGGCTTTTTGTAAACTTCCAACGCGTTTAGTAAACATTCAATCAACTGAAATATTCGTCATGTTTCTTCATCAGCAGAAGACATGTTTTGTCGTGGCGCCAATAGAAATAATACGACGTGGTTACGTCATTAGCAGAAGTGCCTTCAGCTTGAGTACTGGTTTTAATGTAAGTCAGTCAGTCTTAAGGAAGGGTTTTCCGTGTTTATTTTATTTTACAGTCAATGCTTTTGAATGTCATTGAGTGTAATTTTTTATGCTTGTTAATAAAAAGTTTATTACGCAATTTTTCATTGGAAATTTGCGATTATTGGTAAAATATTTCAGTTTATATTGAGTATTTGTCACTTCGAAAGTGCAGATCAAAGATCAAACGTATTAATTATTTTCCGTTAAAATCTTCCATAGCGTAAGTAATTGATGAAATATAATAAAAATATCGCCTTTTTGAAATTCGTATGTTTTATAAAAGTGTTTCATTTAAAAATGAAATTGGGGTTTAGGTAGGAAATGGCCATGAATACACCTCTTTTGTTGCGATTGGTCGCGTCTTCCATTAACGCTGCAAATCAAGCAGGAAAAATAATAAGGGAAGTTCTGGCATGTGGAGATTTGGCAATTGTAGAGAAGGTGAATGTTTTATAATAATTTTTAAAAAGTAAGGACAGTTAACAATTTGAATCACTGCTGAGTCATTGCTTTTGAAGTGATTGTGATGAGTTTAATCTTGTTATTGAAAAGCCCAATTTTTTAAAATTTAAATTCTTCATTGTTTAAACATTTCCTAGAGTTCTGCAAAAATCACATATTAAGCTTCACTTTTTGTTTAAACTATGGCATGAGGAGTTGCAGGTGACTAGACTTGTTTATTTTCCCAGGGAAAGAATGATTTACAAACAGAAGCTGACAGATCTGCCCAGAAATGCATCATAGCCTCACTCTCCAAACAGTTTCCAAATGTGAGCATCATTGGAGAAGAGACCACTTCTGAGTGCGATGTCCCCCCAGAGTGGATCATAACTGATTCCGACCCCAAAGTACTGCAGCTTGAATGCCCACCTGAGCTTTCAAAAGTCTCCCCAAGTGATGTGAGTGTCCTTCCTGTCCACCACCTTTCTTCCATGAGTTCTGCTCCAGTTAAACTCCATTTTGCAGGTGGTTGTTTGGGTGGACCCTTTAGACGGAACCTCAGAGTACACTCAGGGATTGTTGGATCACGTGACCGTTTTGATCGGGATTGCTGTAGGAGAGCGAGCTGTCGGAGGGGTTATTCATCAGCCTTACTTTAACTACAAAAAAGAGAATGCGGAGCTGGGCAGAACCATTTGGGGAATACAAGGGATAGGCGTCGGAGGATTCACCCCGAAATCTCCGCCAGAGGGGCAGAGAATCATTGCAACGACGAGGTCGCATACGGACGCTCTCGTAACGGAGGCAGTGGACGCGATGGAGCCTACAAGCGTTTTGAAAGTCGGAGGGGCTGGTCACAAAGTAAATATCGAGTTACAAGAGCAAACGAGCTTTGAGGAATCGATAGTTTTAACGGTTGTTAATTACAGGTAATCCTGTTAATGGAGGGAGAAGCGCATGCTTATGTGTTTGCCAGCAAAGGAACCAAAAGGTGGGACACGTGCGCTCCCGAAGCGATCCTTCGGGCTTTGGGAGGAGAATTAACGGACATGGCTGGGAACCACTATTCTTACGCGAAAGACACTCCCTATTCAAACTCTAGAGGTGTTTTGGGCACTGCGAAAGGTGTCGATCACAAGTGGTATTTGAACAGAGTACCGAAAACGGTCACCTCGACCTTGAAGTAGAGGAAAAATTTCCCCTGAGTCACGTGCAATATTAATCCGCAATCAGTCTGGATAAGTTTAAATGGAAAACAGAAACGAAAACTAAAATAAAATTTATTGCCGCCTCAATATAATGGTAATCGACAAGGTCACGACTCATGAAAGTAGTGATTTTTGAAGTGCTATTGCATTCCAAGGTCACGAATTTAAACGGTAGAGTTGCAACTTACTCAGATGTAAAATCACAGAACCAAATTCTAAACATTCCTCAACTTCACAACGACTTCCATTTTAACAAAAATTTTTAATTACGTCTTGCCACAGTAACTTTTAGTTGAGTATAGTTTATAGTTGAGTAGCAATTTATTAAATAAAAATACGCATTTATATAATTGAGTGCAGTGCATTCTCAGTTATTCCGTCATCAGGGATGAAATTGTTTAGATATTACTGTAAAGAATAGTAAAGAGGTTTACGAAAGAATAATCAATAAGTGTTTTATAGTTAAAAATTCGGTGTGTTCATACGAAGTTAACCTTCGGACATCAATAATATATTTTCAAAGGCCATTTTTTTCTTGAGAACTCCAAATTAGAATTCTAAATTATTTTATTATTTTCTAAAGCAATTTTCGAAACCAAAATAAAAAAATTATAGCAATAAATTTATAACGTCTTAATAAAGTATCAAAATTTAAAAATTATGAAATTATAATTATAATAATAGAATAGATTATATTATATCGTGTTCATCTCTGGTAATTCATTGGTCGGATAAAATCATATCCCAAATTAGTGTTCATATTAAAAAAAAAGCAAATAAACAATTACACGTCCGTATTATCAAAGAAAACCTATATTTACATCATAATTGGGTAGTTCCTGGTTGAATTACTCTATGTAAGATTATTTAATGAATTCTTTGAAACACTATTTTGTTAAAGATTCCAAATTTTAATTCTGACTTATATTTTATTTTGTATTAATTTTGCAAATATATATAAAAATTTATTTCTTGTATATGTTAATCTATTTTTACCCATTTCTGAGGCAAAAATTATCTTAATAACGATAATTTTTAATTTGTAAATTTTGTTTAAAATGACTTTACATTTCGAAACGGTAAAAATTTTAAGGCCTAAATACTTATTCGGTTTTTTAACATTATGTTATCCTTTTGTGGGCAATAGCAATTTTGAGATATAGTATTGTATGATAGGACTTAAGTTATTTCATTAAACTATTGCTCGTTTACAATTATATTGTAACTTTTGTAAATATTACACTTAAATTACAGTAGAAGACATATAAATGCGCAGTTATCCAGTAACGGCGGACACAACCAATAAAAACATTCATGAGTATTAATTCCCCGATTAGCTAACCCGAAATAGTTTACCTACACCTTTTCGAGAGATTATGCACGAATATTCGAGTTTAAATAATTAAGATCGAAGACATCTATAATTTGGCCTTGTTGACGAGTAAACGAAGTTCTCTTCGCAGAATTTTCCCACTCGGATTTTTTGGGATTTCGTTTATAAATCTGACTCCGCCATGCAGCCTCTTTTGCGGCGACACTTTTTCTGAAAATCAAAACTGATTCAATCGAAAGTCCTTTTCGGCTTATAACACTCAAAATGAATAAAACAGTTATTTAATCTTATTGAAAACAAAGATTTGAATGTTTAGTGTCGAACCAAAGTTGGGTTCGAAAGTATTATCATTCTTTAAATATTCTTTATTACATATATTTCATTATTTTAATATATTATTATTATTATTTACATAAATCTCTATTTTATAACCTTAAATCTTTGTTTTAATAAAATTAAAATAAACCGTTAAATAATTGTTTTGTAGACCGTTACCGGCTATATAATTTTGAATCTGTTTTTCCGTTAATTTGGCACCGGGTTGTAAAACAACAAAAGCCAGCGGAAGTTCTCCTGCAACTTCGTCTGGTATTCCAATTACCCCAGCTTCTTTTATTTTGGGGTGGTTAATTAGCAATGCTTCCAATTCAGCAGGTGGCACCTGAAATGCATCCATAATTAAACTCGATTAGATTTTTAGGGTGAAATTTTTCGCCATTAATCACAACGCCTACCTGAAAACCCTTATATTTGATCAATTCTTTCAACCTCTCAACGATATAGAGAAATCCTTCGTTGTCATAATAGGCAATATCACCTGTATGAAACCAGCCCTGACTGTCGAAGGACGTTCTCGTCGCTTCCGGATTATTCCGATACCCTTTCATGACGAACGGACCTCTGAAGCACAGTTCTCCTTTTTCAAACGGAGGCAGCGCTTTCCCAGTGGTTAAATCTACCACCTGATGAACGTAATTACTTCATTATGTATTACTTCATAATTATTCATTACCTCTTACCTTACATTCCATCCCAGGAGCGATGGTACCCGAAGATCCCATTTTCGTCATACCTTTCGGAAAGGCAACGCAAGCAATTGATAACTCAGTCATTCCATAGCCTTGCTGAATGTCAAAATTCAATTTGAGTCTTTTCTGAGCGGCCATTTGAGTTTGTTTGCTGAGAAGAGCGGCTCCACAAGTGATTTTTTCAATACTTGACAGGTCATACTTTGAGACAAGCGGATGTTTGCTCAGGAATACAATAATGGGTGGAACGACGTAGAGATGGGTTACCTGAAATTCAAAAAGAAAGTTACTTTTACTGCGAATTAAAGGTGTTTTTAAAATGTATAAGTCAGAGGTAAATCCTTTAATGATTCCATCAGCCATTACCTTGTATTTTTCAATCGCCCTGAGAAAACCTTCCTCTTCAAATCTCATCATTACCACATTTAGAGTTTTATATAATAAGCTGGTTAATAAAATGCAAGACCCGTAGCCGTGGAAAAAGGGTAAAAGTCCCAAAACGACTTTCTGTTGTGATTTACTTTCCCAAAGAGTTCTGAAACATTCAAATATAAGCAATTAAAAGATTGTGGATTTGGAATAAAAGGCCAAAGAGATGTGGGTTCAAACTGAAACTTTACTTAGTGAAGTCCAGAAGGCAGAAGATGTTTAGGTGTGTCAATTCCACACATTTGGGTAATCCTGTTGTACCACTGGAACAAAATAAATAAGCGACGGATTCTTCAATTTTTAGGGGTGGAAAGCGGTAATTTTCAAATCTCGCGGAATTTTTCACGAGGGCGTCATAAGAAGAAAACTTTCCACTGGAATCAGTCATTCCAAACACAATGACTTCTTCAATGAATGGGAAATGTGAGAGACATTTTTCAAGTTTACTGACAACAAATGGTGAGGCAAAAATTATCCTGGGCCTTGAGATGCTCAGTGTGTGGATTAGTTCATCTGAAAAAAATTTTTAAAATGCTTATCATAGAAAATCATCAAATAAGTTGCAAACTTTAATATCATACCAAAATTATAAATTGGGTTTAAGGTGCTGCATGTGGCTCCAGCTGCAAGTATTCCCAAAGTGACAGGAGCATATTCCAAATTATTTTCACTGCAGATTGAGACCACATCTCCTTCTTTAATTCCCTTCAACTTCAGACCTTCTGCTACTTTTACTGTGGCTTGAACAATATCTTCAAATGTTAATGATTTCCCATTAAGGGAATTCACCTGACATGAAAAAATTATATTGTAAATGCTACGACATAAATACTTATGTTCAAGAAACAATTTAAGGCATAAATTTTTTCTTACCATTGCCACAGATGACCCATATTGTTTAATTTCTCGTAAAATATATTCAGCAACTGATAATTTGCTTACTGGAATTGGATTGGGATTGACCAATATGTAATCATGTGTCAGAGTTGGAAGTGAAGTCATTGTTTAGTTTAACTGAAAACATAGACAGTTTATTTAAAAACTATTGAACTTTCAAGTTAATGTATTTATGAAATTTTTTGAAAAGTTCTGAACCTTTGAGTGTCAAAGCTAATCAAATTTTTGAAATTATATAACATTTAGGAAAGCAAAATTGGATAAAATAATATAAAACTTTTAATTTCACCTACATTTTAAACAGTATATATAATATAAATTTCGCGACGTTTAAACAGTTTTATAACTTTCCTTTGCGACGATCTTGAACTTAATAAATGATGAAATAATTAAATAAAAATTACTTTAATAAATTTGAATACTTTTAAATAATGAAATACTTTGAGATTTGTTTTCTTCTTGGAAGAACGCTGCAAGTGAACTTTTAACTTTTGGCCTAAAATATACGTAAACAATCACGTAATGCAAAATTTAGAGACGGTTTACTTATCAGCAAGGTGATATCTTTTAATTTCTTTCAAATCATCGACTCACTTTATCTACGGCATAAGTGTCGAACAAGCAATGCTTGAGTAGTCCTCAATACCTGATTAAATGCACTTTTTGAGTATTATTTGTAAAGTAGAGGGGTTTAATACTTTAAGAAATTTCCAGGTTTCAACTTTTACACAGTCATGAAAGAAAACTGATTAGCACGTCTTATGTCATAAGCTTCTCCTAGAGAGACTGATCGAAAAGAAATAAGTTGTATCAGTGATAAAATCTCGAAAAATAATGAATTCGTTATTTTCATTCGAAAAAATTTTTTAGGAAAAAGAAATTAAATACAAGACATTATTTATCACGTGATGAAAATTGGTATATGTAATTTTAAAAATCTTATTAAAACAGAAAAAAATAATTCATTATAAAACTGCAACAATAAAGCAAACGTTTTAATATTTTTTGGCACTTTTAGTTGCCCCAATATTTTTAAAAACCGTGGCGCTAGAAACTCATTAGAAACCGAAATGAAATTCTTTAATGAGATAGTTATTTATTCTATGCTCCTGAAGAGCATGAAAAAGGCGGGAACGGATTAGCAGTATCTAGTTGGAGTAGTCTACCTCAGCAGTTTATATTATCGAAGATGTCTACTAAAAAAGAGAGGCTTTTAAGGAAGTTAAATCCAAGTTTATTAAAAATGACTCCTAAATTAAGTGGTGATACCGGTTCATTTATTGATTTGGATTCCAAAGACTCTCTTGAGGATGGTGCCAAAAAACTCATGATGAGGTTTTTAAAAAATCAAGACATTTGTGGACAAAACAAGCGAAGTTTTGGGCAAAACGAGGAGGAAGTGACAATCTCAAGTGCGAAATACAATGAAAACGAAGAAATTTGTGAACTGATCACAGAAAGGTTGAGACTCCCATTCGTTAAAAATGAGGAGACTGACACGTCTGACCGACCCGGTAAGAGGTTACAAATGCTGAAAATGGAGTTGCAAGAAAAAATTTCGCAGAAATGGGAAGAAGAATACAAAAAGCGTATCAGTGAAAATAAAAAAATTGAAATAAATCGTAAGCAAAGGAAAAAGAAGACTCGTGCTAATTCAGGCAGTGAT
The DNA here is from genome assembly GCA_028293925.1 of Brueelia nebulosa. Taxonomy (NCBI): domain Eukaryota; kingdom Metazoa; phylum Arthropoda; class Insecta; order Psocodea; family Philopteridae; genus Brueelia; species Brueelia nebulosa. Next base: position 139,785 of record JAQIBA010000063.1, on the reverse strand, counting down.
TCTGAAACCAGTGATGAAAAAGGTAAGTGTGAAATTTTATTCTCTTTAAAAAACACTTTTGATGGTTCTAAATAGTTTGTCCTTTTGGTTTTAGACATTGGTGAAAAGGAGGATTATGAGGAGAATTGTAGTGATAAAGATAATGAAGCTAATATTGAGAGTGATGGCCAAGATGAAAATCAATCTGATGGAATGATTGCTCATGGGGATCAACAGAATGACAAAAGCAATGATTGTGAAAGTATCAAAGAGATAGTTTTGGAAAAGGATGATGAATATGATGACAATGAAGCCTGCTCTTTGGTGCCAGCCTATCAACCTGGAGGTGGACTTTTGTATGGAGGTTCAGAACTTACCCAGAATGATGAGGGATTACCACAAAATTTATTGTCTCCATCTTTAAGACTTAGCATGAATGAATCACCCAAATCTAAACTGTCAGAGGTATTTCAAAATGTTTTTATAAAGACTTAGTTTGCATTTAAATCCTTTAACTCAAAAAAGACTTTTCAAAAGTTTAGAATGTGGATCATTTCTTATTAAAAGAAATGCAAATCAACTTAATAATTTAAATTCTCTTATTTTCAGAGCTTCAGTGAGAAAACCCCAAATAAGAAAGATTACATTTCAAATGAAGATGATGATAGTTTATTGATTGGAAAAAAAAAATTATTTTCTCAAAATACAAGTAATTCATTTGATCTCAATGATGCTTTTGAGTTTTGTTCAGGAAAATTTCCAGGTTAGTAGCATTTTTAGTATTCACTGCATGAAAGTACATCATGGTTTTGTATTCTATATTTTTACCTGTTTTGCTACACTTTTTCTGTCTGAAATTTCATTAAAAAAATATTTTGGTTTAGATGCTGATAATGTAGGAAGCCAAAACCTGATGGAAGGGAATGCAGATGCAAGTGATTATGAAGCTGATGTTGAAGACAAGGATGAGTTTGAGGAGGAGGACAAAGAAGAAGAGGAAGAGTTTGAAGAGGAGGATAAAGAAGATGAGGAAGAGCTTGAAGAGGAGGATAAAGAAGATGAGGAAGAGCTTGAAGAGGAGGATAAAGAAGATGAGGAAGAGCTTGAAGAGGAGGATAAAGAAGATGAGGAAGAGCTTGAAGAAAAGGAAGAGGAAGACAATAATGTTGAAGTTCAAAATGCAACTGAAGAACTTTTAAAGAATGGTCAGAAAGTCAGAAAGGTAAATACAGTGACAACTTTGTAGTTCAATGTTAGTATTTCAATGCCATATTTCTTTAATTGAAATTTCAATAAGTGAATTTTATTTTCTGCTTTATTTTTAAAAATAAAAGAAATTATTAATGAATGTCAGGTATCTCAAAGTATTTCTGTTTTTTTAGAACATAATAGCTTTTGAAGATAGTGAAGAAGAAGAAGAGATGGAAAAAGACACTGAGGACAAACAAGTTGATGAAGTTGAAGAGACCCATTTGAAAGCAGATGAATTATTGTCTGAAGATGAGGACTCCAAATTGAACAAGAAAACCAGAAAGAGCTTACATTTTTCAGGTAGAAAACAATATAAAAACAAAAATATTCTGAGAAACTGTTGTTAAATTCATTTTGTCATCAGATGAAGAAGATGAGGTGAGTGATCGTGAGGATGGAGATGATAGCGAAGAGGTTAACGATGAGGCAGACGAAGAAGCCGATTCAGACAGTGAGAAAGCAGATGACGAGGAAGAAGACTGCGATGTAAGATCAGTTCAGTACGATTCAGAAGAAAATGAAATAATCAATCCGAAGGAGTTTTTCGAAAAAGAAGCCGAATTAAGTGGTTCAGAATGGAGTGGAGATGAGGACGAAAGAGGTTTGGATGAATTCGACGCAGAAGAGGGGGACGCTGACAATTTGGACAGTAACGAAGTCCGCTCACAGCTGGAGAAAATTCACATGTAAAAAATCTCCTTATTTTATATTACTTTCTGTTATTTGCCATTTGCGATCTGATAGAAACTAATTATGGTTTTCATTTAAAGACGGCGAGTGTTGGACGACGACGCCAAAGAGGTTCGCCTAATTCAGGAGATTCTTTTTGAAGACGGAGATCTCCACAGCGATGGCAAACGCAGAGATAGAAAATTCAAGTGGAAAAACCTCGGTAAGCTGATTTCTGGCGTTGTGTCGCCTTTGTCGAATGATAGTTTAAATAATTTAGTGTTTATTTAGGGACATTCGAAGACCAAGGAAACGAAGAAGAGGCAAAGGAAGAAGGAGAAAGCAGCGATGACTGTGCGGAAGAAGAGAAGCAACGAAAACTACGTTACGAAAAAGAATTATTTTTAATGGGGAAAAAGGTGAGAGTTTGAATTGGGTTCTTTCTGCCTTCATAGGGAAAAGTAAAAATGTGAAATGGTTTTGTTCCAGAAGGGTGACATAAGTTCGGACGAGGAAATCACTGGCGATTTCAAAATGGTAAAAGTTACCAGAGTTAAAGCAGTCAGTAGCAGTAATACTGGGCCTGACCAATCAAAAACTGTGATGAATTATACTGAAATAGCTAAAAATACGCTTGTCTCTGTAAGTGTTCACACTTATTCTTTAGGTTTTTAACTTCATTTCCTGTGGAGTAAAATAATAAAAACAACTGTATTGAAGATTGTATTGGCAGAAATGTTCACTTAATGGCATCGATTTTTTTTTCTAGAAAAGAGGTTCCTTTCTGGCTAGAAACGAAGAGTTCTTGTCAAGACTTGCCAAAGCCACTGCGGGTGTAACGAACAATTTATCGGGTCCCAAAAATTCCAGGAATTTTGTTTTCGCGACTAAAAGTCCGGACAAGAGTAACTCGGAAAAAAATACTGTAAGAGAAGTCGACGTACAGCAATGTGCTTCTTTCTGATTTTAATTAATTACATAAACGGGCCTTTATTTCCAGACGTGCAAGCGACAGGTGGAAGACGCCGAGAACTGTGCTAGAGTGGAAAAGAGAATGAAGATTCTGCCCTCCGAGGTCGATACGGGACCTTCCATCTTTGACTTGTTGGTCTGAAAGGGTAATTATTCCACTCTATATAAAAAAAAACTGGCGGTTGTACTTCTGTAAATATACATTTTATTACTATTATCGATTTATAAATAATAATTGATTGCACAGTTTCACGCAGTCGACATAAAAACATACTTTTATAACGTTTAAAGCTTTTCTGAAGTTAATACTTAGCAGAATTTTCGTTGAATATTGAAAAATTAACAGTCTAATTAGAGAGGAATAAAACCTAAAATAAAAAAATGTGTGAAGACCTTGTGATAACACAAAGTCGCTTTTTCGCTAATTTATAATGTGGATAATTTGGTTTTACTGAAATTTCAAGACCTTATCTTAAAATAAATTGAAGACTCAGTTAAATCTGCGGGCAAACACAATTCGTTTGTCCTTTGGATTTATTGCGGTTTATGTAATTATTATTCAGGTCATTATGGGAAATGACACTCGTAAGGGAAAGCCCCATGACAAAGAAATCAATGCCTGGGCACGTTGCAAAGTGTTAACTTCAAAAGATTTCAACTGAAAGCATAAATAAAGTAACAAACCTATAATAACAAAAATAACTGAGATCAAACACAAGAAAATAAACGAGTAATCGCATGCGTTTTTACCTGTTTTAATAATGGTGGATTTTGTTGTCTCCACCGAAATATATTATATTATTGCACAGTCAGTGTAGTTGACATTTAGGCCATTCTCCAGCGCAGGAGAGCACTGTGAGGGTGAATAGTCAAGGCTTAGGGTGTGAATTTTCCCAGCAGTCACCCACCACTCTTCTAAGCGGTCTGTCATTATTTTTTAATTTGTTATAAGGAGTTGGAAGAAATATAATTAATTCTCCCTCCTATTATATACTCTTTTTCAACGAGTATTTGATTTAATCTTATAGCTAATGGAATCGTGTGCCTTTGATTGGCTATTCAAATGACGGAGACGCCGTTAACGCTGAACGGCTGGAAGAGCCTCGGTTCTTCCATGAGCGCCTCCGCCAAATAGTCTGAGATCCTCTGAGGGAGTCTCAAACTCTCCAACAGCTCCACCGATTTCACCCTCTTAACGATTATATCCCTGCATCTGTCCTGAAGGTTGACGAACTCTCTCCTCTGCCCGTTGAGCGTCATTTCCGTTTTGGCGGCGGTCGAACACACGAACGGGTACAGCGGTTCGCTGCACCTATGCAAATCTCGAAAAGCCACTCCCAAATTCTTGCCGTCTTTGTAGTAAGTAAGAGTGCCCGCGACTCCATCGTATAAAATCCCTGCAAGTCGGTGACATTAGTCTCTCATTTTGGAGGCGAATGGTCATCGGGGGACTTACCAATTGTAGTGGGCTCGTTCTCCCGAAATGGTTTCGTGAAGGGCGCCCATTTTCCAGCGTGCCACAGCAGCCCTTTGTGAGACAGTCCCCACCCCTGATTATCCTCCCCCAGCAAATTGGTGAACGTGTTCGCGTGGAGCCTGGCGCGCCTCGTCGCCACCCCGAACATCATACTCGTACCGAATATCCTCTGCGACACCCTCAGCTCCCAATAGTACCTCCCCGCATCGAGGGCTCTTGTACCCCTCACCCCCGCAGTCCCTGAGCTCCAGTTGGGGTGGAAATGGGCGATGCGGAGGCCGGGGCCGTAAATCCTGACCTCGTGGCTTCTGTCGCGGCGGTTCCACGACCAGTGGTCCTCGCATCCATAGCATAGGGGAGGCGGTTCTTTGTCGGAATCGTCTTCACATTGCTTCTCGATCATGACTGGCCACTGGTGTTTGGGTCATAATTCCGGCTGTTGTCTAAAAATAATATAATTCCGATGGATGTTGTGCTTTTGGGGAGGTCAAAAGTATTCATAATTTTGCAGGCGAATAACATTGGTTCAGTTTAAAACCTTTTGCCATCAAACAACATTAAATATCATACATTTGTTTCTTCAGTTATTGGCCTTAAATCTTTCCTGCCATTTTTTTAAACGGAAATCTAAAAAATTTGGGGGATCACAAACAAAATGTGATGAAATTTCAATTACTTTTCGGTCTCCCCCATAACAAAAAATCTCACTAATAAAATGCCACTTGTGAAATCTTTTATTCACATCTCTTCGCATGAGGTAAACGTGAGAGCGACGACACGCAATTTTGTTAGCAAAAGTTGAAATACGTCTTGTTATTTTAAAAGCGCCTTCTAAAAGGAAAAGTGCCAATTAACATCCCACATATTACTGCGCGATGTATTATTACTTCTATTTATAAGAAAAAAAAACTATGCCGTTGTGATTGTCACCGATCATTATTGTTGCCATCGTAAGATTGTCATTTTTCTTATCATTGCATAACGCCCAATTAAGAGATGATAAGTATGGGTTTGGTATCAAAAATTAAATGATGGAATAACATATTCACCTCAAGGAAAATGGTTTTATTAACCCTTTGAACTCGTGTGGATATTTTTAACGGCTAACTGGAGATTATTTTAGTTTTGAGAATTGTTTAAATAATTATTTGAGAATCATACAATTTGCTAAAACAGTGTTTATTATGTAATTTATAAAGATGAAGGCTCCTTCTCATGGAAAAGTAAGAGTTTTTAAAGTTTAGGCCATACGAGTGCAAAGGGTTAATTCTTCACGAAGGGCAATCGAGACTTTCATTTGATTTTCGACAAAATGGACGTAGAATTTTGCTACGGTAATTAAATTCAGTCGTGAGTCAGTATTAATAAATGAAGATATAATAATTTAATTTGTATAATTCGTGTTTATACGTTAGACCTGACTATCTGCCATTGTATCGTTGATTACATTTTACAATTATTCCCTTATCTGTGGTCATTCCTGTTCAACAGCAGGACTTATTGAATTGTTTTACTGGCTTTTAGAGTTGAAAATTAAATTTAAACCATTCACGAGTCTTTTAAAAGCAATTTATCGATATCACCAGTGCATTTTAACAATAACCCCAGCTAAGAGCACAATTAATTCCCTTTCAAACACCACATTAATCTGGAAAAATAAATAACCCAGAAATCGGTAATTAAAACGGCATTCATTTGCCTGCGACAAGAGTTTGTTTATTTATTCATTCTCCGGTTATGGCACTTCCTATTATTCAGGCACTTAAGTGGGATAATTGCTCCTTTTCTCTAAAATTCCGCTTCCAAGCTCTCTCGAATCTTAGGGCTCTCGCTCCAACATGGCAAACTGAATGGAAACGGATGTTTTTTAAAATCCGCTCAACATTTTCCTCCGTGGCATCTCTCAGTGACGTGTTTGGTGAAAAAATTTTCCGAAAAGTGAAAGTGTAAATAAAAGAAAACTCACCATTGATGGAAATCCCGACCGGTACGCACCGCCATAATGAATCATTCAACCTCCGAGTCGATTTTCAGAGTGACGTCATCGCAGAGTTTGCGTAATAAAGGGCGCGTGCTTTCATTCACTTTCCCTCGCCCTCGCCGCCCTCCGCTAGGGGATGTTTGGGGCACGGCTCCGGCTTCGTTTCCCTCCCTGAAGGCATCCGCCCTCTTGGGTGAACGGACTCTCACAGAAGGAAATCGGTGGGTGCAGCCCCGAAGAAATTGAGTGTGATTTTGGAGAAAGGAATGTGACGGAAGAGGTTTTCGCATATGGAAAGACCGTTATTAGCGCGTTGGAGGTGACTTTAAGAGAGAAAATGCTTTTTGCACGTTTTGGAAACGATGAGTTTTCACAATTAATGAATGTCTTTTAGTTAAAAAATAATATATCAACTTTGCCATACCTGATAATATTGAATGACGGTGGAAAAAAATTTTTGGTCACCATTTCGGGGCTTCTTTTCTCCAAACATTAAATCTAACACTATTAATTCTTTTCAAAAAACCACTATACCTTTTCCTTTGCCGATAATAGGTACCTAAAACCATTTCCTTTTGAAAAAAAGTACAAAACAGTGTGACTGCCATGAAAAGCGTTAAAAAATTATACGCAAAAAACAAAAGTTCAAAAGTTCATTAAGAAAAAAATTGTAATTATGTTTTTATTTTGTAATTGATTTGATTGTAGTGGGATGCATTTGTTTAAAGAAAATAGATGTATAATTTTTATATATAATAGACAATTTATATTTCTTTTTATTATAAAATATAACTTCTTACTTTGAAGACTTAAATTATTTTTCATCCTTAAAATATTATTTTCTTCTTAAAAAAATTTGTTTTCTTTATATATTGTCAATTTGAATGTTTATGTGGGTAATTAAATAGTATATAGTCATTTGCAATTATAAAAAGAGAAGACATTGTATAAAGAAATACGAGTTTTTTGATTTGTGTTTTTGAGGATTAATTTTTGCATGTGTTCGTGGAAATGTGAATCTTTTCAGGAACGATTTTCATAAATTAGCAGAAGAAGCTAAGGTTAAAATACAAAACAAAATCAGGAGGCGGTCGGGAAGTCCCATCATCGCATCGTTTCTGCAAGGGCAAATCAATCCCGACTTAAGCTGGAATATCTAGTGACCTAAATAAAAGCAAGGTCATATGTACTTGTGGGTTTGGTGATAGTACACCAATGTCGACCTGGGACTGTCACCAAAACCGCAGTCCGTCAAAAACTGTCAGAGAGAAAAACACAGGTACAGTCTGACTTCGCATTTTGGGTTGGCCTTATGAGAACACCATTCGGATGCCTGTAATTCTGGATCATCCCGAAATGAAAAGTCGTCACCTCTCTGTGTAAACTTTCCATGTAAACTCCAGTTCCGAAAAGCTTCACAAATCCCCGTGGAGATGTGTCACTCCCGGCACTCTAAAAAGCTCCCCCCGGCCGTTGAATTCCCACTGGCAGCGCGACCTTCTTACAGGGAGATGCACGGATCGAGTGTGCGTGCCTATTGTAGTTGAGATACCTGCCCACAGGTGTGCTGTCCACCGACGAGCCAGTCTTGAGTTGGTCGTTCCTGGAGTGAAGTGCCCAGCAGGTGAAAGATGTATTTTAAATGTGTCAAATGATTTTTATATTTGTGTTCAGGTGATTTTATTGAAATCGGGACGCCATGCGTTGGGAGGTTGTACTGCTTCTCTTTCCCGTGTGTTTCATCCACGTTTTCTGTGATGATCGGACTAAAACGGCCAACGGAACCGCGTCTGCTACTGGTAAGAAAGCTTTCTTTGATTATAGTGGGTTGTAACTGGGAGAAACATGGAAAGAGGTCAGAAGGAAAAGAGTACCTGTGAACGATCCGGGGGAACCGATTATGGGAAAGCAGTCAGGTTGCCTTTCGAACGAAAATAACACTCCGCCATAACCATTGTCAAGTGGTTTTGTACTTAATGAAGGTGCTTGAATTTGCAGCCAAACCGATTTTTGGTATCTGGTTCAGTTGAAATTGCTTCAGCCTGGGCATAAATTAAGGGAACACTCGTTGAGCAATCCGTTCATTGTTCTCCAGCAATTATCTTATTAATTCGCTCTGGAACCGCAGTCTTCGGCGTAAATCCATCCTCTGTGCAGTCCCTCAACCATAATTGATCCATAAAACCGGCAGTCATTCCGGCGATATCCTCCGGCCTTGAATCAGATGGATGATCCTCATCCTGTTCCAGCCTGCTCCCCAGGGCAGCTTCCCAAGGCCGCCCCCAGTCAAAGCCTAATTAACACTAAATTCACGCGTGAAATAGCAAGATGTCGTCTACTGGCATGAAGACGGAAAATGTTGGCCGTGCCAATTTTGTATTTCATCCAGTCACGATTCCCTTTCTACGGTTCGCCCATGAACCGAAATGAACCCTTAATCGTGGCATATCATGTTCGCGCACAGTTCGATGAGAAAATGGAATCTGCCATAATCTAGATCTTCGGTGGAAGCGATCATGAGTGGTAGAAAGCGGAATTGGCGATCGTTTCCGACATACTTAGCACCTACGTGGGCCACGCATTCAGAGAATAAGAGAATACGCTCTCGCTTTTCACAGTCAACTAATAATCGGTCGGATCTTGACTCGGACAACCTTGGGATTTACGTGTGAAATTATGCTAACGAGGATCTCAGGTGATTTCTGGAAAGAGAACTTCGTCGTGAGATTCGTGGAAACTGTAAGTGTATGGATGGAACGGCAGCTGAAATAACAGACCGAATAAAGCACAGACAGACTGTGCATAGGGGGGACGAATAGTCCTTTCGCGGCAAAGGCCCCTCAAGTAGAACAGACAAACACGGATATAAGAGACCGTCCCAGAAACACCACCCGGCCTCCTCTGCTAAATTTGTTGGATTTATTCGCTGGTCTTGAACTGTCTCCCCACTTGTCATTGCACTCGAATGACACTCCCTTCATTTACTCCGTTGTTCTCTCTTTTGTCGGCATCGGATTGCTTCGTCTCATTTTAAGTCTTTTCGATCCCCGTTTGGATTCGACGATTATATATCTGTTTGTTTAAATAACCCTGATTTCTCGGAAAACGTTCATTTCCAGTGACTGCATTGAAATGAGATAATCAAGGAGATTTTAATTTTCTTAAAATAAGATAGTCATTTTGAATTTATTTAAAATAAAACAGGGCCATTTAAAGGATAAGAAAGCTTTTATTTAATTAAGGAAGTTGAATATCAACTCGAGATTTAAAGTCTATGGTTAAAAAAATAGGCGGCAAATTCAAATTTTGAAACGTCCTACATTTATGCACTCAGTCAGGATGAAATGTACTTTTGCATTGTATCTAATTCGAAATTGTTTTTTTTTCTGCGGCACTCAATTCCGTTCAAACATGAAATAAATGGAACTGTACGTGCCAGTTTACTGTAATTCTGCACTCTCTATTCGGCATAAGTGCCAAGTAAAGAGACTGAGTCACTAATTGTACTGTGTTCCTGTGATGTAAGCCGCTTTGGGCGCCAAGTGCAGGAGTCGAGTGCTGCTTGAGCAAACTCAAATGGGAATTGGAGTACGTTTTTCTATTGTGGTTTAGCTTTGTCTCAAAGAGAGAGAAACTCAATGAGGTCGCACTCTGTCCCTACTGAACTTTTATAGAAACAATCAGACTTAATTTTAATGAGAAAGCCTCGCATTCGATTGTTTGTACGAAACATTGATTGAACTGTGATTTAAGCAATGCAGTATGTGGACTTATTCTGTTTACCACATTCCTCATCATAAGTTACTTTAACACTGGAATGATGGACAACATGATTTCTTATTTTGTTTTCCACTTATTACTAAAATTTGTCTTCAGATTAGAAATAATGACATATATTATTTCAAATATAATGTAATAATTGTTACGCATTGTTCACTTTTCCCGTGAGATTGTTTCAGTTTGTCTGTTTTCTTGTGTTTTTTTCCAGCTTTGACTCTCACCCAGAGTCAAAATGGCTGCGTTGACCGTTGCGTTGTTAACACGAAAGGGGTGACTTCCAAATGTTGCTGAACCTTTGTTTAGGTTTGAAATAACTGTTCGCTCGAAGACAAAGGGATTTCCAGGAAATTGTGTTGTTGTTAGTTTCACGAAGCAAAATGAGTGAAAATCGTAAATTTGGAGGCGAGGATGGAAAAATCAAGGCTGCCAACCTTCGGTTTTCGCTCCCGCTTTGGCTTCGCTCGAAATCCGCCTTTGCAAAAACACGATGAGTTTTCTATTCGCCGACCTGATTTCTCGGTTTGAATCGTTTCCTGAGACGGAAGTCGGACGAAGGGGAGCAGCAGGTGTTTGGGCTCCCCAAAAACGTCACTTTGTGTGCCACGAATTCCATTATCGCATGAATCACCGATAGCAGCAGCTGTTGATCCGTTAATGACCTGAGCATTGTTTCATTGAAGTAACGGCGATTTAGAACCGGTTCGCGCCTCGCCGTCCTTGGCTGTGCCCCGTGAACGGAGAAGACCCTAATCACGATCCGACATTCATACTGAGTTTATTTGAAAAGAAAACCAGTGGATGAGGACCGTTTTTCGAAGAAACTCCTCCGAGAAAGTAAAGAAGTTGTGCCCGAAGACGATCGTTGCTGGCCTCGGGATATGGGTCTCTATACATTAAATTCAAATTGATATGGTCTCTTTAGAGCGCAAAAGTGGGACGCAGCTTCATTGAGTTCAGCATTTTCGAGAGCGTTTAACTCACAACCGGCCTCTCACCTTTGAGTTTTCCATTCCGCCTTTTTATTCTCGCAGCCACCGAGACAAATCGTTCGGTGAGTAAAGTTCAACGTTTAACTGTGGCTTCAGTCTGAAGGACATCTTTCCATCTCGGCCGACCATAGGTGAAACTTTCCCTTACTTTAATTAGATGCTCGATTTCTATCAGGTTGAGTCATAAGTAACTTCCCTTCCATTATCATACATTTTCCGTTAATTAAACTGTTTAATTAATTACGAAGTAGTCATCCTTTATGTTATTACAAAATTGCCTTTCTTTAGTCCTTCACCGTATGCATATGCATATAATATCTCAGTCATAGAGAATACATGCTCAAACAATAGAATCGACATAGCTGCTGAAAATTTTAAAGTCGGTTTGAGTCACTGCCATTGTAAACTATTTTACAATCAAATTAAATTTGTTTTAATTATGGTAATTTTTTGTATCTGAGACGTACTGTTATGGATACAAATGGGTTATCAGAACTTTGAGAAAGTTATTGTAACATAAGACGGAGAGAAAACTGAAAGTCACAATTTTATGTCTATTCAGAAGTGATCCTGTTTAATTATTAAATTATTATTATGGAGTATAAAAGTGGACGAAATTGTATTTTGTAATGGAAACTTCTGCCATTTATGAACATAAACCTTCTCAATGGCAATTTCATTTTGTGCTCTTTACCTGTTCGTTTTGTCCTAATGTCCCGTCATACCTGTTCACGCAGACCGTCTTAATGATACCTTATCATTACCCAGTTTACCTGAGTATTGCTTTCTGAGGGTCACTTCCCCCCTCAAACCGTTTCCTTTAACTGAATTTTTTCAGTTAAAAAGTGTTGTTTTTTCTTTGTGAGAACACTTGAGTGATTTATTTTCTCACACGATTTCGCCATTTTGTTTGAGGCAAATGCGTTATCAATTGAAAAATTTGAAATTTGGTTTCTAAACGCTCTTCAGTTGTGATGTTTCTTAAATTATTTCCATTGAATTTGAAGAGCCTCACTGAATTAAATGAGTAACTAAACCCGACGGGGAAAGCATTCGAAGGGAGGGGGAATAAATAGAATGTGAAAGAGCTAATAACTTCGTTTTCTGTGAAACAACTCGATCGTGAATGAAAAGAACCTGCGAACTCAACCAATTTGAAGAGCTAAAATGCAACACTCCAAATGGCACTCAATGAGAAATGAAATTTTCGGGTAAATGAGAATTTAAATGTCTCGAAGAATAAGAGAAATAATGAAAACGTCGAGTAAATCCGAATCAATAATTTAATTTCGATTATTTTAATTAATAAATTTTTACACGGATTTATTTCACTCATCGTTTTGTGTGCGATCATCCCCGACTTCCCCATAATCGATTTGATTCAGATTTTAAGTAAATTTTTTCCCACGAGTCGGATGAAAATGTTATCTTCACGGTCGCAGACAAACATTTAATTAATGGAAATGTTAAATGTGAACAGATGCGGCTTTATTGAATTCCTTCGAATGACCACCGCGCCTTGAATTTACATTCCAAAGTGCTGGTTTTATGACTGCTGTCACAGTTGGCAGCCCTTCCAACTGAATAAAATGAATTTACTCTCAGCGTAAAATATCCAAAATTGCTTTTTGGGGGAACTGAAGAGCCAAAATGTGCAGAAGATCCGGTTGTATTAATTGATTTTCGCAATGGCGGAGCCCAAGAGTATTTCATCTCAAACGCGTGTGTGATTCTATAACAGTTGTGGTCGTTTTGAGAACAAAGCCTCACAGTGGTTTGAAATGAAGAAACGTTGCGCAATTTTTATCCGAGCGAAACTAAACAAAAAAACCCATTCGGGAAAAGTGAAAGAAAAAGTCGAGACTAATAAATCCGTTAAAAAGCCGAGTTGAAATGATGATGGATTCTTTTTCAGAATGGCTAATCAGCGAGAGTCCCGATGGTTCAAAAACCGAAAACAATGCTTTCGCCAAAGGCAGGCCTGCCAATGTCACTTCAACCGAAACCGGACGGTCGGCTGCGGAAGGAAACAACTCGAGGCCATTGGACGATTTGTCCCTGGACGACGTCCCTATGCTCATGCACACTCACGACATGTCAACGCGCCCCCCCATGCCCTCCATCAACAGGACGACCTGCACCGAAAATTCAAAGAAGTATAAAGCCGGGGAGAAGTTCTACAGGGGGTGCGAACAGTCGTGCGAGTGCACTTCTAAAGGGGAGATAGTTTGCGGGGAGCGGTGTAAACTTCCCTACAGGGCGAAGGGGTTGACTCCGAAGGACGCATTCTGTCAGGAGATTCCCACTCCGGATGAATGCTGCGTGGTTCTGCAATGCACTCAAGACACGGGTATGTTTGCTGAAGTATAACTTATACAGCGGTTCGATCATAACCTTTAAAAGTAACACAAAACAAACAGTACAATCTATTTGAAACAAGTTATTTATGATATTATTTAACAAATTCCACGACATATTTTTTAATATTCTCACAAGAGAATGAATCAGCCGAGTTTTATAAGCTCAGAGATCAGTGGAAACTCAACGAGTGACAAAAAATAAATATGTCATTTGCGTTTAATGTCGGAGCAACTTTTTTTTGTTTGTCCCACGTCGATTTGCTCTGCGAATTTTTACCCAATCATCGCCAGTGTTGCGAAGAAAGTTTTTTTTTTACTCCTCGAGGCGTTTTTAAACTCGGGGAAAATTCACAATGATGATGCAATTAAATCTTCGGGGAAGAATTCGACCGCAATACGGTGCAGTGGGAACTCATTTGCTCGTAGAGGGAAAACAATAATAAAAAAGCGTCGACGAGAGAAGCTCAAATGTCGGTTGTAATGGGTTTACATGTCAGTGTTGGTAATTTCCAACCATTTCACTTACACGACTCCGAAATTAAATTGACCTGAACCTATAAATACCGGAGAAAGGTAGTCCCTGTGTGAGCAACAAGCGAATACCATTTTCATACCTCCTCCACGCTTTGCTAATGACTTCTGGTGAGAATGAACAAATTGCCTTTCTTAGAAGCTAATCTCACAATGAAGATATTGTAGGTGCGGCAATTGGGGCCTCAGTCGCATTGATGTGATTTTTATGGGCATAAAATTTCAGAAACGGAGCCTTTGGAGGGCTGCATACACAAAAACCAGACTTTCCAGCGGGGAGAGATGTTCAACGACGGTTGCGATGCCGTCTGCTCCTGTGGAGATGCAGGGAAAGTGCGCTGCAAACCTCGTTGCCCTCAAGTGGCCAACAACTCCTCTGAGCAGTGTGTTCAGCTTCCCGATCCTGCTGACCCCTGTTGCAAGGTCGTTCTTTGCGACGTGACCTTGGGAGATCAGGACGTGAATAAGATCGGTGCGTATGTGTTGAAGGCGTACAGTTTCCGCTTAAGAATCAACTTCTGAATTCGTTTTGATTGTTGTAGCAAACACAGAAGAGACGCCGAAGGATGTCCCGGTGAGGTTGAAGTCAGCAGATGCACTCAACACGACCTCTGCCATCATTCATTTCTTGGGAGAACCGGAGCTCGACAGCAACTTGACAGCAGAAGTGAGCGAGGATCAGATGAAATGGGAGAAAACCGAGTTGGACGGTGTAATAGTCCATAATCTCACACCGGGGAAGACATACTACATCAGAGTCGTTTCCGGAGGAACGATGAGCAACGCTGTATCCATAACTTTGCCGAAGAACACCCCGACGATTGTGCTGACGACCACCACCACCACCTCGAGCCCTTCGAGCACAGTCGGTTTGACTACATCAACCGAGAAGAACACCACAACGGAAGAAAATATGGCCAATGAGGAGTTTTGCGAATTCAAAGGCCGAAATTACACAATCGGTATAATTGTTTCAATGATGTTTGAAATGACTCAGCCACTTGCAAAAGAGTTTTTAATATGTGTTTTGCAACATTTCAGGGGAAGAGTTCAACGATGGTTGCATTTCTTACTGCATCTGCACTGAAACTGGCGTGGATTGCTCAGCCATCGAATGCCCTTCGGACTTCGGTTTGGACGTGCTCGACCCAACCTGCATAAAATGGGAGACGAAACCGAAGGATTTCAATCCCGTTCCCCCGAATTGTTGTCCTGACAAAGTAAGATGCCTCGACAACGGCTCCTGCAATTATATGGGAGAGGTCTTCCCCAACTGGGCGGAAATTCCCACTAAACTGTCAGGTATGTTAAGCAATTATGGTTTTTGCCGAACGCAGTGCCAACTGGTTTTTCCCACTCATAAAATTTTTAATTCCAGGTTGCGAAAAACGGTGCTACTGCGAATTCGGAAACGTGACCTGTCAAGACATCTGTCCTCCAGTGCCCCCCACACCCCCACCTAATCTTCCGTGCCCCCCTCATCAAGCCATGCTTCATCACTTACCAGACGACGACTGCTGCTTGTACTGGGTCTGCCCACAGATTCAGCATACAGGTGATTACACTCTCCACTGTCGCGGGAAGTTGAAGGCATGGAAGTGCTAATTACAGGTGTGATTTCAGGTGGGCCTCAGCTTCCTCACGGGTTTCCTGGTCTTCCTGGTCATGGTCACATCATGCAGAACGGCGTTATAGTTCAAGTGCTGGAACCTCTGGACGAGAACACCGTGCGACTGGCATTTTCGGTGCCGCCTGTGCTTGTTGGATTGCACGGCCGGGTGGAAGTGAGATATACAGCAACAAAACAGTAAGTGGACACTAAGAGGGTTTGCAAATGGACATTGAAATTGAATTTGTTTATTAGATTTGAATTTGTTTTAAGCAAAGTATTTATTTCTTACAGAGATGGTGGTAAGTATATAATTTTGTGCTGGCTCCCCTGGCCCTTCCCCGGGTCCACTCAAGGAAAGGCAGTCGGATCAACTGCGAAAAAGTCAGAAGAAAAAGCCTAAGCCATTTTGATTATTAGCAAATTCATTTATGCGCTTCATAAGTTTTATCGCGCTTTAAAATCAATCATATTACCTTCTCGGGTGAAAAGATTCAGTTGAATTGCTTAGAAGGTTTATGTGTTGAACCCTTGAGCTTTACTTTCCCGAAGAATCAGCCCTTAGTTCCGTAGAAAAATAAATCCCTACGGCCTTGTCAGAGAAAAAACCCTTTTCAAACCCATAAACAAATTGTTCTGTTCAGTCAAAAGTATTTAAAAATTTATCATAAAACTTCACGAAAAGGAAGATGGAAATTTCCACATCAAATGTAAATTCGCAACATTCGTAAAATTATTGGCAAATTGGTCACGATTAATATTGAATTCGGTTTCCGATTCTCATCACTTAACACAAAAAAAACCATTCGTGTAGTTATGATTATCCCCGTCGTTGAAAATGATTAATGTTATGCCTCCGCTCAGTTGTTTGTTGATTCTCTATGCTTTTATAGCTTTGCGTAAATAAAATAAAGTGTGATTTACTCTAAGGCGTTCTTTTTTTACCACGATGACTATGGCAGAATCCCCCCCAGTCACAAACTAAAACGTTCTAAAGCAATCAAATGCCGTTACGAAGTGTTCTTTCCCCCGCCCCCAGAGTTGGCAGCCCTTGCTTCGGGAAATTTATGAAATCGCCAGCCAATCAAATTCGCCCTTTTCTACGCTTTATTGCCTCCCATTTTGTTCATCCTCTAATTGGACGGGGATCCTTGACAGCGTGAAGGGCGTCCCTTCATTTCTCAAACTGACTTCAGAATCACGATTCCATCGTCAGACTGTATGATGCATTGTTTGTTTTTCAGCGACCAGGATCCGTCTACCTGGGAACTGCAAGTGCTGGCGCCACCTGGAGATTTAATAGCAACACCTCAGCTGCATTTCGACCTTGGAAACCTCCTCCCGGATACCACGTACAGCATAATCATTAAGATAATTCTCAGGGATCTTACGAACATGCCTCAAAGTCCAGTGCTGACGGTTAGAACTCTTCCCGCCTCTAGTCCCATCACCACTCTCCCTCCCCATATCCCCATAGACTCGGAGTTGGCCCTGGCCGAAGTGAATTCGACATGGGCGAGGGTAGTATGGCGAAAGTTCACCCCGTTCGAGGAGCAGTTCATCGATGGGGTGCAACTCAGATACAAAAGCGAGGATGCAAAGGTGATGAACGATCTGCAGCTGTTACTCATCTCATTGTTCCGTCTCTCATTCTTCCGATTCTTTTCCAGTTGTACTCGGACACTCCGCTCATTCACAGACTGGTCACCAGCTACACCATAGAGAATCTGAAACCCAACACCACTTACGAAGTGAAGCTGTTCATGTTTCCGTTCCCAGGCCAAACGACTGAACTCGTGTCCGAGAAAAGTTTGAAGATCGAAACTCCCACCGAAAACGGTGAGCACCGCCGTTTCATCACCACTAGAATTACCTCACGAGATGTACGAATTTCATCATCGGAGAAAAATAATTACCACGCTCTTTTGCAGATCCGTTTGGATTCGACATCAACCTTGAAGTGCTCACCGTTAAGTCATCAACTGCTGAAGTTACCTGGAGCGGAGTACCCTATCCAGAAGATAAATATGTTAATATTTATAGAGTTGTATATAAGAGCGAGACTGGGAAAGAAGACTATAACAGTTTCAAGATGGCCAAGAGAGATTCAGTGCCCAAAGTAGCCTTGTCGGACTTAAAACCGACCACAAGGTTGGTTCTCACCGCCATTAACGGCAATTATTTCTTAATGGAAATCATAAAGAAACGGTCTGTTTCAGGTACCTCGTTTGGTTAGAGGTGTTTCTCACCAATGGAAGAGTTAAGAAAAGCAATAAGCAGGAGTTTGTGACGAAGGCCGGAGGTGTCTCTCCAGCGGGGCAATCATTTCAGGGTAAGCCAAGTCGAGGGCTTCCATTCCTGTTGTGCGGTCAATATTAATGAAGAAAATAACTTTCAGGGAAACTTTCAGGAACGCCACCCACGATGGAACCGGGTGATTATTACGGTCCTCTCGTAGCCGTTGCCATATTAGCTGCTCTCGCTATAATGGCAGCTTTGATTTTATTGCTTGTACTGATGAAAAAGCACGGCCAGAATAAGGCCGCGATCACGTCGAGAACGACGCAGTCTGCCTATGACAATCCCTCATATAAGGTAGAAATCCAGCAAGAAACTATGGGTACGATTCAGTACATAAAATTTCCGTCTTCCTCTTATTTTTAACTCCTTTCCTCCTTTGTTTTGTCTTTAATAACACTACTTTTAATGTTATATTTCCTATTTAATGCATTCCTTCCTTTAATGTAACTAAATGCGGGATTATATTCCCTTCGTGGGATCTTCATTTTCAAATAAATGGATTTAAATTTTCTTCTCAAGATTGAGGAAGGACAAACCAGATAACCGCAATGAGATTCCATAACTAACAATTCCATTGACCAAAAAAATATCCCATTTCTAACCAACCATGATGCGACCCATAACATGAAAATAATTGATAACAATCACCTGTTAATATTGTAAACGAATTAATAGTAATTCTTGTCGTGCCTCATTCCAGACTTGTGAAGGAGACCCACAGACGGGAACCACAAACGGAGGGTTGAACGGAAGTAACGCTCATAAAGGGAGGAGTTAGTGATCGGACCTTTGGCGATTTCACCCCAGTCAGCAGTGCTGCCAACAGAAAGCCTGTAGGAGGAATCGTCGTCGCCTCATCAATCAAGCAAATTTAAGCTTTGACACTAATTTATTTTTATTAACTGAAAATGATATTGATCACGATGAGAAGTCGTGCAAATGTTGAACCGTTAAAAGCATTAACCGAAGACTGAGAAGAAGATATCTTCGGAAGAATTAATTTAAAATTATCTCTCGGAATATATAAATGTCCGAGAACCCATTATAGTGACTATATAAATCTGAACAACGTCCACAGTTGTTAATTAATAGTCTTCAAAGTATTATTGAAGTTGAGACCAGTCTTTGGCCGAGGGTTTGTGACGTCTATTTAAGATTTTGCATTAAAAAAGACAAAATATAAACCTTAAATCTAAGAATCGGAAAATGCACTAATTATTTTAAAACTTCGTCACCTACCCTGCCTTTGACTGAACTGTTAAAAGATGTAATATTTGTATAATAAAATGTTAAGAAAGTTTTATATAACGGTACTGATCTTATTTATGTCCCTTTTTAGCAAGAGAATTGAAGTGGTAGTGGAAAGATTTTTGTCGCATAAACCTCTGGTAAATTAGTTTTGTTTATATTTAAACAGAATTGACATACTTTGCATTTTCTTACATACTCTTAACAGAATAATAATTTGTTTTTCTGCGAATTTTAATTAACAACTTTAAGGCGTTAGAATTACAAACCATGCATTACTTCAGAATTATATTTTGGTTACAGAGTTATTCCCCGCTTTCACTATCTAAAAATTTTTGGGAGGTTCTGTAGAAAAACGATAAACTGCTCCAAAGTCAAAATAAAGCGATCGGTAATTGACCAGTATACAATAGAAAAAAATTCGTCGCGAACAAATCGACAGATTATTTTTGGGTTTTAAAGGATTTTTTATTGACAGAATTAGAAGGGAATTTTAAGACAAACAGATGGGTTTTATTGTTTCGTCTGTTTTTGTGGGTAAAATTGAATTATTTCCGTTAAAAAGTTTGTTTCCTGTTTGGGGATAAAACTACTGTTGGCTAACCTGTCGCGGGCGGCATTTGAGTCCGTTAAAACAGATGCGTTGTTAACTCTCTTAAAGCTTAAAAACGGATTGACTTCAACAGTTAATTATTTGATTTAATCAACTGGAATTTTGACTCTCGAAATCCGTAAAAACGTTGATAATAATCAAGAAGTTTTATGGCCTTAAGGACTCTGAATTTAATTTACATGGATTACGGAGGCTTACATCTTTTTTTCATGCTTAATACCCATTTCGAACGGAAGAAAACGTTGAAACAAAGGATGAACATGCGGGATGTAAATCAGTTCTGATGCTGTAACAGTTTCAATTCTCAATTACATAATGCTTCGCATATAGATTTACAACAATCAACAGCAGAACTGACTCAATTCGGGGGCTGGTGACCTCAAAGCCGCCTCTGACCATAACACTGACCTCAAATTCAGGTCTCACAAAACAGGTATTTCGCTTGTATTGAGGTGGAAATGCTAATCGTGAAATCACACCTGGAGGCGATCGGACAAATAATATCACAATCAGTTCACCCAACAATTTCATTATAGTTCTGCGTGCAGCCATTAGATTTCGATGCGGTTGTATTTATTTTAAACAAAAAACAAACTTTAAGATGATTGATCCCGTGCGTTGAAATGTACGCGAGCCTAATCGAACTTAGGATTTGTGTTTGTCCTGAAAGGGAGTTCTTCCGTCATTCCAGTTACGTTCCTGTAACGACAACAATCCAACGCGGGAAATGCTGTATTTGTTTATCTGTATGATTCCTCAGTGAATGGGAATCGTTTCAGATAAGTTAATTGGAGTAACGGTTGAGTTATCATGATTTTCTGATAAGTGAAACCGGCGCATATCGCTCGTACCTAACAAACGACCTACTGAAAGAATTCAAAGGTCGCGCTCAGATGTACGAAGGTGATTCATTGGAAATGATTGTTTATGTGGAAGAGAATTTTTTTAGGAAAATAGCCGGTGTTTAAAGGTGGGATTATGCTTTTTGAAAATTTGCCACGTATTTGTTTATTCGGGTTTAGGTAGGGCGCGTTTTGTTGTTCCTGATTGGTTAGCTTCATTCAAATGACCGTAGTATTTGTGTAACACATGAAACGAAATCCATTATTTTCACTCAGTTTGCTTCAAATATTCTGAAAATTATAATTTTACAAGTCGATTTTTTCAACTTAGTTATTTTCAAATCGGTTAGATGAGATTATGGCAGTGTTTCTCTCTTCAGACCTTCGACTGATGCAGTGAACCTTGTGCATGCCTTTGTATTTATTTAGGTAAAGATTGCAATTCCTCTTTCCAGAGATGAATAAACGAAGATGAATTTCCTCATAATTTTTGCATTACTGTCGAAACTTTCGGCAGTGCTGACGGCAAATGATTTGTCCGTTAAAATTCCATCCAACAAAGTAATCGTAAACAAATGCTGCGAGGCCGAAGAAGTAATGACATTTCAGCACAACTGCTTACATGTCAACCAAAGTAATTCGCGGCAATGGGAACCCGTTTTCAGCGACGATCTATTAACGCAGAATATTCAAGTTGGTGAGTGCTTCTCAAGTATTTCATGCACTGATTGCAGAGTGAGAAAAACCGATTCGGAAAATGGTGACATAATGTGAGATGTGTACTCAAGTAAAACATTCTTTTTTATTGTTCATTATATTTTAAACTGCATTATATAACTAATGCTTTTAATTTTATGGAAGAATAATATTTATGTACAGTTAATTTTTCTAGTTAATCTGAAAACAGTCACCAGCAGTGAAAATATTTTATAATATTTAATTTTACAATTAGTCACAGTCCTAAATTACATTAGTAAAAACTAGTTTTGAAGTCAATGTCTCAGTTTCATTAGGACAGTAACTCTGCAAAGAATTGTGATTCACTTGTTTTACAAACAGTAATAATTACCAGTGTGTGAAAATCAGTTTACAGTGGTGCCAAATTTTAGAACTCCTAAAATTATATATAAAAATTATATATAAATAAAAATGAGAAAGTCTTTATCGAAATTGAAATTTGAAAAAATTTTTTGTATTCTATATTTTTTATATAATGTGATACCATACAGCATTTTTTTATTATTTATATTCACTCAGTCTGATGTGGATAAGAAAAAATCATGTATGTATACTGTAGTAATTGTATAAAAGTTCATTTTACTAAGGAGAATTATAAATACTAAGATTAAGAATATAAGAATACAAAAAAATATAAGAACAGAAGAATATAAGAATACAAAATAGAATAGGAAAAATAAATAAAATAAATAAATACAAAATATAAAAATACAAAAAAAATAAGAATACAATTATTCATATATATATTGTTTTTTTGTTGTTTATTGTTGCAACTGAAAGTCAGTTTGTGACTCACAATGAATCCAATAGTTTTTAATCTCTTTTTATCAAACTATAAATGAAATCCACAGTGAAAAAAACTTCAAATAATTGACATTGGTAGTAATTTTTTATAATTTGCCATTAAATACTTGGAATGGAATTTCAGATTTTAAAATAGTGACAGGATTTCCTGCTTGTAAAACATCTCAACAATGGCCAGTCTACCATTTTCAAAATTCAACAGACAGACTAATTTTGCTTCCCAGCGGACATCTAAGGCATTATCCCCGATACGAAGAAAAGGATATCGACGACGACGAAGGCGATCACCACACTCAGTCGTCGTTTTTATCGAACGGGGAGCGCAGATATTATGATTACCCACAGGGATCATACTGCCTGGATAAGGTAAGCAAAAATTCCCCAGGTCGAATTTGAACCTTCGAGTAAGGAATCTTTCATTTCAGGCACTCATAAATAGGAGCAATGCTGTGGTGGAAGCCCAAGGAGCTGTTGTGTGTGTTCCTGAAATACCAGTCAGTTGGGACGACACGGATTTTGTGATTAAGAAAATATTAAACCCCATATTTCATTTAGTGTCAATCCTGTGCCTTCTTTCTACTGCTGTTATTTATTTTGTTCTGCCACCACTTCGGGATTTGGTCGGCAACATTCTCACCACTTTAATGATTTGCCTTATCGTTTATGAAGTTGCCGATTTGGTGACTATATTTACTGAGTTTACAAATCATGTCAGCTTTTTAGTGGCAGGTGAGGGAATATTTTTTTTATATTTTTTGAATTTGGTTAATACAGAATGGATTAATTTCAGATATTATCAAGCATATGAGTTTAGTTGGGGCGTTCTTCTGGCTCAACTGTCTCGGCTATTACATATGGAAGACGTTCAGATCACGAAATGTGTTCTTGAGAGTGACCGACGGCAGAAAGTATTGCTATTATTCCACATACGCGTGGTGTGCAACATTTGGAATGTGTGCACTGGCTCTGACTGCACACTTTCTGTTGGAAGATGAAAAGGCAGTGCCTGTTTCATCACATGGGCAGCAAACTGTTGGTAAGGATTTCAATTATGAGTTTTAAAATTCAACCCTCAAGATAATTCTGATTTTTTGATCATTCAGGTTGGTTGGCAATGGCCATGTTTTTCACTCCCATTGCATTCACAATCATCATTGACATTTTTTTCTATTTGTCCACTGGACAGACCATCAGTAGGATGTCCACTTATGGGAGAATCCACAACAAAATGAAATTCAGGTATTTCTAATTGACTGTCAATAAATAGTTGCAATAGTTTTATTACAGTGATAATATTTCTCTCATTACTGATCATGTTTTAGTGGTTGAATTGATGTTTTTATTTGTATATTCCCTCCTGTATCATCATTTAAAATGAGGTTTTTTTATTTTTAGTTTTGGAATGTTCATCAAACTGTTTCTCATCATGTCCACAATGTGGCTCTTCATGTTGATGTCTTGGCTGCCCTATGAAGCCCTTGATTACTGCTACATAGCAGCAAATGCCATTGTGGCGCCAGTCATATTAGTCATTTGTGTACTTAGCCAGAAAAGAGTTCTGTACCTCTTGAAAAAGAGTTGTTGTCATGAAAACTGTATCTTCCCATGTTGCAGACCAGATGACAATGACCCCAGTGATTGGGGAGAAGAAATGATGGCAATGAATTCTTATCATTATTGATATTGTCATTGGGACTTCAATGTTGGAGGTTTATATTAATGAACTTGCCTTAATTTATTTAAGTAGTTTTCAATGAAAAGACTGTGGCGGTGTTACAAGCAAATTTTTTTCTTGCAATTTTCTAGTCTGATATTATTTATTAAATTAAAAAATTGCCACAAACTTAAATTTTTACCTTTATTTTTAGCTTAAATTAAGCTGATTTAATTTTTATAACTTACAAATGCGATGGACTTACATATTTATATTGGGAATTTTAAAAATATTGAATCACAATATAATGTTTTTTATAATTACGATTCATTTACCTTTACCAGTGAATGCGAAATTTTTTAAAACGTTCTGACATCCCTAGATTCTTAAATACCAGTGTTCGCTGTTTTTGAACTCTATGAAATATCGTGTCTTTAGGATCGTGGAAGGAGAAAAATGTAAACAGCTGATTGAGTATTTCTTTGTTTATTGATTTCCACTTCAATCGGGTATTGTAAACATGACAGACGTAAATACTAGCGTAAATTTCGTTTGCCAGAGATGTCTGCAGCCCTTAAAATTAGATGACAGCTTCAATCATTTAGGGGAACAGGCTCTGGCAGAATTATCTTGTAAGTTTTGTCAATTTTGCAAATCAACTAAGTTTAACGTCTAAAATTTTAGGTTAATTACGCAGTTAGTGAGGAAAATAACGATGTTTTTAAACAGAATACGATTTCCTTTAACTTCCCAAATGATAATTCTTAATTTTTCAAAGAATATTTAAAGGTGGTTCTTTAATTAATATACTTATTCAGTCAAAAAATTAGCAATTATTACCCAAAGACCCTTTATGGGGCTTTAGTTTAATTTTGAAGTGTTTATAATTGGCATAATTTTTATTATTTGAAGTTGACAGGTGCCTTATTTCAATCCACATTTATTAGTTAAAATATTTATTTTTTCAGTGCCTATTTTCAACCACCCAGAAGTTGACTTGGAATCTCAGATAGCAAGCCTTGATCATTTTGTACCTGCATTTAGACTAGCAGACTCCAAAAATGGTTCAAATGGTTTCATGCTCATTGATGGAAAGGGAGAATCAGAGAGCATTAGTCAAAAGTTAGCTCTAACTGCAGGTCTCTTTGACATTATGTCTTCTAACTCTTACATAGATCATCCATTGTGTGAAGAATGTGCAGATTCATTGCTGGACTTGATGGATCAGCAGCTTAGGCTCACAGAAGAGGAGTTAAATGATTATAATAACTTTTTAAGAAAAATTGAAAATGAGGATGATTATGAAAATATAGAGGATTTAGAAAAAGAATTAGAAAATGTGAGTTATACAATTTTCTAAAAGCAAAAATATATCTTTATTTGTATGATTTGATAAAATTATCTGTGACTCAAAGACTTTAAAACATTAATTATGAATCAGTTATGGTTTATTATTTGTGTTGTGAGCAAACTAAACTTGATAGATTAGTCATTGCCTGTTTACATCTTTTGACATTAAGTTCTCTTTATTTTCAGTTAAAAAATGAAGAAGAGCAATTAATTAGTGAACTAAAAGAATTACAGGAAAAAGAGAAAAAAGCAAAAGAACTCCTCCACCAAGAGGAGCAGGAAAAAGAAAGACTGGACAGAGAAGAAGACAGATACTGGAGAGAATACTCCCACCATAGACGTGATCTCATGATAGCAGAAGATGAATCCAAAAGCCTGGAATGTCAATACACTTACACTCAGTCCCAACTGGAAAAACTGAAAAAAACAAATGTGTTCAATGCGACATTCCACATTTGGCACAGTGGGGGACATTTTGGAACCATAAACAGCTTCAGACTGGGAAGACTGCCCAGTGCTCCCGTTGACTGGAGTGAAATCAATGCTGCTTGGGGCCAGACTGCTCTACTGCTTAATGCATTGGCAAGAAAAATTAGTTTAACTTTTCAGAGGTATCGCCTCGTCCCATTCGGTAATCATTCTTATATTGAAGTGCTGGAAGATCACAAGGAACTGCCGTTGTATGGATCAGGGGGCATAAGGTTCGTGTTAAAATTTATTATTAAATCGAGTCATTCGTAACTTCCGTCGGTTGTTTGCAGTTAGCCGTTACGGGTTACCATGGCAACGAGTTTCTGCTTTCACTAAGCAGACGACGCTTCCGTTATTCATTTGTCAACGGTTTTTTGTTAAATACGAAATGTTGAATAGTTTTTTCTCTTATATCTAAAATGAAAAATCCGTTGATTTAAAATTTATGATAAGTATATGATAAGTATAATAGAAAGGTTGAACACTTCACAATCAATTAATTAAGGAAATAAACGGAACGGAAAGCGTTAGATTAAAAACGGAAGTTAAGACTCGACCTATTATTACCGTATTTATGGTCAGATTTAAAATTAACGCTAGATAATTTTATGCAAATTACCTGTTTTGTTTTGCTTCAGGTATTTATGGGATAGTAAATTTGATGCCGCCATGGTTGCCTTTTTAGACTGTTTACAACAATTCAAAGAGGAAATGGAGCGCGGGAATTCAGAGTTTTGCCTTCCTTATAGAATGGAAAAGGGTAAAATAGAAGACTCAGCGACTGGAACCTCCTTTTCTATAAAGTAAATATTTGTCTATTGCAAAGTCATTGTTGGTCAGTAGAAAAAGAAAATAAAATTTCTCATATCTTTTTAGGACTCAATTTAATTCAGAGGAGCAATGGACAAAAGCACTGAAATTTTTATTGACAAATTTAAAATGGGCATTGGCCTGGGTTTTCTCTCAGTTTACTCGAAATGAAATTGACTCATCAAATCAATGAATGTTAACAGTGAAAACTTCAATAGAATCTAAACAATTGAGCAGGTGAGACTCAGAATAAGTTGGGTGGTGTGAATCTAAAAACTGTCAAACTGACTCTTAAAACCAGTGAAGGACAGGTGTGCAATATGTCTGTGGGCATCACATCAATTGTGTGAAATTGAAAATATTACATCATGTGGAAAAATTGAGTTTTTCATTGGTGTTGAATTGTTTGTTGAATTTTTACCAAATCATGAATGTTTTACTCTAAACACTTCATGCTTATATTGTTGATAAGTTATTATAATGTAAATGGAAGTATAGCATTGATATAAGAAATGCTTCTGAAAGTCTTTCCAAAATTAATCAGGTAATTATGCTCATTCAAATGACTATTAATGAATAAGTACAAAATGCCCATTCAGGTTTTTGTAAGAATATCCCAGTTATTTTTTGATAGGATTAAATTTGATATATTTGATGGGTTAACATTACCATCATTTCTTTAGGGAAATAATCATCTCCATCACTTTTTAAAGGCATGATATGAAAGGCAAATGAACCTGTATATGTAAAAGTTTTTTTCAGAGCTTTCAAAATATTGGTGTATATAAGTAACAACATTAATTTTGATACTCAGTGGAATTGTATTTGCAAAAAATAAATTGTTGCAGTGCTTATTTTTCATATATTAGAACCAAAGAAATTATCCAATTACTTTGGATATAAATTAAATTAATTTTTGCCTGTTAAATTTAATAGAGAACATTCAAAAGATGATTTATTTACTGTGTTAAATCCTTTTAAACTTAACCTGGAGAAATAAAAACAAGAACTGTATAATATAATTCATAATTTCCTTGTTTTCCAGATCCTCATTTTAGTTTCAGAACATAAAAACTTATAAATTATTGAATAATAAAATGCTCCTGTTGTGCGCATAAAATGAACTGAGCACGCGATTTTAAGTTTTAACATTTATACATTAATTAGTTACACATTTATAAATAATATCCAAAAAAATTTGCAAGTTTTTACATTTTCATCAAAAACCTAAAAAAAGTAACTGTTGGAAACCGGAAAAACCAAATCATAAATATCATGTAAAGTATCTCCAAAATCCGTATATCTGTACTGAAGTTGGGTTTAGAAAAAATATGGAGTTTCGAGAAGATTTATGCCTTCTGGAATTGAATAATCAGCAAAGCAATATCAGTTCTAATATTTCATTCTTTTTCTGTAAATGGAATTTAATTTATAAAAATAAATCGAGACGGCGCGTTAATTACATGACCTTTTGATTTTATTCGGTTAGCGGAAACTGTCGCAGAGGGCCCCGAAAATGGCTCTGATAATTTTCAAGAAGGCTTTTCTTAACACATTGTAAACCAGTGACATCTGAGACATTTAAAGTCTAACCGCCGACATAATTTGCTTATTAACAATTTATGAATAGGTATATATTTTATTTGGAATAGAAAATTAAGAATGGTGTATTAATTACGACATTAAAAAAATTATCGATACAAACGATTGTTTATTGGCTATTTAGAAACAAGTCGCTGAAAAAGGTTCCGGGTTATTTCTAAAGTAGTTGATTTGAGCAGTTTTCTAGGGAGGTTTTAACTGATATTTTTTAAAATCTATTAGGCAGGACATTTCAGCATCACGATGTGCTTTGTAATTTCTTGCCTTTCATGACCTAATCAACGAAATTCTTATAGTATAATTAAAAGAATCAAAACTAATTTTATAATTAAATCCTTTCTAGATCAGACGTGTTTGACCGATTTTTTTAATAAAGAAAGTCAAAGCAATCACTAAGTGGGTCGTAAAGCAGTCCACAATGCAAAAATGGCGGATGAATTCGTTCAAGGTTTTAGGATTACTTCACTCCCGTTCGGGGGTGGAGCTCTTTCAAATCATATCAGCCTAGGTTTGTATTTCGAAGTGGGTTCCATTCGTAAAATTATATTGTTACGAATTATAAACTTAAAACGTTCAACGACATAAAATGTTTTGACGTCACTATATGTATTTATAATTCTCATCAATGAAAGAAACAGTTGCGCTTTATAAACACAATTAAAATCCAGTAATATTTATAATGCACAACTTTCGGGCATTTATATGCAAATTTAACTTTTTCCCCCGTTTTAGTGCTGAATTAAAATTGTGTAACATTATAAGTATAATTTAACTCGTTTCGAGCATTTATGCGCACACTTAAGATTCGTTCAGGTTTCACTGAATTTTACTTCAGTATTGAAGTGAAGTTGACTAATATTATAAATATAATTTAACTCACTTCGAGCATTTATTTGCGCAGTTAAACTTCTTATCAAGTCGTGTAACATTATAAATATATAATTTAATTCGTTTTAAATGTTTTCTTCTTCCGTAGAATTTTACGAGAACGAATACTCGCGGAATCCAAAAACCTTTGAATTTTTTTACATATTTTTTTTATGAATTGAAGAAATATATCATATCAGGAATGGTTGCTTGGTCATTTTGCTGTCGCACTGTTTTCTAGGACAGAAAGTCTCAAATTTATTACAAGATTTGAATATAACGGTCATCGTATTGAAAAATTGCTCTGTAATTTTTATTTATAAATTATTTCTGGAAAATACGGTTTTAAATTTAATTGTGATTTATTTTTCTTATAATATTTGATGGTTTTCGAATACTGTTTGAATATGTCGCCATTTTTGTAGTAAATCGTTGACAATTTTGAGGAAAGAGCAATTTGATTTTTGAAAGTGTACGATTAACAAAAATGGAATACTGTACGATAGAACAGTGTTTTTATTATTGAGAAATATTTTTAAATGGCATCTGCAGTCGAAAAATTGCGTACAAAATATAATCGAACATTACTTTTGAATAATACTCATTAATTTTTATTTATTTATTTACTGACATGCCCTAAGGCTAATTACAGTGATTTTTTTACACTTCACACAGTACTTTTTGCGCATCTTTTAAATAAAATAATGATATTTCTCTATAATGAAAACTCTTCTGTCGTTCAGCGTTCTATTTTGTTAATCGCACATTATTTCAAAGTTGCCATCAATTTACTCCAAAAATGGCGGGAAATTCAAATCCTGCGTTAAGTTTGGGAACATATAAAGTTTATTCGTCCTCCCGATGAAATCTCATACCAGTGAGCACATTCTCTTTCCAGATGGGACACCTCCTCCCCCCACGTAGGGGCCCCAAAAAACCTCCTCACTCGATTCGGTCGCAGGACAGAGCATAGAGGTCGCAGTTGCAGGTGATTCCGCACCTGAGCAGTACCTTCGGAACGAGTCAGGTTTGTGCGCAGTGGTCTCGCGTGATCTAACGGTCGCTGCGTGTCAGTGAAGCAATTGATTCGGCTCTCGCGCTTTCGATGGATTTTGATAAAGTGGAGTGAATGGTGAGGAGGGAAATTGAAGGAAAACAGAGATGAGGAAGAGTTGGATTGAAACGGTGGTCGGTGCGTGAATTATTCCAATTGAACAGACGAGCTGCAGATGATTGTTGCGGAGGGAGCGAAAACAAAGAAGTGAAAGGCTTTCTGGAACGGTTCTTCTGGACGGAGTAAGAAGCCATTCACGGGGATTTAACGAAAAGTAGGTAAAGTTTATTATTTATTTTTCTGCTTGGTAGAAACTTTTATACCCCTTTCACGGAGAATTACGTCAGGAAAATTGTTCAGTATAAGTAGGTCTCGGTTTTGGAATGAAATCTGCTGCGGTTAATTCTAAGCTTTTATAAATATTTATAATCTGCGTCAATCAATCTATTGGAGGTTAATTTGCGAATTAGTCAATTACAACTCCGCAATTACAAATCCAAACGGGTTTTCAAAATGAGGCGGAGATTTTCAAGAGCGCTCAAAAGTATTTTTGCAATACAAAATCATTTTTTATTCCAATGAATACTACAGAAATTAACAACTGCCTATCAGCCTAAAGTCGAAAACAAAAATAACTTTTAGTTAAAAAAAATTGTATTTGCCAAAGTATTTTTGAGCGCTTCTGCATTTGTCAAATTTGTGACTTCATAATAATAAAAAATCAAAACGTAAAAAATCTTAATTAAATCTAAATCCAACTGCATTCCATTTCGTTTTTTTGTTATAACTAACTAAATTTAACACTTCGTATAAATTTATTTTTTTCTGAATTAAAAGTTAAGTGGGTTACTGTAAAACTCGAAGGTTCATTTACCTAAATGTTAAATACTGACATACTGTTTTCTACAAAACGGGCGCCATTGTGGGAAAAAAATCACTCCAGCAAACAATTACGAGAGATAACAACACAGATAAAGAATAGGCGTCGATCGGATGAATCAATTAAATAAAGACGTTTATAATTCAGGCAAATGTATATAATGGCACTACAAAACGTTCGAACATAAATACTTATAACGTATAATTTACGGTAAAAAATTATGACTGAGATGGACCGAATCTTGCGGAAGAGTTTAGACCTTATACTTAGCCAATGTAAACGTCTTTCTTTTTATTTTTTTCGGTCATTCGATAACGACTTAAGAAATTGGTCATTTTTTTTGTATAAATTATACTGGATCTCTTTAAGATTTTCATTTTTATTTTTACAATTTATTTATATCTTATTTCTTCATAATTCATATTTTAAGGACGAGTTTTGTCTGAAGTGTGTCAGCCTTTTTGTTGTAGTTGTATTATTGGCTAAATCATATTTTATTAGTACTTTACACAGCTGTCATCACAGCAATACTTTACCAATATGTATACATTTAGAGTTTAAAACGAATACTTTTATATTTTACTGCACTTTATCTACTTATTTATTTTTTTAACTGTTTTTTTATTGTATGTTAAATATTTTATATTTTTTTACTGTTTTGTTTTGGTTAAATTATTCGCTATATGATTTTTAATTCTTTTTTTATATGTGATTCATTCGCTTTTTAGTGCTTTTTTATTCATTTTTTGTTTAAAATTATTGCATTTCTTTTTTGAAGTGGTGAAAAAAGAACAAAAAGTTGTTGTGACGATAACCTATAATAATTAGATATACTCGGGAAAATCGAAAGTTACCAATTTACTCTTAAATTTTTTTATATATTGATAAATTTCGACTAATATTATAGAAATGCAAGTCAGAAAGTATTATTAAATTAATATTAAGTTGTAATGTAAAGGACTTGTTAAGGTTCAAGGATGGGGTTGATTTTTATTTCGGCTTTTTTTATACGAGAACGGTAAAAATGATGGTTGCCAAAACCGCGTTTTCAGGAGAACTGTAAACTTGAAAAACAAAAATAAGTACAGAAGAACTGGTTTCCAAGTTCAATAGCATCGTCCGAGCCTTAAAGGAGAATTTCTTCGGACGAAATTCCGATGATGATCGCCGACCTAAAAACGTTTTCAGGTTTATTCCTCGGGGGGGGGCGAGGGCGGAAGGTTTGCAGAGAAATGGGGGGCGAGAGGGGAACCCTCGTTGCTTTTAGCACGTCGAAGATGGCATCGGAAATCTCCGAGCTCACGATTACATGCTTTATCGGTTTATCGCTATCAATAAAACGCTGATTTATAGCGTTTCCAGACGTGAACCGAAGCATTATTGTTATTAGAAATTTGCATTTAGGCCGGTGCCAAATTATGAGTTGAGTTCTTTGTTTAGTTGGTTTTTGTTGTTGGGCCGACGTGGGAGGATTTTGGTGAGTAACCCCAAATAGGTTAAGGAAAAGGTTGGGAAAAGGATGAAAAGGGAATCAATTTATAAATGACTTGGAAACGGGAACATTCTTTTTTAATACTATATATTGATAACTATCCTAAAATTTAAAGTATAATACCGGCATAAAAAAATCCACAAATTATAATTCTAAAACTAATGGCAGCCGAACGACTAAATAAATTTTTAAAATATAGGTTCGATTCATGAGAAACAAAATTGAATTCTATTATTTTTATGAAATATCATTCCACTTCAGCATACAATGCAGGTTTTATTCCTTACGCGACAATTATTTACATTAAATTAAGAAATCTTCCGCAACTCTAAGCAGGAAAAAGAACATAAGAGAAATACAACGCTTGGAATTCGCTGCCCTTTAATTTCTGGAATTATGAAAACAATATCCAATGTTACGACTACATGAAATATTTTATAGCAGTCGAATTCGGGTTTGAGGAAAAACATTTTAAAGATATGAGAAACAATCTGATAAATAGAGAAAAAAATATTGACAGAGTAAGAAAAACCATCAAAGTGTTGTTGAACTTTCTCGATAAAACCTTCGAACTAAATAATATTATAAGTTTTCATAGTAAAATACATTATGAACAATTAGTTTCGTATTTAATCCGTTTGATGACATTATTAGTGGAGGTTTTAATTATTTCCATACGCGGAAAGGTTTAACGGCTTTTGCGTTCTCTAGTGTTGTTTTCGGCCGTCAGACAGCGCTGACAGGCTAAGCGGCTCCTCTTCCGTTTAACGGACAATTACTCCCTACTGAGGCAAGGGAATGGTGTAGGGGGGAGTAGCATTTGAGTTTGGCAGGGGATTTCCGCGCCCCGGAAATTTCCTTTAGAAAAGCCTAAGAAGTGGCAGACTGATGAGTAAATTAGATAATATGGAGTCTGAATATTGGGCGTCACCGATTTCCATGTAAGGCTCTGTTGGAAATGTTGACGCAACGGAAATGGGAGGCGAGTGTCGGTCGCGTACGCTCATCTCCCGGGAAGTGTCAGTTGCCAGAAGAAATCCAAAGGTAACTTTTCGAGGTTCTGCCGAAAAGCGAAAGCGGCAGACTCATGATCAGTAAAACGGTAATGTCATATGAGGTAAGTGTTTATGGGTGGTGGGGTTAGATTGCGGGCGTGGTGCGGCGGAGGTGTGGTCGTCTGCCTTCGGGTTATTATCAGACACCCTCCTGATTTCATTGAAAGGAACCTTTTTGGTAATATCTGCGAGGTGACACTAACTTCGGGGTCATAGCTTACTGTAAAAACAGTGTCGAAAGTCTAACTGCATAAAATATGTGAATCTCGTTGGCCACTAAGGGTCGATTTAAACCTGCGAAATGAGAGCTAAGAGCTTTCAAAATCCTCCGTCACGAATTACAAATGGCTCCAAATCGTGTTTAACCCTTTCATAGAATTAATTAACCTCTCTACTAAAACTAGATTGCTTTAATACTCCTCATTAATGCCTTTATTACCACTAATTATCAAATCCATAGAGAAATTTCATTCCGTTTTCTCCGTCGCAGCCATTGTGTCTACAAACCCCACCCCGAACTGCCCCTGTCACCCTCCCACTCCCCCGAATGAATTCTAATAACACGTACAACTCGAGGTCTCAGCCCCGAGATCAGATGAATCGCGGCCACTAAAACATTTCCCCCGAAGCTATGTGTTTTCGTGGTTGTACTGCACTGCGTGCCGGCAACTGCCCCGGGGTCAGTCGGTGAACAAATGGGTGCGTTTTTTATGGGGCTAAAAAGGCTTAAAAGTGTGGGAAGTGCACGCCGAACTCAGTTTCCCTTAAAATCTTTAATTAAACGGTTTCCTTTAAAATTTGCCGAGCTCTTAAATGTTGCAATCCGAGGGAGATCATCAGTAAATAAGACGCTTCGGGGAATGCTAAGTGTTTGTTTTGAATTCATTTTGTGATACATTTTATCGCGCGGTGATTCCACTGAGCCATTTCGCACTCTATGGCCGTTGGATTAGGGTCGAGTGCATCACTAATGGCGTTCTTTCGGCGTTTGGTTTCTGATCTGAACATTCTGCAATGGGGTGATTCGGGAATGCGTGAGAAAAAGAAATTTGGGAAAGGTGTTTTAGTCTGTCATCCTCTCTTGCCACCCCCTCGCCTTGTTTAAGCCCCGACACGAACTGGAAACTTTATCGTTTTTGTTAACGCAAATGACTTTTACATTCGTTGAAGTGTTTGGAATGAAAACATTCCGACTACCAACAGACGGTTAAAAAAATTTTTCTTTATTCAAATAGAAACATGGTCGCCGTAAGAGTGGTCCGAATAGTGAGGTCGTGTGCACGGACCGTTAGAACAAGTATAGGCTTCTCTTTATCTAGTTTTTATCGACAAATACTTGACACGCATCATTTTCGTCAAAAGTCGATCCCCATTTTGTCGATGGCTGTAGGTCAGGACAGTCAGGAAACGTCCCCGGGACTCGGGTCCAATATGGCGGACGCTCCGGAAGAACGAGTGCCAAGATGGCGGTGACGGTCGGTTTCTTCCGGAAAAGCGTTTGTCTTCTGCTCGGTTAGGCTTCCAGCGGAGAGAAAGTAGACGGAGGTGTTCGGAGGAGGGTTTGCACGCCAGGGAGGGGTGACATTGATGTATTTGGAACGTTTCTGACAGCCTTTGTTCGCCGAAGGTCACATTCGGAGTTAACGAACTTTCTAATGACAGTACAAATTTGATGAATTGAGTTTAAATAATTAAGGAAAGGAGTACTCGTTATAAAGGAGAAGTAGAATGGAGGGGTGAGTCTGGTGGAGAGAACAAATAAGAAAATGGGACGAGAGAGAGAACACAGTTATGAAAAATCATTACCGATTACAGAACGATGGAAAGGAAGAGACGGTGTTAACCTTTTGCACTCATAAATCATATGAATAATACTTACGGCTAATTGGGAATTATTTTAGATTTCCTGAATTTTCAAAAATTGTAAACATTTATTATTTATTTATATCAAATCCGTTGCCAAAAGGTGTTTTTGTTTAAGTATTACACTATAATAACTTAATAACTTAAATTGATTCCGACTGAAATTTCTGTTGAAAAATGTGTAATGATTTATATTTAGAAAAAGCAATTTCCACTGCGGGTTAAAACCTACCAATAACTTTTGTTTTTTATAACAAATATAAAAAAGGCAGTAAATTAATAATACAACAACTAATTAGAGGTATAAGTAAAAAAAATTCAAAAATAACCGTTCCCAGTGAGCAAAGTGAATCAAATTAATAGAAACGTTTCCGTTTAGAATGTTAAATTATAGGTGCAAAAAATTAACATTCTCCTTTGCACTTTTGAAAAAGTAAAAGTTAAGCCTTTGGGGCGCTATACGAGTTCAAAGGTTAATAACGAAAAACTGCTCCAAAGAGGACAAATGAAAGGAAAGAGCAATCGAAGAGGGAGAGGATAAAAACGCAAAGAAAACTCGGAGTCGGATCGGTTGCTCATTAAAATGAGTTTTTATCAGAATACCAGAGAACGGTGCAGCGGTTTCTTCTGACATACCAGCGGTCGGCTGAGCGGTCATTTCGATGACTAAATCAGGTTCTCACAGGCAGCCTCCCCTTTCCTCTCGTGTTAGGAGGCCAAATTAAAATATCGCACCTCGCCAATCGTTTTATTGCCTCCGACCACACCAACGTGTCCGAGTCGCTCTCCTCCCCGAGTTCCTCATCCTTCGGACGGCGTAAAAGTTCTCACGGTCACGGCCATCAATGTCGACAAATATCTCTATTACAGCACGAGGACCACATCTCAGGCGTTAACCCGTCAAACCTTCCTAATAATTTAGGAAAGATTATGTTCGGCGGCGAAGGGCCGGAGGAACAGTGCCCCAATGGCCGGAATTCGGGGGGCCGGGGGGCGGTGGTGGATTTGGAGAATACGTTTTTAATGACTCATTGACCACCGCAAAGAGGTTTTTTACGTCGACCACCAAAGTCTTGACGGACAGTCCGTGTGGCCGAGTAATGGTGTCATTGGATTCGAGAACAGGTTCAGGTTTCGTCGAGGTGGCTTCTGAGGGTGCAGGGCTTTCGAGTTTTTCGATAAGTTTATGGGTTTCTCGGAAGTGGTAACCGGGCGGATTCCTCGTTTGATTCCGAGAAGGCGGTGCCGGGTAAGTGGGCCCCACGGCGTGTGGGGCCCCGGGTCATTTGCATAT
Organism: Brueelia nebulosa; assembly: GCA_028293925.1. Lineage (NCBI taxonomy): Eukaryota > Metazoa > Arthropoda > Insecta > Psocodea > Philopteridae > Brueelia > Brueelia nebulosa. Next base: position 103,249 of record JAQIBA010000063.1, on the reverse strand, counting down.
TGTGTGCCGCTTTCCTTCAGTGGCGTCTTCGGAAAAGTCACCGGAAATGAGTGAACTGAGAGAAAATGGCGTTACGAATGAAGTGAGCATTTGGTAATTTCCCCAATTTTATGGATAAAAAAGATTATCCATTCGCTTACCAGTAGAATTTTCAAAAAGTGTACATTTATAAAAAAATGATGATCAGTTATCCAGGAAAAGCCTTAAAATTAAATAATAATTATCAAATCCATGTATTTATGGCCATTAATAATGTAAATTATAATAAGTAGAAATGAATAATAATATGTAAATAATGAATTAATAATACTCATATTATTTATAATAAGCCATAATAATACAATAACCAGTTTTTAATTTTCTTTAAAAAACATTTTCCACTTTTTTCAACCCCTGGGAATTTATATTAGTGAAACTAAAGTTAAATCATTTTTATTTTTAACAGAAATACCCAAATCACCGTTTCCTCAACTTCATCAACAAATTGTTAAACTTTTTACGAGCCATTAAAATTTTATATTCCCCATAATTCGAAACTCGAGCTTAACCAGAACGTTCGGAACACCTTTAATATCAGCTCAACCCCGCCCACCACCGCCTCCCCCCGGTGGAAATCCCGCTTTCTCACATTATTGCACCCACCCAATCGCCCTCTTTCACTTCGGCCACCTTTGCGGCCATTTTCCCATCAGCTCCAAACCGAAAATAAAATGGCAGCGAGGAAAATTAGCTCGGCACGTCCGTGACGACGAAAATATTTATCCTTCCAACGCAGTATGTAAGTAGTTGGAGAGAAGACAAAGGAAAAGCAATTCGTGAACGAACTCTCAGGCACCGCTCGTTTTTGAATAAACTTTTCTGACCCGAAAACCTCACTTTTTGGCAAAGCGTCCGACCATAAATCACCGAAGGGCCGTGATTTTAAGTGGAAAGGCTGGTCGAGCCGGGGTGGTGGAGGGGGGAGAGGGAAGGGAGGGAAATGCCCGGTTTTTCCTTAAAAATATGATGGAACAGATTCTTTTGAGGTTATTTTCATTGACCATAATTTTAAATGAATAATTGATAAATAAAATCGTGGGCGGATTTAAAAAGTGAACCTCACGGGGCAGAGAGAGCTTCCAGGTACATATGCACGATAAGGAGAGATGCCGGAACTATTAACAAACTTGATTCTCACGTCACGCCCTTCTATGGAAGACCTTCATCTTTGTACTTTATTAGACGCTGCCATCAATATGCCACTTGCTCGCTCTTTCTTTCTTTCTTTTCAACCAACTTTTCAGCAATCGCGGCTCCTCCGTTTTGGAACTCTCGGCTCTAACCTCTTTCCCTTTATCTGAGTACGTCTTTTGAGATTCGCTGCGTTTCAGAGGGCAACCGAATCACAATTCATGATTTAAACCACTTCACTCTTGTCATTCATAAATGCATAGAATTTACTGTTATTGCAACGGAATGCATACGACCGCGGAGAAGGGCATCTAAAGAATTATGTACCACTTAACTGTCGGACAGTTCAGTGTGCCGGCCACACAGACTGTGGTACATAAACAAGTAGAATCAGTGTAAAGGTGGCGGGAAAAGGTTTTAAAAATCCCCCCTGGTGTTTTATTCTTCCCCCCTCCCAAAGAACTCCAATTTGATTCGTTTAACAGTTTTTTTACGGAAACAATTACGGGTTTTAAATTGAAATTCTTAATTTCCTTTTAATAAATATCAATATTTCGTATTACATCTTCCGCAATGAATAAATGGAAGATGTAAGTCTTTACAGTCATTCAGCGTTAATCGTTGAAGAGTTCACTTTATATTATTAAGCGTAATTATTTGATTAAATCGGATTCTCAATAGGTGTTCTTCATTACTAATTATATTGAGTGCAATTGAAGTTTAACAATTCTCCGCTTAATTTCACGTTATAAAAACGCTTAAATTTCATCCATTTTAACCTCTTAAAGGGCAGCTAAAAAGGATTCAGATTTTTTAATTAATTTATTTAATTAATATTGAATTAGTTTGTTTTTTTGAAATTAAATGCCCTCAAAACATTATTTAATATTTTATTTATCTTTTAATACAGTTGTATTTAATCTCAAAAGTTCGTGGAATCGTTTTACCGCTTATGAATATTTATAACTTATACAAAAAATAATTATCCACCAATTAACCATTGTAATTATAATTATCTCGGGGGCATTAATTAGCTGTGATCCCGTAATTGATTTTATTAGGTAATTGTTGTGCGTGCTGAAATGACACCCACGACAATCATTCACTGGTTTTTTATGTTTTTTCTGCAATGCAACTCCGTCGTCTGCTTCAGTGGAAGTCTGTCTTTCCCTTCTGCTCCCTCCTTTCCCCCCTTTGACACGAGTTGAGTGGCATTTTTGACAAACAACGTTGACGAGAAAAAGATGTCAAATATTAGTGAGCACCCGAAAGGGGACACCGATGATTTTGGTTTTTCGTTTATCTCCTGAGGATTCAGTGGCGGATTCAGGGAAGACTTATTGCGTTTGTTGTTTAAAGGAAAGTATTCGCTTATGTCTATGGTGAAGAACTAAAGGCAATATTGTAACACAACACAGAGATTGAAAACAATCTCCTTTTGATTTCATTTCCGCCATCAAAAGCTCATTATTTTGCACAAGATTTCCTTATTGGGGAGATACGAATGACCGTTGGATAAATATATTTGCCAGCAGCATTTATTCGAGAATAAATTTTCAGTCGCATGTTTGCAGGTTTTATTTCAGTATTAATTGTTATTACGCCCTTTTCCGCCATTCGAATTTCATTTTCGCTCCTGGCCTGTAGCAAACCAGACATTTTCCTGCCGTCCCCCAATCCAGCATTCATTTCTTAAACGGTTCTTTTCCCGGGGCTCTTCTCTTTCTGACTTTGCGCCAGGCACGCAACACCCAAGACGGCACGCTATTGATGACGCCCATGCTTAGCCTGCCGCAATGGAAACTTCTAGAAGGATGGATTCCCTTTCAGAAATATGTAAAACCCCCGCAGTGTCAGAGGACCGATTAAGCCCAGAAGTTATCGTCAAAATAATGTATATATTTTTTTTTTATTTTGAGGAATTATTGTTTAATTTACGACGAAATTCCAACTTTGATGACCTCGAAGTGGTGTTGGGTAATTCGAAGTGCATTTTCGTAATTAATTTTGTCATTTTTTTTTGATTGGTTTAACTTTCGCAAGGATTTTTGTGATAATCGTTTAATTTGCTATGGGTTCATTTAATTTTTTGAGAGGAAATCCAGGCGATTGCGTAGCAACATTTCTAAATAAAAGACAGTTGCAGAGATCCCAAATCAATATAGAAACCTACAAATGGCGCCTTTGTCCTAATATTACCTCCAATTATCACCCTCATTACCCTTACTTCTATACCCTATAAAATCGCAGAAGACAACCCCTATTAACCCCTATACTGTATTAACAGAACTTTTAGTCGTATTTCATAAAAAAAAACTGTAAAATGGTTTTTCTCCGCACCTTTGAATCGGGTGAATCAGTTGAATGAATCACCCCATTGTGTACATTCATTTTTACAATTTAATGGCCGCCATTTTGATTTATTTAAATATATATCACATAAAAGAGTTTAGATCTATTTTATTCGATCTTTATATTTTATTTAATATTTTATTATGTATTATTTTTTATATATTTTACCTTTTACTTATGTCTTCCATTAATGCAGTAATTCTTGACCCGTTTATGTATTGGAAAACACGCACAATATCGTACTTATAAACGTTATATTATCGTGTGCATCTCTCTAAAAAGCCACTTCAACGCCTCCGGGCGTAGTTAAGAAATATTTTTTATTTATTATTATTTGAGGACTGTATTTATGACTCCATTTCGGTTATGGTCACCCGAAAGTGTGTCAGTTTCGGCATTAAAAACGCAGCATCACGCAGCGGTAACCGCAACAGGAACTCGTCCGCGGCCCAGAAAGTCCGTTGCCCTCTTCCGGTGCCAACCCCCGGCCCAACGAAAACCAATTTACTCGTTAGAGAAATTAAGAATGTTTCACACGTGCGTGCCCTTAGCCGGCTTGGCTGAGGGCAGAGCTTCGCCTTAGGCGGACCATCTCACAACAAACTTGAACTCAATTCGGCTGTCCATAACCGCTTCCTATGCAGCAATTCACATCGGCCTCAAATTTGAAAAATCTTTCTGAAAATTTCAAGGCCACCTAGAGGAAGACATGATGAATGAACCGGGACGGGGGGAGGGACGGACCGAAAGTAGACTATGGCGTCTTTACCTGCGAGGGCCGATCATCAGCGCCGTATTTCGACCCAAGTGATTCATTCGGTGAGGCTTTTCCTGGAAAAGGACGAAATAATCTCTGCTTTACGATTGTTAGAGAAGGGAGCGAAGGGGAAAGGCATTCCAGCAACCGTCATTTCATGACGTTAAGTGAGCGCAGCACACTCGAAATGACCTAAGTAACACCGGAAAGTGGGACGTCCAGAAAACTCACCAGAGAATAAATAATCTCGTAATGCTGTCGAAATAGGATATGACTCCAGCCCGCCTTTTTACACTCTAAGACCGTTTCAATGAGTGCGGGTTCATTAAGACGTTTTTAATTATTATCATCCGTTAATGAGTTTTTCAATTATTTAACTTCAACTGCATAATGTAACCATTAAAAATTATTTCCCAATTGGCTGAAGCCGCAGTAATTAATATAAATAATCATTAATATCGCACAGTATACAGAAACCTTGAGCGTATTATTGATTTCCCTATCGATTACCGGTTTATAGTAAATCAATTTATTATTATTATATCAGTACCGGTGTCAGTACTGTGAGTTGGGCGCCCTAATCTTATTTGTTTAAGTTAAATGTGATCAATCTGGCACAATTTCTCGGCAAAAGACTCGTTTTTTTTTATTTTCTGTCCGCTTCCTTCGGCACTGATCGGTAAAATTCGACGCCCCGCGGAAAAATTACATTTAAAATTTGGTTTAATTGCCCTCATATCATTTTAATTTTCAAGTTGTTATTCAATGAATTATTATTATTTATTAATTATCAGGTCGAGTCATAAGCAGCCTTCATGTTCCTATCAGAGTTTACCACTTTTCATATAATTTATTTAGTTTTTATAGGAAATATTCAACCTGTGTTATTGTTACAATATTGACTTTAAATTCATTAACGCCCATGCAATGAAATTTTTATGTTAAATAGTCACCGTCGCAGTGTTTTACTATTTATTTACCATTTTTAGAAGACGAGATTGCTAAAAATAATTTTTCGCGCGCTTTTGCGGTTTCAGAATGTGGTTTTAATTCTTAAAATGTTTGCCGACGATTGATTTGCCGTGTTCGACTTGTTGCCAATAAGTTTACCGACAGTTTTACTGTTCGTTACCGACGTTTGATTTGTTATCAAAATTGCTCACTATGTCTTATGCATATTTATTTCATTTAATCTTAGACTAATATGACTTTCTTATTTATTATAGTGTCTTGTGGAAATTTCGAAAAACTCTGCCTTTATTTTCCGATATTATAAAAATTGAAAAACTTTTCATAAGATGGCGAATGCTAATGCTAACATAAAACAAACACAGAATTCATTCGGTTACCGAGGAGAGTTCACATATATCGTTTAACGTTTCAGCGATTTGAAATGAGACGCCATAAAATTATTGTTGGCCGCGTTCAGGTAGTCCAACTTCCCGCGAAAGAATGAAACCATTCACGACTTACCGAATGACTCACATAATAAACAAAACAGTGGTCCTTTCGCGGAAATTCGCAACGCGAGAGTTTCCTCTAAGAAGACCGCCTTCTGCACCCGATTCCCCAGGGAGATCGCCCAATGTAAATTCCCCAACGTTATCAATGACAAATAAATATCATTGGGTGATTTTTCACGGGTCTTCGAATGAGACCGGCCGCCATTTTGCCGCCAACGCCCAAACGGAAATGCGGTCTCAAAGGGGTGAGAAGTTTGGATCGTTCGATTTTGTTTTTTTTTTTTCGCGAGGGTTTATCTCTTCCAGAGATCAGTAACACGTAGAAAGGAAATTTTCTTAGATCTTTCTAATGAGGCTAATCAAGTAGTGAGAACCGCTAATCTCGCTCAATTGCAGTGCGGAGTTTCACCTAATCGAAGTAAAAGTCGGTAGATTTTCCTAATCCGGCGACACTCGCGGGCGTTTTCCTTTTGCTCGGCTTTTCCATTGGCAAAGGTGAAGCTCAGGCCTTGAATCTCGATCCTGGTTCATTGAAACTTTTATTGTTTTTCTTACGAGCCAATCATGACTGTTCTCGTTGCGCCCGAAAACAAACTCCTCTAATTATTCGAGAGAGCACTGCGAAATTCTTTCTGCCACTCCAAACCATAATGGTTTCTCATGATAAAAGGATGTTTATTCAGCCTTGTCCGCCAGGGGCGTACTCCTTGTACTCCTTCCTCCCGTCGCAGGAATGGAAGGACATATGGCGACCACTCGATGAGGCCCTCCTCGGAGCAGTTCCCTTTGGTCCGCCATTTTCCGTTCATCCGGATGACCGCTGGCACTGAATGAGGTCCGCCATCGAGGTTGATCGGGTTGTGGCAAACAAAAACAAAAAAGCCAGTTTTGTTTAATAAAAAATTTGAGAACATTCGCTCGGAATAATGAAGGAAAGATCTTTATTCTCTTGATGACCTCATTGTTCGGTTACGAAAACTACGTGAGCACCCGTCGGCGATTTGTTGCACTTTTTTATCATTATTTTTCTTTCTTTTCTTTCAAGTGGTCGGAAAGAAAAGGCAGCGTCCTCGAAACAGACCTGACACGTTGGAAAAGCTTTTCACCGGGAAAACCGATTCGAGACGGTGCTTTTTGCACCTTAACACCCGATATAAGATCTCCTCATAGTCATTGTCGTTTCGCTCCTTTGTTCTCGTTTTTATGGCAAATGTTTCGGAGGTTTCCTCGTTCAGACGAGTGTGAACTTTCGTGTGTTTGTTGCATCATTCGAAAGTGAATTTTCATTTCCGGAATTCGATGGTCAGAAAACATTCGAAATGTAATTTCGTTTTTCTTTTACTTTCGCTTCACTATTGTTTTTACACTGCAGAAAGAACCGAACACTCCTTTGAATTAGAAGTAATAAATCAATGACCTTTTGAACTGACCATTGTAATTATTTTTTTCAGTCGATTCCAAAGCCATGGCAAGGCTCGACAGCGGCAATGAAACTCTGCTGTCGGACGAATCGCCCTGCGAATCAGCAGTGACGCCGTCAGCCTCCAGCGACATCGACAGCGCTCCCAACAGACAAAACAACAACAACAACAATAACAACAACAGCAGCAATGAAGACACTTTAGTTCCTCCGAAAATCACTCCTTTTAGCGGAGTTTTAGATAAGGTGAGTAAATCATGTGAAATAAGAGAAAGCAAAAATTTCTTTTTTGGAATCAGAAGTTTCAAAATCTTCAAACTGATACGATCAGGATGATTGGTTGCCAGTCATTTCTGTAAAAGTAAGAAGAAATGGCTTAATTGTCTCTTTAGCTATGAAAATAACATGAGAACAAGATCTGCTACCACGGAAAGGTTTCTCCATTTGTATTTGTAATGTTTCACCATTGAAAGAGTTATTATTCATCCTTGATTCATTTTAAATGGGTGAAAACATTGGAATCCTTAAAGGTTAAATAAGTGGAGAGCGGTTGCAGTAGCAATCCGCGGAGATTGCCCAATGGCAGCCAACAAAGCGCTGATCCACTGCCCGGAATGAGCCAGAACAATTCAGGTTCGAAGAATCGACCGTACGAAAGCATTCACTCGTGAAAAAGTTTCATAATTCGAAATGTTCGAGGGACTGCCTTCTGAAATGTGGGCAATCATCTCCGTCGGAGGCTTTGCCAGTTCCGACCCGTTGGAAGTGTCCGGGCCAAGTGGCGGCAAATTGCCCGCTAACGGTCTGCGGGGGAAGCTCTTGACCTCGCAGGCCTCGATACCAAGACTTCTCGTGTCAGTGGTCTGCAGTGGCACCAGACTCCACTCGCTGGTCACTTTCCCCGTCGTAAACAACGAGGCCGTTATCTTACTTTTCATTCACTTCTTTTTGTTTGTTTCCATTCGACGGGGGAGGAAAGTGAAGCCCGTATTTTAACGTGGATTTTGTAATCTAATCCTCAGTTAGGGAGTAAATCCGTCAGCAGATGCACCAAGAAGTTGGAGACAGTGAAAATACTATTGGACGTTCCAAAATCTGAATATGTCGCCATTTTTGAAAAACGAACAATTTGACGGTTGACAAAAATAGGGAGATTTATGAACAGTCATAACAATGTGTTTTCAATATTGAGGATTATTTTAAAAATAATGAGTTGTAAAAAATTGTCTACATGTAACCGCCATTTTTGTCAACTTTAAAATTTTGCCAACAATTTACTGCAAAAATGGAGGCAGCTTTAAACCGGCGTTAACTTTGGGTCGCTTTTTACTCATTCGATTTCTATCCTCTGATTTCATTGTTTGCGTCATATCTGCAATCCCCAAATTGGTCCGTTATGACGGCTTTGTTTAAAATTTTTGTATTTACCATTCATTGGTTTCCTCCCGAAACGAAATGAAATGATTAAATTCAATTGTAGTGGTCTCGGCTGCGGCGAGAAAAACTGAGTCATATTTTACTCATAGTCGGCGGGCATTTCTCCTTGAAGTTTTGGCCAATGTTGCGACACTCCTCTCAGAATTCGACGCTAAAATGCCACACAATGAGAACCTAAAAAGCAGATAACCCATTTACGAGTTTCGAAGGCTGAGCAAGGAAAGGTTGCGAGCGTGACGGGGTGTGCCTGCGGCTGCAAAGGCCGCAGAGGGCTGCATAGGCCGGCCTATTGGCAGCCGATGGACATAAGTCACGGCGTGCACAGCCACGCGATTAGTGACTAATTTTAAGCTCGACTGGTTTCGAACTTGTAATTTAGCAATCCTGGGAGTCGTGAAGTCAGAGGATATGAAAGGAACATTCACGGTAATTGTTTGGTTTGATTTTTAAACGTGAAGGCACTTTCGAGGCAGGCCGTGCATTGCAGTGTAATTTGCCATTTTTTTCTCGGGAGAAGAAGAATTTTCCTTTGTTAGCCGCACAAGAGCTTCGTGCCTTTGTTTAGAGATTGGAGTCGGCGGTCGTTGTCGTATTATGCATCGCCCAGACTTTTCGCATTTTCACAAACCCAAAGAGATAATTGCAGTATTCTTCTCCTAAGTCCATAAAACTGACATTTTTCGAGGCCAGTATTCGTCATGGCGATTCGAGTCCATCCATCGGACGTTTTCTTTGTTCGTTTCAGGGCAAAATTGTTGTTCGACCAATTGCATTCAAACCGATCGGCTTGATGACCAATTCAAGGTTCAACAATTCAGGCGAAAGGTACGGATCCACTCCGATCCTCACACGACCAGGCTCTCAGCTCACCTTATACGGAAGTAAGCACCGTCACCCTTCATCCCCCCACCCCCAACACCCCCATCGCCAACTGACAACTTCCTCTTTCAGGCAGCACCGATTTGAGGCACCACCACCACCACAGCAACAGCTTCAACTATTCTTTAGATAGGAAATCCCTCTCCTCAGCGTCGTCTCCTCCTTTGGGAATGGCCTCTCTCAGCTCGTTACCACAGAAGCTTCACACCTATGACTCCATGGAGAGTGTCCGGCATTGCAAATCGCCCGCCTCGACGTCCTCCAGGAACAACAGCCACTGCGGTCTCTCGACAAAGTAAGTCGAAAGAATATACTCTGAACTGGGATGAGGATTAACTGGAATTTAAATTCAGGGCAAAGTCGTCGTCCTTCAGAATGATTTCAAACGCAGAGAGCAACAGCAGTCTGCTGGATCTGACGCCGTCGCCATCAGACTCGGGCGTTGCTGAGCTGGAAGCCGCTCTGCGGGAGAGAGACTCCGAGTTGGTGTACCTCCGGCAGACGATGGAGCACAACGAGCAGGCCATAATCCGGGTGTATCAGGAGAAGGAAAGAGCATGGGAAAGGGACAAGAGGCGATTGAAGGCGGTGCACGAGAACAGACTGCGCACAAGCGCCCAGAAAGTTCTCAAACTGGAGCAGATGTTGATGATGCAGACGTATCAGCTGCAGCAGGAGAAGAAGCGACTGAGGGAGGAGGCCGACAGAGCCGCCAGGGAAACGACAGACTTGAGGCAGGAGGTGGATTTGCTGCGGGGAAGGCTGGAGGAGACGGAGTGGGGTCTTTGCCAAAAGACGGGGGAGATGTCCCTGCTGAAGGCTCAGTTGAAGAACTCACAGGTGAGTGAAGAATTGGGTGCGGGGAGAGGTCTTCATTGTGCTAATGATGTGTCCTTTCCAGGGAGAGCAAACGTCGAAGGGTCACGAACTCCTGCAGCTTCGAAATCAGATAAGGGATCTGAAAGTGGAGTTGGAAAGGAGGGAGTCAGAACTGACTTTGGTGATGAGAGATGCGGAGAAGCGGGAGAAAGAGCTGGAAAGCTTGCGGAGCGAAAGCCAAAGGCTAAACAACGAGCTGGCAAAAAGTCAGAAGAAGAAAAAGGAGGAGTCGACAGAGGCGGAAGGACTGAGAGAGGAAGTTGCGACCCTTCGAAGAGAAATAGTCGATGTTTGCCAGGTGCTCAAGGAAGAGCAAGACGACAGAGTCAAACTAACGGAAGAAATAGAAAAACTCAAAAAGGAGCTGGAAATGGAGAAATCGAAAAATGCCAAAAAGAAGACGGAGAAAGCGAGAGAAACGCGCACGGAGGAAGGCGACAGACTGAAAAGGCAAGAAGGCGATGCAGGGGAAAGTGTCGTGGATGACCAGGATGAGGAGAGCAGCGAAATCAGCAGACTGAAGAATCAGCTGCTGTCCGAGAGGACGGATTTCGAGCAGGAAAGAATCACTTGGGCGCAGGAGAAAGAGAAGGTGTTGAGGTATCAACGGCAACTGCAGCTGAATTACGTGCAGATGTTTCGCCGGACGAGGACGCTAGAAGCGGAAGTGGAGAGCCTCACAATGGAACTGGAGTTGGAGACAAAAACCAAAGGCTTCAGAACACCGAAGAAGATTTCGGTGCCCACCGTAGAGATGGGAACCATAGTGGAGTTGTGAAATGTCACTTCCCTGACGCAGTGTTGCCACCTTCAGAGCTGGCAACTTAAACTTCAATCCAGATGGGTTCCTTCTCCTCTTTTCTAGAGTCACTTCCGCTGCTGCCACGGCGCTGCAGGTCCTACTGGAGCAGCAGCGCAGATCCAAATTGTGATATTAGCTGACATAGCTTGCACATTGCATTTTCGATACGGTTGAATATTACTACTTTGTTTAAAATAATTTATCTGAATATAAGTTAATTACGATAAGGTTTACTCGATTATTTTTTGCATCAGCGGAATCAAGGAGGTTCCGACTTGAACCGAAGGATCGGCGTGAAAGGTATCTACTGAAACGAGTAATCGGATCTCGGCCGGGTACTTTCCTTTTCAAGTTAAAGCCAATTATTTCATAACACTCGGATTCCTTATTTCTCATTTGCAATTCCGAAGAAGTGTCGAGGAAATTTTTTAATTGTACCATCTTTGATTGCTAACCGAATTAAATTTTTCTCCCTCAAAGGTCGAGACTATGTTTAGAGTTTGCTCAAGTTTAGAGGTAATCACGGAAGAATCACGACCGCTATTTAATTTTTTTTTTTTTAAATTAAACCGGTTTTACGAAAACGGTTTGGCCTACAAAAAATCAACTTCAATAAATGAATATAACTTGCCATATACAAATTATAATTATTTTGCGCCCAACTGATAATTCCAGTAAATACATAATAAGAGTTGTTATGATATTAAAAAAGATTAAAAATGAAAAAAAAACTGTTAAAATTAGTAACATTTCACATCCGTCGAAAAACACATTAACAGTAGCGCCAATTTATGGGCCAATTAGAATTTTCAGCGCCTTCTTTTAGCTTCAAATTTAACCCTTAAGTTCATCTATTACTGTTCTTACATCAAATCAGAATACGAAATATTAAAACTTCAACGCAACAAAAAACATCGGAACTGAAACCTATGTCAGTTATAGCGAAACTGGAATCATAGAGTAATTAAACGCGAGTTGGGTTCCCGTGTGTTAACATTCTTGTGCCACGACCGAGGAGGAATGATTCAGTCCGGAAGGTTATGTTGTAAGTTGTTAATCAGTCTAGAACGTTCGGTACTTTTTAAAAATTAGGACGAGTGTTTTTTTTAAATGGCCGACGGTAATGGCGTCAGTCTGAGTCAAGACTCAGAGTGGGTTCCTTATAAAGACAGAAAAGAATGGAAAGACATAGAACCGGTGCCTCAAAATGATGGCCCATACCCTATCGTGTCTATTGCATACACAGACCAGTGTAAGTTTTTCTGTTATTTTTGGTATTTCAAAAATATATTTAGTAATTTTAAAGCCGCTCCTTTGAATTGCTTTGTGTAATGATTAATTTTTTATGTTATGTATTATTTATTCTTCAGTTGTTGATGTCTATGACTACTTCAGAGGAGTTTTAAAAGTTCAGGAGAAGTCAGAAAGAGTTTTAGAATTAACTAAAGATGCTTTAGAGTTAAATCCTTCGAATTATACCGTTTGGCAGTACAGGAGGGAAGTTCTAAAGCATTTAAAAAAGGATCTCAAAGAAGAGCTTAAGTTTACCAGAAGTATAATTGAGTCAAATGAAAAAAATTACCAAGTCTGGTGGGTTTTTGATCATATTCTGAAAATTATTAAATACATGGCCTAATTATAAAATTATTTACAGGCACCACAGACAAGTAATAGTTGGATGGCTTCAGGACCCAAGTCAAGAATTAAGGCTGACTGAAATCATTCTAGCATCTGATGCAAAAAATTATCATGCCTGGCAGTACAGACAATGGGTTATTAGAACATTCAAGTGAGTATTTCAACAAATTGCCTAAATAAAAAATTACCTCTCTTGGACTTCCATTTCTTAAATTATTTTAAAGACCCTCTGTATTGTTATTCTGTAGTTATGTACATTTAATCTATGCAAAGAACTGTAATTAAACATTATTGTTCCAGTTTGTTTGAAAATGAATTAGAATTTGTTGAAAGATTGCTGGAGGAAGATGTTAGAAACAATTCAGCTTGGAATCAGCGCTATTTTGTGGTGAACAACACAACCCATTTCACCCCTGAAGTATTGGAAAGGGAAGTCAATTTCACAATTGAAAAAATCAAATTAGTTAATTATAATGAAAGTGCTTGGAATTATTTGAGAGGGTAAGGTTTTGTGGTGGTTATTGTAAAGTAGAGAGAGCAGGAGGCAAAAGATTGAATTTTTTTGCAGGTTAATGTTGCACTGTGTGGCTGATTCAGACATTTACAGGAATGTGTGTGGATTTTGTGAGGATCTGTATAAGAAAGGATGCAGATCGCCTTATTTGTTAGCATATTTAGTTGATTTGTGTGATGAAATTCATGAGTATGATTCCAAACATACCTTCTTTAATTTGGCATTTGCAATGCAGGTGAGTAACTTTTAAAGAACAATACATGGTAAATGTGATCAGGTAAAATTTAAAAGTTTTATTTTTTCATTACAGCTTTGTGATGAGTTGGCAAACAACTACGACAAAATTCGTTGCAATTATTGGAATTACATCTCTCGATCGCTTTCACACAAAAAAGAAGGCAGTGAAAACTCAGAAACAGCATAACAAACATTTCAGAACAGTGTTTTATTACTCTTTATTTTTTTTTTTGTCCATAATAGTCTTTTCTCCAGTATAGGGAGTTTAGGGAGTATATTTCCAAGACAGATTTTTAACTAGCATTTTTACAGTATAATTAAAGTCACTAATTCTAAACAGTAATGGTTTCAATTTTTGACAGAATATTATTCTATAACTGCTTTCAAAAGCATTATTTTGGGAGGTATTTGAATACTTTCAGTTCATGGCACAGCCATAACGCGGAAGATAACAGCATAACCGATCCCGACTGATGAGACATTGCTACGAAAATGGGAACCTGATGGACCAATGTAGTTATGCCCAAGGTGACTTGAATTAAACCTGCCATGAGTAGACAATTAGCTGCGTTCCTGGCCCGCCTCGTTAATGGTACTTTTCTGCTCAGTAACCATGTGGCACTTACTGCCAGCATTGTTGTGATACCCTGTAAAAAAAAAAGTAATTTTAAGATCGGAAAATATGGAAGTTGAAAATGTTTTTATGGGACATTACTAAAATTCTGTGGTCAAATTGTACAGTTGTTGGGTTCTCTGTAAAATTTTTCAGCTTTGGATGCATTGCAAGAATGTCATCAGGAATCCATTTGTCTCCCATCTTTGGAAATGAATTATACACAAGTCCAGCATCTAAACCTGCTACAAAGGCACCTGCAGAGAAAAGAAGTGATCGTAAACAAAAAGACCTCCTTCACAGGGAAATATTAAAAAAACGATCCTCTCACCTGATAATGCAGTCAGAAATACCAATCCTTTGGATGAATATGCCAGCATTTTCAGCTTTCTACATGCCCTGGGAACATCAATTGATGCAGCTTTCACAGGCAGCAACTGTTTTAATGTGGTTACAAATAGTCCAGAATATAATATAATTGCCAAGCCCAAATGACTTGCCAGCCTGTACTGACTGACTCTGGGCACATCAGACTGTTGGTGGAATCTGTCTTCCAATCCTGACTGGACCATGTACCAGCCCAGCAAACCTTGTGCTGCTATGAGCAGACCCAGAATGACTATTCTCTTTTTCATTGGCTTCTGGAAAGCACCTTTGACCCAGAATGAGAGTGCTGGCAACAGAAAAATTAGTCCCACTGCTCTTCCCAAGTTTCTGTGTAAGTACTCAGTTTTCCAAATTTTTTTGAACTCTTCAAGTGTCATGTCTTGTCTTAAACTAGAAAACATTCTTAATTAAAACCTGCAAATTAATATATCAGACAGTCAAGGGATGAAATTTATTTTACTTACAGTTTAAATTCTGGGTATTCTTTGTATTTTGCAAACTCTGTCACCCATTCTTCTTCGGTTTTAGGACGAGGTTCATGTGCAAACCTCCAGGTGACCATTGACAATCCTGATTCAGTCAAACGAGTGTAACCCCCTACTATTATGACCCCATGCACAGCTCCACAGCAAATCAAAAGCCAAATGCCAATGTCTCTTTGTACATTTACTACTGGTTTACTAACTGCAGACGTTACATTCTTCCTGGCCAGCAGGTCAAATTTCACTTGGGACTTTTTGAAAAGTTTCAAGCTTTTGAAGACATTAACTGTCACTGACGTCTGCTTACTTAAGAGTCCCTAGAAACAAATTTATGTGACTAAGGTGCATCAAACGTGCAAACGATAATCGCCTATTTGAGTTTTTTTATTACCAATGAATGGAAAGTTCTGGGCATCGAATTAAAAGCGCTCCGTAAAGCCGGGTAAGAACTGATCGCAGTTCTGCAAAAGCACAATCGACTTGCCCACATTTTTACTGATGAATAAAACCAATGCAAATATTAATACTGTTTAATTTGTGAGACACTTCTCACGTTGAAGACATTTCAGACTAGGTTAATTTATTTCCATCAACAAACTACAGGAAAACATTCATCTAATGCCACGACAAAAAACATTATTCTGAATCTAATTAATTGTTCTATGATATGACGGTAATTTAAATGTTTGCTGCGGTTTTTGGCAAAGGCAAATATTAACAACAGAGGTATAGTTTCTGTATATTATACTACTTTGATAATGATTTAAGTGGGAATTCCAAAAATTCGTTGTAGTCTCTTTCATTTTAGTTCAGTTTATTGATGTTCATCCACTGTCGTTGGGGATGCGGTTACCTTGAATGAAATTTTAATTTGCGTTTTTACAAAGTCTTTTACAATGGGTAAGTCATTATTTCTATTAGTCTGAAAAGAATTAAAAAAGATTGAATTGTATTCACGTAGATTGTGAGCATTTCAGGTTGAAGTAACTAATAAAAGCAGGGCTGAAAATTTTGGTTAACCCAGGCAAAATTTGCAATAAATAAATGATTACTAAAAAATTTACAATTAAGCGGATCATTTCAAGAAATTATATTTAAAAGAAATTGTTTTAAAACTTTTTTCTTTAAAGATAAAGGAAATTCATCTAAAGATCAAACTTCTCCAACTAAAGAAAAGAAAGAAGATGAAAATAAAGACAGAGAAGAGGACAAAGCTGGGCCATCTGCTCCAAATGATTTACCAAGAACCTTGG
Organism: Brueelia nebulosa; assembly: GCA_028293925.1. NCBI lineage: Eukaryota > Metazoa > Arthropoda > Insecta > Psocodea > Philopteridae > Brueelia > Brueelia nebulosa. The sequence goes on along the minus strand of JAQIBA010000063.1, from coordinate 86,966 downwards.
AACAGCTTGATTCCAAAGATGATGATGAAAGTGCCATTGAAGCAATCAGGAGATACATGGCAGAAAAATTGGGATTCATTGAGGGAAAGAAATCAGAAGAATCAAAGAAAAAGGTAATTTAGTCCCATGTGATTTTTTTGTTTTACTTGAACATTTTCAATATTTATTCTCATAAATGCTCTTGGAAGAGTTTTTTTTGTCTTGTATTTTATGAATTTCAAAATGAAAAATGTCATGTCAGCTTATGTAGACTTTAGGTAAAATTAAGTCTTTTAATTCACTTATTGGGAAAACCATTGTGGAGAAGAAACCTTAAAAAAGCAATGACACCCAAATCCAATAACCATTTTAAGGTTTCCACTGACAAAATTGGGGCATAGACATAAATTAGTGGGCAATTATTGAACAGGTTTGGGATAAAAAAGAAGTGGAAGGAGAAAAGAAACAGCAATTAAAAATTCCAACCATTTGTTTCCTTCCACTTCTTAACGGATTTAAATTTTTTCGCAAACCGTTAAACTGTTAAACTGGTCGAAACGTTCCCAATATTTTATTTTAATCTTTCGACACTTTGTAATAAAACCATATATGATATTTTTAATTATTTACTCGGCACGTATATCTGCGTGAAAAGAAATATTTGTTTGATTTGAAAAGCAAATAAACCTACTGATAACCGCGGTTAAAAATTCGCACAGAAAAGGAAAGCATATTCTTGTGGGGAGTCGTTAAGTGATCAAAACACATGTGGGTGAAGTGATGAATTAAATGCATTACGAGTCACCATTCGAACAACCGAATTAGCTGGCGAAGAAAACAATATGGCGTTTGAGTGAAAAGCAAAAAACTTTTCATCACTTGTTAGCAAAACAGTTTCAAAACGAGATTCTTTTTAACTCCTGTTTTATTTTCTTTGTAAATGGCTGCTTGAAAAAAATGCCTTTGTTTACGTGATTCATTCGCGGTTTTGCTATTAATCTTTTTCGGGAAAGTTAGCGATGGGTGTGAACTGGTCGACCTTGCATTTTGCTCCTTGCTATACGTGCAAAAGGACCCGAGAAGAGGTGCACACAGCTCCTCGTCCTTTGGCCATGATTTATCACTGTGAATTCACCCGAGATTTTTCAGGTCCTCGATGAGGTGTCCGTCGGCGGCGTCGTGAAGTACATCAAGTCGGGACAATGTCAGAAGATAGTTGTCATGGCCGGCGCTGGGATATCGACGTCCGCTGGAATTCCCGATTTCCGGTCCCCAGGATCTGGACTGTACGACAATTTGGCCAAATATAAATTGCCGCATCCACAGGTGACATCAAAATCAGTTCCAACAAAAATTCCACTCCTTTTGCCCTCATTTTAACAGCCAAATTAAAATTATTTGGCAGATTTTCATCAAAAATTGTTTTCAAATAATTATTTGGCAGTGGTTAAACGCTCCCTATGAATCAGAGTTTGAAATAAAGACAAACTTAAGAATTCCCTTCAACAACAAAATACCAAATTCCCCATTATTTTTAAAATGAAAACAGTTTTGCACAAAAATGGACCCTTAGATTAAACTTCTTTTTGGCGCAGACTCAAATGTAAATTTTGCAAATTTTTATTTTCCAGGCAATATTCGAGATAGATTACTTCAAGGAAAATCCCACCCCATTCTTCAAATTGGCAAAGGAATTATTCCCGGGCTCTTACAAACCAACCATCTCACATTACTTCGTTCGACTTCTTCACGAGAAAAATTTACTCTTAAGACATTACACACAGAACATCGACGGACTGGAAAAGGTCGCAGGACTGCCCGCCGACAAAGTGGTGGAGGCTCACGGGACTTTCTACACCTCTCATTGCATCTCCTGTCTGAAGGAATACAATCTGGAGTGGATGAAGGGTGCGTAGGCGAGACAGGAGGTTGTTGGTGAGGGCAGCCCCAACATGTGTCGATTGTTTCAGAAAGCATTTTCGCGGACAGAGTTCCCCAGTGCAGAGACTGCGATGGACTTGTCAAACCGGACATCGTCTTCTTCGGGGAGAATCTCCCGGAGCGGTTTTTCTGTCTGGCGAAGGAGGATTTCCCGAAGGCGGATCTGCTCATAATCATGGGCTCCTCTCTGGCGGTGCAGCCCTTCGCCTCCCTCGTCGACAGGGTCAGGCCCACGTGTCCCAGGCTGTTGCTGAATCGGGAAAAGGCCGGTCACAAAGACAAATTGCTGTCCATTTTCGGACTCGGGGGAGGACTCGACCTGGACTCTGACAAGAACTACAGGGACGTGGCTTTCCTCGGGGACTGCGATGGCCTCTGTCAGCAGTTGGCGGATCAGCTGGGATGGGGGGAAGACCTCAAGAAACTGATAAACAAGTGCACATGATACCAAGAATTCATGAAATCCGAAGTGTCCGTCATGCAATTTTTACACGAAGATTTTGCCTAATCGTCCTCATTTTAAGATGGAAGAGACAATGGTTTTGGTTATTTGGGAAGCGCCTTTTGGCTTTTTATTCTGTGATATTAAATAACCACTTTTTTTCGATTTTATTTCTTGTTAATATTTTTTGGGCAGCGGAGTCGAATCGCGATGTAAAAATGCTGTAATATAATATTTTACTAAATTGCCTCTTTGGATGTGTCAAATAAAGGTTTTAACGAAACTCAACCGGAAGCGGACAAAATGATTTAATTCCTGTGAGCAGTCATTATGTATAATTTTTTTTTGGTAACTAAGTTGGGTCTATGCATAAAAGTAGTGTTACACTTCGCCTGCTTTTATTAATGTAAAATAATACTTAGTATATAAATTATAAATATTTATAACTAAATAACAAATTTTTTATAATATTAAACAATAATAAAATAAATACTAATAAAAAGCTCTTCAGGAGGACATACACCGATTCATCAGTGGTAATTTGGAACCTTAAGTAAATATTTTAACAAGTTAATAATTTTTTGTAAGCTCTTTTGTATTCTGTTGTAGTTTCGTTTATTTCACATCTCCATTTATTACAACAGAATACTCAAACGGAAAAGATAAAGTATTGTATCATTTATGATAAAATACTTTTGAGAATTTACTGGTGAAAATACTTAGTAAAAAAGTCAATTAAGAACAATAGTAATTATTTGGATTTTAGAATGAGACATTCTTCTCAAGATGGGATAGAAAATAGACGGTTGACATTCTTTGGAATTAGAATTAGGTGATCAATACAGGGGATATTAGTTTGTTTTCGTCTTTGTGTTGCTTTGTCCTCCAAAACGAATTTCGACACCATTGAATCTTTCAGAAAAAGGTTTGTTTTCTAAAAGCCGAATTTCCCTCTCATCCTGGAGGATTTTGAAGAACATAAGCAGACGTCATGGGAGGAAATCAAGAGATTCGAAAATTGCTTCGAGTCGCTTAACGGCTTCGCTGAACTTTCTGCTCTTGCGCACTCGAAATCTGACCTCAGCACACATTAAAAAAGAATTCGTTTCTGCTTGTTTTGCTCGCCGGTTCCTCAATTAATTTTTACTTTTCGCAATTTGTTCCAGTGTCGTCATCATCGTCTGCCCACTTTTGTTGTCAAGTTTAAGTTACGGTTTATTTTAACAATAATCACACACATGACAGTGAGAGCTCTTCCCCAACAATGAAAAGTGCAGTTTTGCCCAATGGTCAGCACATGCCTCTCATTGGTCTGGGCACTTGGCAGGTGAGTGACAGCTCAACCCTTTCAACGTTCCCGAGGGAGTAACGGAAATTCTTTGCAGGCCGCACCGGAAGTCGTAGAAAAAGCCGTCGCGTGGGCTTTAGAGGTCGGCTATCGACTGATCGACACAGCTTTTAATTACGGGAATGAGGAAGCGATTGGGAGAGCGATCGAAGCATGGGTCAGTCAGGGAGGAAGTCGTGAAGAACTATTCATTACAACGAAGGTGAGGAAATAAGACAAAGAATGGTTAATATTTGGGGACCGAAAATAATCCTAAATAAATGTACCTTTGAAAGATAATTCATCAAATTGTTGTATTTTCATTTTTGGTGTCGTCCTTTTAATCAGTGACATTGAATAATGGAAAAATTTGAAACATTTCAGCTCCCAAACTTTGGCAACAGAGCTTTGGATGTGAACAAATATTTACGGGAGTCTCTCTCTCGCCTTCGGTTGGATTATTTGGATTTATATTTAATTCACCATCCGTTTGGGTTTTTCGAACCCCCGACAGGAGCGAGTCCACCCGTTTTAGACGTAAGCACTGATCATTTGAGCATCTGGAAAGTGAGTAACCTCTTTTTCATTCGGGTGAACCCATTCTGAAAATTGTTGATCGTTTCCGTTTTGTTTCCAACAGGAAATGGAAAACGCCGTTCGATCCGGACTCGTCCGAAACATCGGACTCTCAAACTTCAATTCAAAACAAATAGAAAGAATCGTTTCCTCCGCCGAAATAAAACCCGCTAATCTTCAGGTGGAACTTCACGCGTTTCTTCAGCAACCCGAACTCGTAGACTTTTGCAAAGGTTTGGGCATTTCGGTGACTGCTTACGCTCCCTTGGGCTCTCCTGCAGCGAAGACTCACTTCAAGAACAAATACGACTTCAAACCCAATCAGGTGCCCGACTGTCTGACAGAGCCCCGCGTCTTGGAGATAGCAAAAAGGTTACAGAAGACACCGGCGCAGGTTTTGCTGCGGTTTTTGATGCAGATGGACGTTGCTGTCGTGCCCAAAAGCTCTTCCCAGGATAGGATCAAAGAGAATTTCCAAGTGAGGACATTTGGGAATTCAAAGTAAAATTACAGACTTTTCTGAAATGATATTTCAGAACGTGCGAATGTTATTTCAGGCGGTGAATTTCGATCTGAACGAAGAAGACATGAAAACGTTGAGATCTCTGGACCGCGGAGAAGACGGTCGACTATTCGATTTTTTATTTTACAAAGGGTATGTTTAACTCTTAATCGGTGTGAACATTTTCAAATTCTTAAATGCATCTTTCCTTTTGTATGTTTTCAGTGTGGAGTCTCATCCGGAGTATCCGTTCGCGAAGAAAAACATTGTCACGTAACGGAATTTTTATATTAGAAAAATCATTTTGAATTTTGAAAACGGAACGATTTAGCCAAACAGCGAAAGAATCATTAGAAGAAATTAAATTGAAATTAGGAAATATCTAAAGAATTTATTAGATTAAGTGATCCCACGGAATTTAGATATCGTAGTTTTTCTCGAGTTTTTTGTTCGAAGGTGATTCTATTCGTTTAAAACGATTCAGGAATGATGAGATTGGAGAAGAGAGCAGTTTTAAAAAGAAGTAGAGGTCCAAAGCGAACTCCTTCTGAACTGCCATGATTTTCACACTTTGATCTCTGACCGAATATCGTTCTTAAAATCGGGAAGAAATAAATCCAGAAGGTATTTTGTTGGATATTTTTTGATATTTAGCCTTTTTATGATTCGATTTAGACTGCATTTGAAAGTTAAGAAATAATCATTAAAATTTTGAAATCATTTAAAATTTAAAAAAAATTTTAATTTATAGTACTCATAAGTCTTTATCCTCTAAAAACAATTTTTAATGGTTTGCACTAATTGTTACATATCGAGGAATCGAAAATGATTTATAGAAAAGTATAATTTTTTTATTTTATAAATTATATATTACGGATAAAAAGTGTTGTATCTTTTTTTGCAATAATATGCTATTCGCAAAATTTGGATGAAAAGATGTGCCTTTTGACCTGTTCAGGTTTTTTCATTACTTCCCACGTCTTTTCTAAGCTTTTACATATTTTGGTTCGCCGTTTTTCCTATTAATCAATCCTTATTTGGAATTTTTATTTGACGGGAAGTTGCAATTTCAGTGGAAACCTGGACAGGTTTAGTTCTGGAATATTTTGGATTTAAAATTTAACTGAATATAAGTGTCTTAGTACAACACATTTTTACGGCGTCTATTTCTTTTATAAAAGTCCTTTCTTCCTTCCCTTTTTGCTCATTTTTATTTATTCATCTTTCCTTTACAACTCCACAAACTAACCGTTATATTTTAGTGATTATGTTAGTCATAGAGGATGTAAAAGTGCGCATTTATTTTTAAATAACTGTGTTCGAAAAGTGCATTTGAAATTGGCGGCAATCTATGCCAAATTAGGACTTCTTTCGATTCTGTCTGATCATTTTCTTAACATTCGTAAGTGAAAAGTAATTCCAGCGATATTTCGTCATAATTGGAAAGTATGAATATAACATGATTAAACTCAATTACGTTTAAATTCGGAATTAAAGTAACAAAACTTGAAGCAAATCTACTTTGCTTAGAAAATCAAAACTGTTTTGTCTTACAGCACTATAAAAGTCACCCGATTTATTTTGACAGTAGAAATGTATCTTTTTTAACGAATAATTCAAATAAGGCTTTATTATAAGATTAAAATATCGTACTGGTATACAGAATATTAGAATGGATAAGGTAGCTTAATTTTTTTAAAAAATAAAGTGGGAATATAATTTATCTTGCAATAATTTTCAAAATTATTTTAAAAATCATATGGGTATTTATCAAATTTATTTGTAAAGAATCCATAACCGAATTTTGTTTCTTGAAAATAAATCAAAAAAAGAATTTGAAGTTTACTTCGTCAAATATTCTAAGTCTGATAGGGTTAATGAGCTTTTTTTATTTTATAAATAAGACTTATGCAATTTATTTCTTACTTTTCCTATTTTTTTAAGGGACTCTCAAAGTAATTGATATTTTAAATAAGCATTGCTAATCATCAACATGGAAGATTTGTGCTCTGACACTTCCCAATTGACAGAACTTCTTCAGGGTGTGGTTGATCATAATGAGAAAGAGGAAATAGTTTTCCAGCATATTTCAAAAGCTGAGAAATTGACCTCTCCTATGAAAGAATTCCCTTCAGGTAAGAATCAATTTCACATATTTGTAAATTAAGTTGAATAAAAAGTTTTGAAATTATTTTGTAGATTTGGATTGGTTCAATACATTAGAGCCCTTATCCAATGAGCACTTGCAGGGTAAAATTGTAGTTTTAGATTTTTTTACTTACTGTTGTATTAATTGTCTTCATGTTATTCCACACTTGAGACAGCTGGAGGAAAACTTTTCAGTGGCTGATGGTCTAATTGTGGTGAGTTCTCCAGCTTTTTGAAGATAACAAAGTGTTTGTCATATTTGGTGTAAAAAACTGCCAATTTTGTTGATGCATTTTATTAACAGTGCATTGATATATACCTGTTTATATATGTTTCCACAGATTGGAGTCCACAGTGCAAAATTTGCAAATGAAAAGAAGTCTGAAAACATTCTGCTTGCACTTCAGAGGTACAATATCTGCCACCCTGTTGTCAATGACAAAGAATGTTACATCTGGAACAAGTTTGGCATTTCTTGTTGGCCCACACTTGTTATTTTAGGTAAGACTGATTCATTTGCTTGATCAGTGATTAACATAATGTTTGAAACACCACTTTTCTTTTGAAATTTCAGGCCCTTCTGGACAACCTTTATTCAGTTTTGAAGGAGAAGGCCACAGAGATGAACTGTTGTTTTTTGTTAAAGTTGCTTTGAAATTCTATAAAAAGTCAATATCTTGTCATCAACTGCCCATTGCATCATGTGATAGGATAATCACATCTACTCTTTTGAAATTTCCTGGGAAAATTTCAAGGTGGAAAAATATATTTGCTGTATCTGATACTGGAAATCACAGAATAATTGTATTTGATGACAATAATCACATTCAGGTAATTCCACAAATGCAATTGTTGCCACTATTAACCACATTTAATGTTAAGTCATTTGTAACTTCAAATTATTTAGCATAATTTTTGATATCTTTTACACTGCAATCCCTATATTTAAAAATATATTTAAGTAGAATTAATTTTTAGGCTTTAGTTGGTAGGTTTACCTTTTATTTTGTTTTCAGTACAAAATCGGTGGGAAAACGCCAGGATTCACCGACGGGTCTTTTGAAACTTGTCGATTTAACTCTCCACAAGGCCTCGTCTTTTATGATTCCAACGAGATTTACGTTGCCGATACAGAAAACCACGCAGTGAGGTTAATTAATCTGCAGACAATGACTGTGTCAACTGTGGTCGGAAACGGCCAACAAGGAACCGACTATGAAGGAGGGAAAATCGGTCGGTTACAAGAAATCTCTTCGCCTTGGGATGTTTGCCTCGTGCCTTGCTCGGATGTAGAAGTGGTCGCCATGACGAGACAGTTTCCTTCTTTCGAAGGCTCTTTACCACCTCCTCCCGTTGGTCTGCATTCGATTAATAACCCTCCACCCCCTCCATCTGTTCCTCCCCCTTTGAATGTTCTTCCCTCTCCTCCTGTTCCTCCTCCTCCGCCTGTCTCTTCCCTCTCCTCCTGTTCCTCCTCGTCCGCCTGTCTCTTCCCTACTCCTCCTGTTCCTCCTCGTCCGCCTTCTCTTTCCTCTCCTCCTGTTCCTCCTCCGCCTGTTCTTCCTCCTCCACCTGTTCTTCCCTATCCTCGTGTTCCTCCCCCTTCGTCTGTTCTCCCCCCTCTGCCACCCTCTTTGCCGTCGAGTGCTTTACCTCCTTCTTCACCGACAGATCAATCAGACAATAGCAATATTTCAAAAGTGTTACTCATCGCCGCCGCGGGAACTCATCAAATTTGGGCGTATTTTATCGAAAAAAGTGTTTGGTGGAAAGGAAAGTAAGTTTTCTTAATAAAATTCTGAAAAAAAGCCGTTAGGGACTTTGTTTTGAATTGGAGTACGATTTCTTTCAAAAAAATTTTATTCATATTTTGTGCATAAAAATTTAATTTCTAAGTGATGTGTTTGAAAATAATTAATCACTATTAGATTGAGTCATAATCAAAAAGATTTAACGTAATGAACGAATCAACAAAACCGTTGACAAAAAATTAACGGAAGTGAAAACAAAAACTCGTTGTCATGGCAACCAATAACGGTTAGATAAATTTTCACAGTTTCTTCCAATTAGTGGAAATAGAAACACGGAAGTCTAAAATGGAAATAATATTTTTTTAACGAATACTGGAAATTGATCTTTTGTTATTTGCAGGAGTTACGATAAAAATGTTTGTGCGGCTGTCGCGGGAAGTGGGAAAGAACAAAATCGAAATAACCGTTATCCAATGATGGCGTCCTTCGCCCAACCGTCCGGTTTAACCTACGCCAAAGAATTAAAGTCCGTTTTCATAGCCGACAGCGAAAGTTCTTCCATCAGAAGGTTGTCTTTAAAGGACGGGAGCGTGAGTCATGTGGCGGGAGGGGGCAGATCTCCCGATGTAAGTACCCATAATATAGAATTAAGTATGAAAATATTTATTGATTAACGGAGTAATCGCTTTCAGGATCTGTTCAGCTATGGCGATGTGGATGGGAAAGCGTACGATGCCAAACTCCAGCATCCTCTGGGCGTCGTCTGGAGCTCGAGACATAACTGCCTCTTCGTCTGCGACACTTACAACCATAAAGTCAAGAAAGTCAGCCTCGAGTCCGGTTTTTGTAGCAGTTTGCATGAAACAGGAGACCAATTCAGTGAGCCCAGCGGGGGATGTTTAAACGAACGGGGAGATCTTCTCTATGTTTGCGATACAAATAATAATTGCGTGAAAACTGTCAGCCTTGAAGACAACCACGTGAAGAAGGTGATTTCATTCACATTTTGAATTGAGTAAATAGAAAGACAAGATTTTAAAATTGCTGTAATATTTATACTTTCCCATTTCTGTGGAATTCTATCTCAGTAATTATGAAAAAGTCTGTTCGGTTTATTTATTAAGTCGAATCATAAATAAAGTGTTGGAATTTTTTAATAATTAAACGCTGTTTTTTATTAGAAAAAATGAGAGGAACTTTAATGGAGAGGGATTTTAGGTAGAGGAATTAATTTTTGTTTTGTTTCAGTTGGAACTGAAAGAAAAACCGTCCGCAGTTACCGAAACTCCTTTGAAAGACGTTTGGAAAGCAGAAACCTGTCTCAGCACAGAAGGTGGCACTTTAACCCTTCAAATCGAGTTCTTTCCGGTGGAGGTTCACGGAAAATGGAGAGCACAAGTGGATGACGCCAGAGTAGAGATGACGAGTTCAAAAGGAAAGCTCACGACCAACAATGTCGAGTTCGTTTTGCGTATTCGCCCTTCAGACGACGACGACATTTTGCATTTGTTTTTCGATCTGGTGCTTTGCGGGAATGAGACTTGTTCTTTTAAAAAATTGGCTCTCGAGATTGTCGTACGAAGAAAGGAGACTGCAGATGAGTCTGCGGTGTGCAAACTGAGGAAGAATTTGGATTGAGGCAGTGCGGTCAACAAACTTAACAATCCCAACTGTACATTGGGACTCCGTCCGAATAAATCACATTTCGCCCCTTCTTTCAAGTTTCATAAACTATATCTGCCCATATTGGGTTTATCATAACACATTTATACTGTATAAAATAAATGGGAGATTTCTAACGTAAAGTGTGTCAGTAATTTTAACCCCAGATCGTTCCTTGAATTTCGGACTTTTCATTGTCTCCAAAGATTGTAATGTAGATATTTCCACTATTCAAAGCTTATTTTGTGCTGAAATAAGAATGAAAGTCACGGTAATGTTCAGCAGATTTTAGTTTTTATGAGAGGAGTGAAATTACCGTTATTTCAGAGTGAAATGAATGGTGAGAACAAATTCAGTTTCCATTCATTTAATTAAGAGAAAGGGTATTTAAAGGGTTGAACAGATGATTTCCAATCAAACAATAAAGTCACAGTGATTGTTTATTTCTGAAAAAGGGCAACAGTCTAATAATGGTCGTTGTTTAATTAAAAGTTATATTAATCTGTGAGGGCGGTTTTTAAAAGGTCATGTTAGTCTACCAATGCCATTTAAGTACTCCTGCATCCTTGCGAGCTACCTTTGAGTTCACGCTTATGAAACTCTGCGTGGGTTTCAATAATCATTTCGTTTTCACTTTCCTATCCTAGGCCGATACCCCCACGCCTGACTTTTGCAGAAGTTTCCACGTCTTTGCACTCTAAAGATCTTTACAAAGACAGGGGATGCTTTGTTTTGGGGGTTTTTCACTTGTTTCTTCCCCCAAAATCAACGGGAGTCCGGAGAAACTTTAATTTCATCAAAAAAAGGGGGATTTGGTTTCCAAATGGTTAACGGTTTTTGTATTGACCAAATAAGGTTAGAATGACGAGCCGCGCCCTTGAATGGTCCGAATAGGCTCAGATCCAAAACGGTTCAAGTTTGAGAATTTTGTATGGTGAGTTTATGCATTATTATTGAGAGAAATTAATAAATTAAATGATTTGTTGTTCTATTTAAGAGTTGTAAATTATTAATTCGCACATTTCATTTCCTATTCATTCTCTAAACAGTGATTGGGCTATTTTTCCCTTCTGTTTTCGACCACAAAAATTTTCAGTTCATTCATACCGGTAATTTTATAGACCAATTTAACCGAAAAAGGAAACATAATTAAAATAAAATAATAAAAAGAAATGTTGCCAGTCGAAATGATGATGAGTTAGGAAATGATGGAAAAATAGAGTCAGAGAAACCAATTTGAAATAAATGATTCAATGTAAATTTATCCATTTGAGGACGTGCGTGGAGTTATCAGTTTGTGGGATTGAAGACATCGAGTAAGGAAATCCAGTTGGACCAATGAAATCACAGAATCGTGGGACGCTCTCGAAGTTATAAATAGGACCGACGAACACCGCTTCCTCCATTTTAGTTTGCGAGGCACGTTACTTTGCTTCAAAAACTAATTACCGCTTATTTATTTATAAATTATTTCCAAGGGTTTTTCTCAGTGAAATCAAATAACCAATCAAAATGGTGAGTGATATTTTATTTATTAGCGAAAAAACTGTCAATCTGGGCCGCTGTAGATTCGAGTTTATTACGGGTAATAAGGAGGGGAGTTCGGTGGCCGACATGTTGGATGAGCCGCATGGCATTTGAAATCGTTTTTAATTGATTTCGGTTTGTTAATCACGGTTGGGTTGTCACAACCTTTCACATTACACTCGCTCTATTGTTCTCGATGATGCTGTTCACGGAAAATGGAGTAGTGGAACGGTTTTGAGATGACTCAGGAAATGAGTCAAAATGGCGGCCTGTCAAGGTGGAATTAAATTAAGTGGAGTTCCTTAGTATGCAATTTACTTAAAGGCCGAACTTATATGGGAGGGGTTTTCAATAACTAATTAGTATTTTTTTGGGATGAAGTTCCGTTTTCAGGAATTTAGAAAACTTAAAAGGCGACTTTTATAATCTAACGGGAGGTCTACTTTCCAATTTTGATTTGAATTATTACCTGAAACCAGTACTGAAGGGAAGAACTGGTCTCCGTAAAAGTTCTCACATTAACCATAATGACAAAAATGAGTGGGGATAATTAATTTTCACCAGAATTAATGTTTAAAACTGAAAAGTCGGGCAGTTTTGACTTCGTCCGCCATTTCAGATTGTCAACCAATCAGAAAGTTCCACCAGTGTCGGGGGACAATCGATGACAAACTTGTTTTAACATTTAAAATTCCGTTCCAGTTCTCACCAAAAAAAATCATTGAATATTCTTGCTTGATAGATTTTCATTCGAATTCCGAGAATTTTTCAACCCGACAAAAGAATAAGACTTAAAAAAGAATTAGTTTAATTTTTTTATTATTATTGACAAAGTAGAACTCGAAGTGCACGAGCTAATATTCGTTGAAAGGGAGAGGCAAGTTCTAGAACTGTAATTAGTCATTCTTTAAAATGCCTTTCTAGAAAACTTTTATCGCAGTTTGATACTTCCATTTCTATTGAGTATTTTGCTGAGATATTTTTGTTCTTACAAACTCAATCTATTGTCATATTTAGAAGGGAAGATGAAATAATGGGGCCTTCAGTCAATTGATTTCTTTCTCTTTTCAGCGCGAATGTATCTCAGTTCACGTCGGACAAGCCGGAGTCCAAATCGGCAATGCCTGCTGGGAGTTGTACTGTTTGGAACACGGAATCCAACCTGATGGGCAGATGCCCTCTGACAAGACAATCGGAGGAGGAGACGACAGCTTCAACACATTCTTCAGCGAGACTGGAGCGGGGAAACACGTGCCCAGGGCAGTGTTCGTCGACTTGGAACCAACTGTAGTCGGTGGGTATTCGGTTTTTGCTTTCGGGAAGAAAAAAATTGCTCATTTTGATTCATTTGAGGACCAAATGTAACGATGAGTTTAACTGCAATATCTCTCCCTTGTTATTGTAATGTAAATGGTTTTCATAATTGGAGAAAAAAGGTTTTGTATTTTATTTCTCATATTCATTTCTTATTATATAAATTTTTAAATTGAAGATAAAAAGATTATTAAAAAAAGATGATGATATTAGTTTTGGTCCGTGTTGTTGATGTTGAATGATAATACCTTTCAAAACTACTGATTGATGAGTTTGATTGGTGAGGAATAATTGGAGGAAAATGTGGGTTTTGACGTTATTCTCTCGATTGCAGATGAAGTCAGAACCGGAACCTACAGACAACTCTTCCACCCCGAGCAGCTGATCACAGGCAAAGAAGACGCCGCCAACAACTACGCCAGAGGCCATTACACCATCGGCAAAGAAATCGTTGATCTCGTCCTCGACAGAATCAGGAAACTCGCCGACCAATGCACCGGCCTTCAGGGATTCCTCATCTTCCACTCCTTCGGCGGCGGCACCGGCTCCGGATTCACCTCCCTCCTCATGGAGAGGCTCTCCGTCGACTACGGAAAGAAGAGCAAGCTCGAGTTCGCCATCTACCCCGCCCCCCAGGTCTCCACCGCCGTCGTTGAACCCTACAACTCCATCCTCACCACCCACACCACCCTCGAACATTCCGACTGCGCATTTATGGTCGACAACGAGGCCATCTACGACATCTGCAGGAGAAATCTCGACATCGAACGCCCCACCTACACCAACCTGAACAGACTCATCGGACAGATCGTCTCCTCCATCACCGCCTCCCTCCGCTTCGACGGCGCCCTCAACGTCGACCTCACCGAGTTCCAGACCAATCTGGTCCCCTACCCCCGCATCCACTTCCCCCTCGTCACCTACGCCCCCGTCATCTCCGCCGAAAAGGCCTACCACGAGCAGCTCTCCGTCGCGGAGATCACCAACGCCTGCTTCGAGCCCGCCAACCAGATGGTCAAGTGCGACCCCCGCCACGGCAAGTACATGGCCTGCTGCATGCTCTACAGGGGAGACGTCGTCCCCAAGGACGTGAACGCCGCCATCGCCACCATCAAGACCAAGAGGACCATCCAGTTCGTGGACTGGTGCCCGACCGGGTTCAAGGTGGGCATCAACTACCAGCCGCCAACTGTCGTTCCCGGCGGCGACCTCGCCAAGGTGCAGAGGGCGGTGTGCATGCTGTCGAACACGACCGCCATCGCGGAGGCCTGGGCGCGTCTCGACCACAAGTTCGACCTTATGTACGCGAAGAGAGCCTTCGTGCACTGGTACGTGGGAGAGGGCATGGAGGAAGGAGAGTTCTCTGAGGCCAGGGAGGATCTCGCTGCTTTGGAGAAGGACTACGAGGAGGTCGGAATGGATTCCGTCGAGGGAGAAGGAGAAGGCGGTGACGAGTATTAGGCGAAGAGTCGCTCAAAGGCCGTTGGCCCCACCGAAAAAAGAATTTAATAAAATGAGTTGATCACGATTTTTGCGTTTTTATTTATCATTCCAATATAACCTCTTTAAGTAGAATCATAATTAGAGCCCTGGGGTGGACGCACAGAGCTGTACTTAAAAAGAGGGAAAAGATGGAGAAATAATGCAAAATTAGTATCCAGTACAAAGTCAGCTTTTACTGTATATTCAAATTCATACTATTTACAGAATTGCCAAATGCGAAATTCAAATAAAAGCAGATGAGCTATTCATCGCCTTTAAATGGCTGATATGGAGCAAATATGACACTCCGACCAGTCATACGTTGCGTTATACGGGAATTCTTCATTTCTGAAATCAACCCTGACTTTGTTCATCCTCTTCCATTGGCGATTCCGGGATCGGTTCAGCCTCGATCGGAATTCGCGTCTCCTGTTTCTCCTTCTCCTTCCCTTCCTCCTCCTTTTTCTGCTCCTCTTCCTCGTCCTCGGAGTCTTCGCCCCCGGGATGAGAGCTCACGAAATGCTCGGGAACCGACTCCTTCACCGTCCCGGGCTTCTCCCACTCCTTTTTGCTCTGCAATGCAAACACCGCCGTCAACACACCGAGTCGATGTCCATCCGAAGCTGAACAACTCCACTTACCTCGAAGGCGAGTTTCATGGCTTCCACCCTTTGCATGTAGAAGTCGTAGACGAAGGTGGCCATGTGCGCCATGTCCGCCATTTCCATGACCGCCGCGGGAGGGGTGTTATTGTCCCTCGTGCAGGGGTAAATCTCATGAGGGGCGATCTGGAGGTTCATGGGCCTTTGCATGAGCTGCAACAAGTCAAGGGGTTAGAGGGTGTCGTCGAGGAGGGGCGGATCGCGGGGGTGAGAGTAACCTGATTGAAAGCCTGAGTGAGTTCGAAGCAGTTCTTGAAGAGAGAAACCCTCGCGAAGATGTAGAGGCCCAATCTCGCTCTCGACATGGCGACGACGAGCCGCCTCACGTCCCTCAGATGGCCGACGGCTTTGGTCTTGACGAGGGACAGCAGAATGTAGTCGTTTTGCTGACCCTGGTACTTGTCGACGGTGGTCACCTGCGGAGAAGGGAGAGATTAGAATGATTGGGGGAATGGCGGGGGAAAGGGGTGTCGAAGTGAGAGTACTTTGTGCGGTCGTCCGATGAGCGGATTGTTGGCGCATCTCAGCCTGACGACATCTTGAATGAGATGTTTCTGTCCGTTGTAAGTGGTCAGAATGGAGATTTTATCCGCGGGGTAACCGATGAGTCTCATGTACATGTAAACTGCGACGCAATACTCCGCTTCGGCCAAATTCTGGAAAAGAGACCAAATTGAAAGGGGAATTCACTCACATACATACATAGAGAAGTAATATTGACTGGCAACCTGATAGAAGTAAGGGCTGGGCTCTGACTCTCCGACGCCATTGAAGTCCTCCACATTGATGAGTTGGTAGTCGTAGCAGAAGCCGGCGTTCGCGGCGCGGTACTCCGGCCACTGTTCGACGTGTCGGAGGTTGGCCAGCTTCTTGTAGCGCCAGTTGTAGAGGCGGCAGATGGTGGGCCTGGACCGGCCCTGGCAGTCGAGGTCGACGGTGGGGACGCCGAGGCGGACGATCCGCGTGAAGAGGGACTGCTCCATGTTGGAGTACTTCTGGAAGGCCATGTTCTTGATGACGGGGGGCAGTTGGTGGTGGTCGCCGATCATTATCCACCGCTTGAGGCGGCTGTACCCGTCCTGGGGGTTCTGGAGCAGAAGGGGGATGAACGTCTCTATCTCGAGGATCTGCGCCGCTTCTTCCATGAGGATGTTGTCGTACTTGAAACCTGTGTGTTACAACAAATGATTAAAATATTAAGCTGTGGGGGAGATAGAATGAAAGAAAGGAGAGAAAAAGGAGAGAGAGATGAAGAGAGAAAGGAGAGACAAAAAGAGAAAGAGAGAAATAAAGAGACAGAGCGAGAGAGAGAGACAGACAAACATACATACATACAGACAGAAACATACATACATACAGATACATACATACATACATACATACATACATACATACAGATACATACATACATACATACATACATAGACATACATACATACAGACAGAGACATACATACAGACAGAGAGAAAGAGAGGAAAAAAAGAGAATTACCCAAATCCACAAGCTCCTTCCGTTTGAGTGCAGCATGAGTGCAAGTCATTGCGATGATTTTTGCCTCCTTCACGAGGAGGTATTTCGACCTGTCGAGTCCACTCCGGAGCAGTTCGAAGGCGCGGAACTCCTCCAACTGCTGGAAAATCTTTTCCACATAACGGTAGCAACCGAAGGCTATTTCCATGTCTTCCTCGTAGCTTTTGTTCTTGAACAGCGGCTTCGGGGCGTTCTCGAAGAAATCGTGGAAAGGAAACGCGTCGCTCACGAGAGTTGGCGACGGAGACTGCAACCACAAAGATAACACTCAGCTGTTGTCTCGGCTTAGACCTCTTCACAGACCACTCACCTCAGGTTTTTTATTTTTAGGTTTGACTTTATTCATAAACTTCTCCCATCTGGTCATTATGTGGTATAGGAAGAAATGCCCGGCTGTTTCACAGGTGTACGCGACGTCTCCCGTCACTTTCAGACTGTCCTTCAGCCGCCCCACCTCCGACAGCAGATCGATTCTCTTCGCCAGGACGTAATTCACACGACCGTACCTGAAAACAGACAAAAGTTGTAAACGACTCCTTCGCAATCAACTTCCAATCTCCGACGGTACCTGCTGAAGTCTTTATCGGTCTCCAAAGCCTCTTCTCCGTGACCGAGACGGAGAAGATGTCTTTCGTCGATGTCCAACATCATGATCTTCTCGAAGAGCTGATTCAGTGCCTGATTGGAATGAGTCACTATGAGCGTTCTTTGGTTGGGGAAGTTATGGTACAGATTGGATATGATTTGGACGGCGACGTCTGTTTTCCCTGTGCCAGGAGGACCGACGACGAGTGTGAGTCCGGGCTGCGTCCCCGCCCGAATGGCCTCGATCTGGGTGGGGGTGAAGGGGATTGTGTTCCTGAGGGGAGGGAAATCATTAGAATGAGGCTCATAAGATAAGAAAGCTCTGAAAGCTCTGGCGCAGTCACGTACTTCTTGAGTTGGTTGAATTTGTAAGGGCCTTGGTTGACTCTGACGTGGGGCTCGACGACGATCACCTTTTTCCGGTTCTCGGGCTCGTCCTCCGGTTCCTCGTTCTTCATGCGTCTCTTCTTTCGCAGCACGTCCTGGAAAGTCAACCTGAAACAAGGAAAGCGTCAACTGTGGCCTCGTCACGTCGAAGAAACTTCTTCTGGCCGGATGGAAGACTCACCGGAAAGGAGGGACCAATTTGGTGGGATCGTCCGTTTTCACTTTGATCTCGTGGTGGGGGAAACTCGCCCTTAAATGGTCCATGTCGAGAAACGTATCGTTGAAATCCAGTGTGGCTATTTCATTGGGCATTCTGATTTAAAAAACGAAAATGAATTTGAGTAGGGAGATGACAAATCTAATGAAGAGTCCATTTCGTACCTGGAATAATGAGCAGCGCCTGGATCGCCGTAACCCAATATGATGTCGTGCAGCCATTCAGGTACGACGCACTCAGTATTTACCAATTCTCTGATCGTTTCCAGGACCGCTTTGAAGTTGTTCTCTTTCGGCTTTCGCCTCATTAGTATGTTAAACGTTTCGTAGACGTCCTGAAGAGAGAAAAACAATTAAAACTCCCCCAAACTTTCTCGGTAAGTCCAAACAACACCGACCTCTTTTCCTTTATTCGAGTTCTCCATGTCAATTCTATACTGGTTACAGTCCAGCCACACTCGAAACACCCTTTTCTCGCCGGGGAGAACCGGTTTCGGTTCGGGCCCGTCCTCGATGACTCTCCCGTTCTGGTCCAGCATTCCCTCGATTTCGCATCCCCTCACGTATTTGAGCCCGACCTGGTCCACGAATGGCTCCTTCGGGTTGTACTTCGTTCCTGCAATCGTTTACAAAAATTAAGTTTCCCGCTCGGCGTGTATTCCCGTCTCCTTCGTACCTATCGACGCCGACGGTCTGACCGTTATCAGAAAGCAGACGTCGTGTTTCCTCAAATTCTCCCACTCTTCCCGGATTTCGTTCCTCACGGAGAGGTTCACTGTGACGTCTGCGCGAACGCGCGAAGGGCTTTTCTCCCCAATGTTCGGTTTGGCTACTTCCACGACTGCGAAACTCACGATGGGGTGCGCCATCCTCGCCCAACCCCCGAAGTAAACACTTCCGTCTTCTGCTCTCCACGGGTTCAATCGGCTCACGGCGTCTTCTATGTCCTGTCTGATCTCATCTGCAATCCAAAATACAATTACACTCCCACAGTTCCATTAAAAAGCGGGAAAGGTCAACAACTTACAAGTGGATTCCAACTGGAAAAGGTTGAAGTTTCTCAGGAGGTAATCATGGAGTGTGAGGAATTGGAGGTTCAACTTGGGGAGCGCCAGGCATCCCTCTCCGGAGAAGTACTCCGAGGGGACGACGTTCTCATTCCAGATGACGTCTTCTGTCGGATAGAGGGGCATTTCGTTGAGGGCTTCCAACTGAGAGGCGCGACGCTCGTGGCGGGATACGAGGAGCTCCAGAAGAAACTCAGCGTCTTTTCTGTACCAGTTTTCGATGTCGTCTCTCTCCTCCGGTGGGATAAGGTTGAGATACCGCGCGATTGACTGAAGCTTTTTGGGACTACAGGAGAAAAAGGTTGCGGTCAGATTTTCCATCGAAATTGATGCATTTTCTGCTTTATACAGATGTATTCCCATACCTCAAAGACTTGAAATGCTTCTGTAGAGCTTCTCTGGTGTCGACCGAAGCGACGTTCTTAAGTGCAAAGTTCCTCAGGTCGGGAAATCTCGAAAAGGCCGCCTTTTGAAGGGACGTTATTTTGTCATAATGCAACTGCGTCATGTCTCGATCTGTGAGTGGATCTCCCGTCTCGTCGTTTATCTCAAAATGGGTGTAAAACTTGAGCATGTCCAACAACTGAAAATAGGGGTGAGTTTTTATTAAAACTATCGGTGTTGAGTTGAGGCTAGTCTGCTCCATCACCCACTTGAGAAAACAGATTTCCGGCCTCAGATTTCACCAGATTGGACATCTGACAGTGTGTTACTAAATGACAATCATCCAAGACGGTGTTGAAGAATCTTCGAGTAGGCAAAAGGGCTTCCAGATCGATGATCAGTTCCAAAAACCTTTCGCAGTACCGCACTCTGTCGCTTGATACCTCCTCTGAAATGAAATATGCAACAGGTTAGTTTTATTTGTACTCATTACCAAATTTTTTACTCTAATTACTATTATTTCATAAATTTGAATATACCTTCAGGAGATATTTTTTGAAGTAAATTAATGAACTTGAGCATCAGTCTATGTAAAAATTTCCTTTCCCAATCTAACTTATCTTTATCTTCAACTGCAGCATCTTTTTTCTGTATCAGTCTCCAATATTTTCTCCACCTTGGTATTTTTTTAAATTCTTGTTCCCTCCTCCCCTCCTGAAGGGAGACCCACATGGATAAAGATACTAATCTTTTAACCTGAAAAATTAAAAGTTATCCTGAAACTTTTATACTGAATTAAGGTAAATCTAACATGAGATTCAAATTGTAACTTCATTTCAAAATCTGAATGTGAATTATTCAAGTACCTGATCTCTAACCAAATCAATTTCCATACTGTTAAAGCAGTGATTGAGAAAAACAAGAAGAGCAGTTTGTTCCTTCAGAGAGGTGGATTCTGACAAACAGGCTTCCAGAACCTGCTGGAAAAATGCAGGAAACTGGTCATTTTTTTTGGAAAATGGTTCCCATGCTGGAACTCTTTCCCTGAATTTTTCATTGAGCATAACAACGATAGACAGCATGTGTGCATTGGAAGCTTCACCTCCTTTATAATTCGGCCATAAATAGTTTTCTAAGTACTGACTAAATTCCAACATCATGATTCTTCTTATCGAAAAACTGGAAAACAAATTTGATTAATGGGTACGTCACGACAGGTAACAATGTAGATTCAAATTATTCACACTTACTTTGAACCCAGTATTTCTTGAAAATATACATCTTCGACTATTTTGGGATCGTAGGACCTTAATTTTTCTACTGAATGAGGAGCCCAGTACAAATTTGCTAACTAAAATAAATAAACGTTTTGCCGTCATTTTTAAGCAGATCAGGTTAAGTTAGAAAACAATGCCAAAATGGCTTACCTGAGTGATTCTATCTGCATTGATTTGATCAACTGTTGGAGCGGCCGCTTTGGCCTTCGCCGATGCGGAGTTTTCTGTCATGTCAAAGTAAATTCATTGAAACAGAAATATAAAAATAAACCTTTATTAAAGTAACGGAGACGAAGCGAAAAATGGCGTTTCTAGAGCCACGACATTTTAACTGAAATTTTTTTTTAAATAAATAGTCAGTGTACTTTTTTAAATTTGTATTTTCTTTTTTTTTCATGCGGTTTCATAAAAAAGACTTTAGTTTATCAGATGAATAATATAATTATTTATATTTGCAGCTGAAAAATTTTAATAGAAATTTTTTATTCTTGTTCTTTGGAGAAATTTAGAGTCGTAACTTCCGTTGTAGTAGGAGTAGCAATTTCCTCTGTATTAGCCGCCCATCTTTTCAAATTGAAGTGATCATTGCTTCTGTTGGGAGACAGAATCTTTCTAAAATCGAAGCACAGAAATTTCCTAAAAAATTCACTCTGTTTATTTCGAAAGTTTTTCACTGGGAAACCACATCAGAAAATGAATTACTTTTTCCGCGGTTCGCTTGTCATGGATGAGCAGTTGCCAGTGCTGCTCTTCCTGCACAGACCGGAAGGATTGTTTTTTCCCTGAAGGTACAGTCTAAGAGCGATGAATAAATCCGAATTGAATATCATGAAAATCCAGGGATTGGCACAACTGTTGAGACTAGAAAGCAGAACCAATATCGTGAAAAGCGGACCTGTTGACCAAAACAACGAAAAGGTACAATAAGTGGAGCTCATCTGCCCTCTTTATGGGCGGGAGCACTTGCCTGACCACACTTTCTCGTAAGCGGATGGATCCCAAACGGCCCACAGCTCCGCCACAATAAATGGTAAAGAACAAATAATGTATGCCGCGATCACTGCGACGGTTTGCTTTATGGTGTTAATTTTAGCTCGGGAAATCACGTGTTGTTGTTTGCCCAGTTCTGTCGGAGCACTTCGCCAAATCACGCGACAAATAAACGTGTACGTGAAAATCAATCCTATTAGGGGAATAATGAAAATGGAGACGCTGTACCTGAAAAAAGGAAGACAACATTTCAGAAGTGAAACTATACTTCTCCAAATGAGGCGGACTTACCAAACCACATAGGCGCGTTCTCCCCAGGGCCCAGAAAAAGTGGCCCAACAGTCCCAAATCCCAGGCGCTATTTCCTGGAAGTGGAATACGAAGGTCTGGAATGCACAAAAAAGTTTCTTTTTAAAGCACTAAATTTTCTACAGTTTTATAACCGATATTAACCCACTTATTCAGCTGTAGAGGGGTCAATCCTCATAAATATAATTAAAATTTTATGAGTGGATGAGTCTTTTTGACCCCCGAATTTTAACATATATTTCAACTAACGTTCTTATTTTTTATACTATCGCCAAATTTCCAATTTCCTTTATTACATCATGCTAAAGTTATTAAAATTTGAGTTTTAAATTTCTCCATAATAGGTCAAAATGACCTACGTAATTATCAGATACAAGCAAATCTTCGCCTTGCAGTGTTAAACCCTGCAACCATCAAATCCAGCTCTTCCCACTTATCTTGTTTCGGCCTTAAAGAAAGTCACGTCATCGAAATTAAATTAGCTTCATTAAAATGACGAGATAAGAGAGCGTCGCGCGGTGCAGACGACCGATTAATTAATGGAGGGGGCCACATTGTTCAATCGCTTCATTAATTTCAATACTAATCGATGCGCACCTGAGGAATCGACAAGGTGACAGAAACACACCACGCGTAGAAGATGAACACTCGAGACCTCTTCGAGGACCAGAAGTGGTAGGTGAGAGGGTGGCAGATGGCCCTGTAGCGATCCAAAGCGGTCACCATGAGGATGTACGAGCTCAGGTACGGTCCCAGGATTTGCCCGTACTTGACGGCCTTGCAGAGGACCTGTCCGCCCCTGAATCTGCGCCAAATCACCCCTTAGTTGGGGTTTCATCCAAGTGGAAGTCATCGGGGTTACCTGTATGTGATGTCCCAGAGGAGTTGAGGCAGAATGTTGAAGAAGGCGTTGATGAGGTCGGCGATGCAGAGATGAAAGATGAAGAAGTACATCCTGGGGAGGGTTTTCCTCCCCCTGGCGCGTTTCTTCGCGTAGAGGGCGAGAAGAACCAGGCCGTTCCCGAAGACGCTCACGAGGAAGATGCAGCTGAGGGTGGCGATTTCGGCCTGGGCGAGCTGTTCATCCCTCGGGTAGGGGTCGAAGGTTTCGTTGGTTAAGTTATTCTGCATAGGGAATTCATCTTCCTTTTCTTCTTCCTCTGACGAATTCGAGGATTGCATTTCGCTCCTGGAAAAGGATTGACGACGTGAAAATGCACTGAATGCTGATTTTTGCATTTGGTAAATTCTGTTACATAAGAAGTTTCCAGCAGAAGTGAGTGCCTAAAGTAGCGAGAGATGGCTTTTCTGAACATATACATTCGGCAGGAAGATATGAAAATCATAGAGGCGGTCGTTTTTTGGAAAATCTTGGAAAAACCTCAAACTGAAAAGCATAATGTTCCAAAAGGGTGAGTAAAAAGAATTTGGAACTGTATTTGACGAAGACGTACCTGAAATTAACAAAAAATATTCTGCAGTTATAACTTCAAAGTTGATCTTTGATCAAAATTACTTATTTTTGTGTTTAAATTATTATACTCTATTAAAATTAGAGAGAATTTGGCCAATTTTAAGGTCAAATTCTTAAAAAGGAAAGAAAACACGAAAGAAAAAGATGAAAAAGAGGAGAAGAAAAGAAAAAGAGCAGAAAGAGATGAACAAAAGAAAAGAAAAAGGAGAAGACGAAGAAAAGTAAAAGAGAAGAGCAAAAAACCAGGAGAGAAGAAGAGTAGCAGAAAAAAGAAGAAAAAAAACAGAAGAATAGAAGAGGAAGAGAAGAAAAAGAAAAGAGAAGAAAAGCAAAAAAAATAAAATAAGCAGAAAAAGAATAACTGAAAAAAATAGAAAAAGAGAATTTTATAAATAAATTTATTGAACAGTTAACTAATAATATAACAAATAATATTAACGAAGTAATCATAATTAAAAAAATA
This sequence comes from Brueelia nebulosa, assembly GCA_028293925.1. NCBI lineage: Eukaryota > Metazoa > Arthropoda > Insecta > Psocodea > Philopteridae > Brueelia > Brueelia nebulosa. The sequence continues at coordinate 62,970 of JAQIBA010000063.1, read as the reverse complement.
AATAAAATAAAAAATATTTAGATAATTATAATATAATTAGAAAATATAATAAATGACAATTACTTATTAATTGCAATCAAGAAAAAAATGATTAATGGGGTGAATAAACACTCGTTATTATAAAAGGGATTGTAAACCTTCAGAAAGGCAACGTGTCGTCGCTGGAAACAATACGAATACCGATAAGATATCTCATTTACGATTGTTTTACTTAACAAATTACATTTTTACGTTTACGTAATGATGGAAATGAGATTGGAAAAGTTAGATAATCGAGTTTGGATCGAAGATTCATCAATACTTTCTCAGACTGGGAGAGGATGACATTTTTTATTTTTCTGCAGCTGTTAAATTTTTGTTTAATAGGAAAATAAAAGGGATTTCTAACGGAGGTGGAGTAGTGTATTTAATTGGAAAATAAAAGCAAATCAATATGGAATCGAATCAGATACATTTTTTGATGTGCACTATAAAATAGTCCTTAGCAAACATTGCTATTTTGATGACCTGCCAAAATATTTAATTTAATTGGCAGAATGATAAATCATTCATTGATTTCATAAAATCCGAACCAAAAGTAGAAGTATAAATATACAAGGTCGACTTCAAGAGATTCCCGGAAATAGAGTTATTTGTTTCTTCAGCGGTTACGAGCGGAGATGAAATGCACCAAAGGAAACAAAGGAACGCAAAGTCTTTGTTTACGTTCTCAATGCGTGATATGGAATATAATTCGGAATCCCGAATTTCCTTCGAAGACTTAATGCTTTGGGTGAGAGTGAGATTAAACGAAAAGTGGAGATGCAAAAGAGGGAACACTTTCGGGAATTCCTCCCCGACGGTGAGATTTCAGCTCAAACTTATGGCTTTGACTCCCCTTTCTTTCGGATCGTTGCAATCGAAATCGGGTAAATCCACGAGAGCTGAGCCAAAAGCAAAGACTCTGGTTTCGAAGACGCAGGAATTGGCCGTGATCAACAGGATTTGAATGAATCAAGTATTGCTTACCATTGTTATAAACGAGTTATTGTATTGCGATGGTCGTTGGCCGTGTCCAACCGATGAGGGAAAATGAAAAAAAATACAAATTTGAATAATCACAATTGGGGTCGCGCAGTTCAAGGGGGGCTTTATGTGTGTTTGATTCGTTCCTTCGTTGTTTCAATAAAGGCTTCTCTTACACATTAAATTTCACATTACCAGTTTTTTCTCAAAACAGTTTTCGACACCGAAACACGTCGAAACATTACAAAAAGCACTTAAAAGTTCCTCCTTTGTGGAAGACTCCGACCGTTTAATCAAAGAATGCTTACTCTCGAGTAAACCGACTTCCCGTCATTCGCGGTTTTGTTTCAGTTCTCTCTCTCGTTGAACGAAAAACAACACATTTTTAATAATTATCACCTGTTAATTCTTTGTGTCACGTGGTTGTTTTAAAAATTAGGTATGATTACGAAAACTCGCCGAGAAGGATTCATTTCAACGGACCAAGTGGAAATAAAACGAAGCGCGCACTGCTCCAGTGTCTGCTGACACGTTGAGTGACGTCATCGAGAGATCCTCAGGAAACGATTCAAAAAATTATGCTTTGGTTGCTTTCTCCGCTTATAACTTAAAAAAGAGAATATATTACCCGTCTGATTCCATTGCACTCAGTTTAAAATAAAGTTTGATACTGCAACGTATTCAATGGCGATCTCAACTCATTACGGACCGTTTTTTTTCATAACGAAACTCAGGTTCTTACACTAATATAATTGCTTCACTGCTGTAATTACTCCACATAGGTTTAATTTAGATTTAAGATAAAAATTTCACATTAAACACGTGCTAAAATTAAGAAGGGTTTGCATTTAGGGTGGTAGGATCCCAAATTATTATCAGTTTATGGGACTTTTATGCAATTTGAAGCTAAGTTTTACCTCCGAATGTTATCCAAACCGTTAACTGCTTTCATGACATCACATGATTAATTCAAAAGAAGCTTTAATCAACCGAAAAAGGCTTTATAACCCCTTTTACTCGGAACAAACTACACCTTCCATAAAACTAAATGGTGTTCAACTGGTGACTAAAATCAAAACATTGGCTACTAAGACAATGATACATCGGTGGAAAATAACTCGTCTGGACAGGTATTCCAGGTGTTCCAGAGATGTACATTAACTCATCAGAGTGTATCATTAACGAAAGCAGGAAGGGTCACAGTGCAGACCCTGAAGACTTTTGAAGGACGAATAGCAGTTCAGTCGCATAAACCAGCGGTCCCCGTCATGTCGACAAAACTCCTATAAGTTACTATTTTTCAGTTCTAAATGACTGCTGAGATGGGTTTTCCATTCTGACTAATACAAATCAAAAAAAAAACAAGAATCTTCAAACTATGGACCATCGCATGAAATTTCTCCCAAAAATAATTAAGGATAATTTTCTATAACAATACAAAATTTGTAAAGATTTGCATTTTTTACTAAATTAGAATAAAAATATGGTGCAGTGTGAATAACACTTCCTTTATTAGGTTCTCCTATTACATTTTAAACCCCACTTAAAAGTTTTTTGGACGAATCAAAAACTTCATAATTAATCTGCTTTTATGAAATCAATCTTTTTTGTGCGCATTCCAATTGTATAAATCCTCATTAAACCAACCAAATATTACTATGTAAATTTTAGTTTGTCATTGTCAAATGTTAATAAGTTCAAATTGATTTCGTGTTAGAATTTCACTGTTGAGCACAAACTTTTCTTGAGATCAAGAAGAACCATTAATCACGTGTTAGGCTCCGACAAAGAGCAAAAAACTCTTCAAGTTTCTGGGTTCCTTTGCTCAATGTAACAAAAAGAGTTGTTTCATTTTGCACAGTCAGTACTGCCCTTGAAGACTCCAATTAAGTTGGAAAACCGCCTGAGGGGTTTAATTTGTTTCAGCAATTACTCGACTTTGTCTATGACCGAAGAAACAATCATTACTTCGACAGAGATTCCTCTTTAAGAATAGATACAATAAATAAAAAAACGACACTAATGTAAATTTTGAAAAATGTGTAATTAAATTAATAATCAAACTAAAAACAAAGTGGCGCGTTAGTTATTTGATTGAAATGCTGTGAGTTGAAATCAATGGACTTGAAACCGGAAGTACAAATGACCACTTCTTAAAAAGTCATAACTTCAGACTTTCTAAAAGCCGGCTTGGGAAAAAAATTGTTAATACTTTCGATCACGCCGACGAAACGACAGAATCCCTTAGATCTCCCTGCTTTCTCCGGGGCTTCGAATGTCGTCGATTTTCAGTATCATTTTCACCAGCTGAGTGGCCAGGAGTATTTGCTGCTTTTTGGAATGAAGACTCTCGATTACGTTCTGCACTTTCATATCTGCAAACGCAAGTGAAGAGGGTTAATGATATGGACGGGACACACACACGATATTGGGGAGACGCATTACCTTTCGTTCCTTTCAGCATGCAGTCGATGCCCAAAGCCGGATTGTTCTCCTTTATCTGCCTTGCCTTGATTTCTGTTAGGGTGTTGATCGAAGACAGACCAGAGTTTTCGGCCAAAGCCAGGGGGACACTTTCCAAGGCGTCGGCGAAGGCACGGAAAGCGTACTGCTCGAGAGAAGACACCTGAGGAAACGAAAAACAAAAGCTTTTAAAATTATCCATCAACCCCATTTCCTTCTCCAATCAGATAATCATTCTCATTTAAAATGAACAACACTTCAGAAGGATTTTAACGGGAATTAACAGACGAACCTTATCTGCTTGTTGACTCGCAGCGATCGCACATGATATTTCAGCCGCACCGCCGCCATAAACGATTCTCGAGTCCTGAATTAAGTTACGAACCACGCAGAGAGCGTCGTGAATGGATCGTTTGGCTTCGTCGATTATCTGAAAAGTGAATTATCGTCAAGTGCTGTCGAAAAGCAGAATTACGGATAAATGCGCCAGTCAAATTACCATTTTGTTTCCGCCTCGGATGAAAATCGTCACCGCTCGGGAATTGTGACATTCTTCGATCACCAGCATTTTGTCCTTTGTCGTCCCGAAACTGAGCTCCCGAACCAAACCGGCCTTTCCCAATTTGTCAGCTGTGAGTTCTTCGAATCGGGGCACTATCCTTCCACCAGTTGCGATTGCGATCAACTTTAAAAAGACACACAATTGGCAACACCTCCCGGAAATTGGCAAATATTTTTCCTTTGAGGAAACCCACCTCGATTTCCGGTCCGCCGACCCAACGCACTGCCGGCAAATTATTCTGCAGCAGCAGATGATTGGCCTCATCGTCGAAGCCCCACTGGCAGATGGCTAAAGTGGCCCCAACGTCCTTCACCTGCTGCACCATCAGGTTGAACTTATCCTGTTCGTACTTCCTTAACTTCTTGTAGTCTTCGGTTGAGGTCACGTCCAACTTATGTTTGGTTTTGGGTTTTGGCGGTTCAAATGGGCAAGTCAAAATTGCCAATTTTACATCTTTTAATACCTGAAAAATTAATTTCATCATATTACAAAATGTTTGATTTCTTCCAATTCAGATAAAACTTAATAAAAACCTTTGGCATTTGGGGATGACTAAAATCTTTATCTACAACAACTCCTTTGACAAGCATTGTATCTTCCAAACGCCCCCCCACTTTGCCCTCAACTTTGATCAGTTCAAAGTTGACATCCTTTTTCTCCAGATCTGCAACTGCTAACACTGCCTCAACTGCAATTTCTGCCATTTGACGATGACATTTATTAACACTGAAACCAAAAAAAAAACAGTTAAAATATGAATTCACAATAAACTCAACTGCTGAAAATTAAATTATAAACTGATTACTCACAAACACACATCAACAATTAATTTTCAAATCAAATTTTTAGTGAAAATAAAATTTTTGAGTAGTATACAAATCTTCAACACTAATTCTGGATTATTTTCAATAAAATCAGTGTAATTCCTTTCATTACAATTTTTAAAGTGTATTAAATTAAATTTACAAAGAAATTAAAGTTATTAAATAAAAGAAAAATTAGAAGTTTGTGATTAAATAGACAAAATCAGACTTATAAAGATGTAAAAATATTAATGAAAATAAGTAAATATAGTATATACTAAATAGATTCTTTTAAAATTGTATTTTTAAATATTTTCCTTAATTAAATGCCATATTTTCACAGAAAGCTCCAAATATAAAACCATAGTTCAGTAATGTTTATGCACATGACACTCTGATTAAAAATTATACTCACATTTTAGAACCTAATGTGGTCATAGCTGTTTTAATAAGGGGTTCTAAATTATCCTGAGAAATGGGAAATGAGTCAGAGATTGTATCCAAATGTTTAACACAACACTGAGCAGCTAATTCATAGCCATCAGCAATTCTAATTGGATGGATTCCTTTGTCTAACAAAGCTTCCGCCTGTTCCAGTAAAGCTCCAGCCAAAACTGAAATGTCACATTTGGAATTAGTTTCACTGATGGGGTTAATTTTTTTTTTTATTTTGATTCGATGAGCACTTGCCCACGACTCCGGTGGTTCCATCGCCGATTTCATCGTCCTGACTTTGGGACAGCTGAACCATGAGTTTGGCTATTTCGTGATCGACATCCATCAATTTGAGAATTGTTGCTCCATCGTTCGTAACCGTAACGTCGCCATCGGAAGAGATCATCATCTTATCCAAACCCTTTGGTCCGAGTGATGTTCTGAGTGTGTTGGCGATGGATTTGGCCGCAGCGATGTGGCTCTGATTCGGGAAAAATAATTTAAATAAATTAATACGAGTGTCATTTTGATTACTCATCAACCGGCGCTTTCATTGTTATTGATCAGCAGGTGAATTTTCGAACGAAAAAATCTAAACAATTAACACTCCCCAAAGGCCACAAATTATTGAATGAAGATAAACGATCCCAAATTAGTTTTCCGCAATTTCAGAAAAGTAATTCTTCCCCAAATAAGCAGAATAACGAAAAATTGAGTGATTTCCTAATGTTACCTTTAAGGCATCGATTCCGGTTAATCGTTTTTGATTCGCTTGATCTCGAATAATAATAAAAGGCCTTCCATATTCGTCAAAAGCTATTGATCCTGGTATGGCCGTCATTTCGATTTTTCACTAAAACTGCATACACTAAACTGGATGTTTAAAGATAACTTTTTAATATATCCAAACCTACTAAAACAAATGAAACTCAACCATTACCATAGAGTGTGTAAATATGACTCAGCCATAGAGATATTTCAATTGCAATCCAAGGATTTTACTCCATGGAGCGATTAAAAATAATTTTGTAAATTTCTTTTCGTCTCAAATTTAAGAATGTTTTAATCAAAATTAATTATTGTTTCGCCGCAACTGCACTGATAAACGAATTATTATTGACTTTTATTGTAATCGCACTTAATTTTTTGCTTCCTGCTTTTATCCAGTGTGCGATTTTGTTTTTACTATTGTCCAACGGTCACCAAATTTGTCCATGACTTTTATATGATTTGATTCCATCGATTTAGTTTTAAAAACATGTGTATTTGAAGTTTAGTTTGGACAGTTTAAAGAAATAAAAACTAACAATAGCCCACTATTAGCCACAGAACGGGCATTTGTCCCGATAAAATCCCAGCGACCTTAACGGACAAACGGGTTAATTGAAAGAATAAGAAATATATATTATTATTGCAAAATATATTAATATTATATACCAAAAGCACTACCTGGAAGTGTTGCTTAAATGCCATTTAAAACGACATCTGAATTTTGAAGCAATCAAATTCAAGACTGGAAAAAAAGGATATTACTTTTGAAATTGAAACTCCGAAATTTCGTGCAAAATGAGGTTTATATTGCGTACATTAACAGTTTGCAAAACATAAATTGTCATTTAAAAAGCTACAAATAAGAAAATTTTCGAAAAAATCTTAAAGGTAAGAGAGTTTCGTTAACAACATATACCAAAAGCGGGTCATAAATAATAGAAAATATTTTACGCGAATAAACGACATAACTATTCAAATGAAATTGTGTACCTTTCAGATATATAAAACAATGCTAAATACACCATAAGAGCCGCCTAAACAAAATAATTCAGTCTTTCCTTAATGAATCATATCTCACTGTGAAACTTATAATAAATATTCATTGTGAGATCAGTAAAGCAGATTCAGATTACTTCACATTCAAACAATTTTATTCACTAATTCTATCACAGAAGGTTTAGCCTTAAGCACTCTTAATTTCTTCATTTCTAACTTTTTGAGAGCTTCCAATTTCCTTCTCTCAATCTCTCGCCTTTCTCTTCTGTATTTTGCTTCTAATCGTTTTCTTTCTATCTCTTGAAGAGAACATTGATTATTAGAGGAATTATTGTTCAATGTTTGTTTGCTGTCATTTATGTTATAACTATTTGGAGGCTTTGTCAAATCAAATGATGAAGTTCTTCTAAAATTATTGTTTAAATTCCTGCAGTTTTGAATCAGATTCTTTTTCTCTGAATTACCTGTCTCAGGAATTGTGAGCTCATTTTCAGATTTGCTTTTGACAAAATTCCCTTTGAGGGGAGTTTTCAACTGCTCTTGGGTAGACAAAGCTTGTGACAGCCAGTCATCCTCCTCATTAATGAAACTCTGAAGAACACTATCAAATGCTGGGTCTCTATTCTGATTCTCACTGACACAATTTACAGTTACACTTTCAGAAGGTATGCTACAAACAGACACTATTTTAGACTTTGGATTTTCAATAAACCTACTGCATTGATTTTCATCTTCAACTGAATCTTTATCTCTTTTTTGAGCATTAAATTCTTTCATAATGTTTTTGGAAAGTTCCTGTACTTCTGCCACATATTTTGATATGTCTATCACCGATTTTGAAGGCATGCTGAAATTTGATCTGACATTTCTTCTCTTGAAAGACAAAGATGATTTTGGAGATTCTTTTATTTCTAATTTTTTCTTGCAATTAACTGGAGTTTTATCTGCACAAAATTTAGGTTCCACATTCAGAGGCTCTACAACAGAAAATAAATGTTAATACACCAATTTAACAGAACTTTTTTTTAATAAAACATTCCTTGGGAGATCAAAAGCTGATTGTTAACTATATACAATTAATTCTAATATGATATGAATATAAAATAAAAAGAAACAAAACAACTGTGCTATTCAGTAATATCTGTGCATTGAAAAAACGATTTTTTACGAGAAGTCTCCTGAATACTAACCTGGGGAATCACCCCATCCGACTTCCAACACATCCTGACCAGCTCGGAAATTCGGACTAGATTCTCTGTGAAGATTGTATAAGCAGAATTCTTCTCCTTTTGGGGTAGAATTTATTTTTAGAGAACGTGTCTCACCTGTCAATTCAAACAAAGACTTTGTAAATTTCATAACCTCAATTCAACAAATAAATTCGAAATTAAGAGACACTCTATTCTATATTCACCACTTAATAATACTAATGGCCAGTATTATATAATATAAGCGTATATTATACACTGTAAAGATAATTTTTAATTCATCCACTGTAAAAATTACTTAAGATTCTACTGTAGCATTAAAACCTTCAAAAAAACTCACCATCATTTATTTTCCTTTTCGAAGTTTGCGGAGAGTCCATTGTTGTGTAATCACCATTTAAAAACTGTATTTATTAACATTTAAATGTCAAAAAAATGATTTCAAAAAAGAAAACAAAATAATGGACAATAACAAAAACCGTTTCAGCTCAGAATGAAGCCAAAATTAATCGGCATGATTTATTTACTCTGTGACTACAAGATTTTAATGGCGGGAATTTCAAACTCGGAAATTCATTTAAAAGTTCAAAAGAAATTGTTTTCCAACCGCTCATCCTATGGACGGATGCATTTATTTATTAAAAATTTTAACAAAAGCATATACAAATTTCATTAGGTCTGCGCCTCTATTAAATTTTTCTTCTATAATTTTCTATTTTTCTATAAAATCATGTGCATTTATAAACAGTTATAGTCTTTATAAAAAATTTGTTTATAAAACTCATATAAAGCACTAACTTGACTAGAATATATCATTAAAAACTTTTTAAAAAATTTTTGATAAATGTAAACCTTTAAAATTTAAATCCCCTAAAGAAAACCACATATTTGATTAAGCAAAATCAAAATTGGCGGTGCTTAAAAAAACTCCCAAAATTCAAACAGCCTTAACATATAACAGTGCTTGCATGTATATGTATATACATTCACATGGAAGTGCAAACTCCATAAAGCTTTTTCAAAAAACCAACTGAATGTTTTGACTATATAAAAAGGCAATAGCTCACTAAAATAAATTAGTAGAAATAAATTTGTGGCTTCCTATAACTCCTGTATGGACATAAGTCATGCTGATTGGCTGTAATGCCAATTTTCTTTAATGGTTTATTCATAACAGGAAGAATGTATTTCTTCTGCAGTGATTTACTTTCGTTTTTATTCGTATCGAGTGACCATAAACTGCTGTGGTTGACTCTCTGGAAAATAAAAAAGCCAGTCTAATATGTTTGCAACCATCATGATGTACAGCTTTTCACACTCACCTTTTTAAATCCTTCAGGCAAACATTTCTTCTGAAACTCCTTCTCACTTTGAATGTACTTCATGATCAAATCTCTTTTTTGTTGCTTTGCAGAGAGAGCATTCGGATAAACTTCTTGTCTCGAGGCTAACACATTGTGAGTTCTTTTTGAACCGATATTGAGATTACTGTTATTACAACCATAAGTTATAAATGGAATTTTTTTATTTTCAGCCAAAGTTTTCCTTGTTGTTTTTGAAATTGTTGAGTACTGATTAATATTATCTTGATTGGGTAATTTAACCACTGGTTTTAAATCTTTCCTTTTTTCAGGTTTAATAATTTCAGTTTGCACTTCACAATCTGATTTTTTCTCTTTTGATTCATTTACCTTTTTAATTTGTGATTTGGTTTCTGATTTTTTATTAATATCCTCTGTTTTTTCTGATTTTGCAATTTTAACCTTTTGATTATTGTCTTCATTTTTTACATTGTGAATATCTTCACAGGATAAATTCACAAACTTTTTTTCCATTTGATTTTTACTTTCATTAAGAGAACTTAAGTTTAATTGAGATGAGAACTTTGTTTTCATGTTTGGTTTTAAATTAGATTTCAATAAAGAATTTTTATACCTGTGGCAGTGAACATTTTTGTCTTCATCAGATTTATGTAAACGTTGAAAAGGGTTCTGCTGAGAGGAGAGAGAATTTTCTCTTCTCAGAGTTTGGGGCAAAGGGGTGTCTGCCCTTTTATCTGAATTTTTATGAAAACTGTGAATGGGGCAATGAACAAAACAATTTCTGAACTTCAAACCGTTGCAATCGTGCGTTATGCTCGCGCAATCAATGTCGTGAAGTCTTTGTAAGGACGACCACTTATGTTTTTGAGAAATTAATTTGTCAGGTTGAAAATCTTCTCCTTCCAGACACAGGCATTTGTTTTTATAGATTTGAAAGGACCAGTAGTGATCTGATTGATTAATGTCACGAAGACTTTCCCTAAAAAACACGAAAGTCGAGTTTGAAAATAAAAAAAAACACAGAAGTTTCGCGTTAATTTCCCCGACTTTTCCAAAAAAAAGCGCACATAAATTAACAAAGACAATAATCTGTTTACCTAAATCTTATATTTTCTTCCCAAATTTGTTTTCTAGTTTGATCACTGGCACAAGGGCCATTTTTCCAGCAATATAATGATTTTTTACACACCATTTTAGGAGACTAAAACTAATTATTATTAAAAAAAAGTAGTTTTCTTTCACCGAAGCAGGTGAATAAAGCTAAAATTAATTTCTTCGTACCAGCGTGCCTTGCACGCAACTCGCCTTCAATCGCGTTTCATAAAGTTTTTTCCAACTGCGAAACTAGGTCAAGTAATTTTAGCTGGAAAACAAACGAAATGCGCTACAGCCACCGCGCGTAAAAGGAAAACTCCAACGGTCAAAGGCATTTCTGGAAAAGGACGGGGGTAACAAAAGCGCGCCAAACTGCAACAACCTTTGAATTTTTCCAAGTCTTATATTGGTGAGGAATTTCGGGTTAATTCAGAACAAGAGATAATAGAGAATTTTTTTTGTTTCTTCTCCTAATAAAATATCAGATAATAACTGGAAGCCTTAAAAATAACAAAAATTCGTATGCGAATTCTAAATTTGAACGCTCGCACTTTGAGAGAAAAAAGAAAAGAGTAAAAAAATAAATTATTAAAGAATTCACATCTTAAAAAAATTCTCCGAATATTTTGACAGCATCGCCGAATACGATAATTCAGAAAATTGGTGCTTCCATGTCAAAGAAATGGCACACTACATGGTTTTTTAAATTAAATTTGAATTGTTTTTCCGTTTTTAAAATTCAGTTGTATCAGACCATTGTTCAATTTCTTTTAAAAAATCTCACAGATTTGGCAATTCTGATTTCCTCAGCTCAAATTCACCGAAGCAAATGGATATGTATTAGGCGCGTTAGGATCTCTCCAAGATGGATCTACATCGGTCGTCGAATAGAAGAAATTTTCTGTATGTAAATAAAATCCACCGTCGGGTGTTGCCGTTGCTGAGTTGCACGAATAAGAGTCATTCTCGTGGATGTTATAATAATGCGTGGTCCAGTAACCGACGTCCTCTTTATTTTCCTCAATATCCTGATGTATTTCAAGAAGAGATTCTAAATGACGGATGTATCTTATTGACAACCTGTGAGTTGCATAAGCACAATCAATGAAATGGATCACTCGTTTAACGGTCGAAGAGTACAGACCTTAACGCCTCGATTTTCGACAGCTTTTTGCCCGGAGACTTTGTGATGGGTAGTTTGGCTCTTAATAGATCAAAAGCTCTATTCATGTCCCTCATTCGAGTTCTCTCTCTGTCGCAGGCTGATTTTTTATAATCTGTAAAATTTTAACTTTTTAAAACGAAAACGAATTGTACTGGCAGTTGTTAAACATAGAAATACTAAACTCTTCAACTGTACGGGTAGAGAACCATTTTTATTTTGTTGTATAATTCTACAGTATCGCTAAAAAGTATTTTGACAATACAAAATTTAATAGTTTCTTAGTTAATTACATTACAATGTTTTATTTAGTTATCAATACTATTAATAATATATTTGTCGCATTAAAATAACAAAATATACAAAACATAACATTCTTCTTAGCCTTCTGCTTTTTCTATAATACTCTTACTTAAGTATTAATTCTAAAGATAAACTCTTTGTTTCTTCTGTTATTTAATGGTAGGGGGATTCGCCCTCAGTCCACACTCTGTGCCTTAATAACAGATACGATAACACATCTCCTAAAAACTGAATGTACCGAACATCATCCCATTGCACTTAACTACAAAAATAATATCAATATCTTCAGTAAATCAGCCTTTCTTCCTTATACAGCCGAATCTGTCGTTGATGTGTCTTCTGTTCCTTTTTCTTTCCCTCCTTTGTTAACCATCTTTTTGTTTCGTCGCTCAGCCATCCAAATTCTCTAACACTACTCTAACACTCAACCCCGATAGAGTGGACTTTCTTCTCGGCATTTTGCTATATTGTATTTTTTATTTTAATGTCTAAACTCTAACACTAACTTCAACGATCAAATCTACAAAAAATTCTCCGAAAATCCGAAAAGCACGCTGAAAAAAATACTAACGCTAAACCCACGCCAATTTCTATCAATTCTACAACAAATTCTACATATTTGTATGATTATATTTATAAATTTTGTAAAGTATTTTAATGAAAGCCAATGAAATTTCACTTTGTATATAACCCTTGCGGATATAAATGGAAAAATTTTGTATTGTCAAAATACTGTATAAGGAACAAACAAAACACAATGTTTTCTGTTGCCTTCTGTCGACCAACCGGTAGCACATCCACCTTAGGGTGGTTTAACCGTCTTCCTCACATCTTACCCCCCCGAAATCAAACCTAAAAAACTAAAACTGTATAAAATTTTCACCTCTTTCCAACTGAGAAGCGGCTTCCTTCCACGCCGGATTGGGCACCGATTTTATAATTGTTTCACTTTTGGAAAAGTCTTCGAAGTACATTTTTATTTCCGAAGGAACTGTTATTGTGATCACCTTTTTGTGGTCTCCATTGGCCAATTCGCTCTCATAGGGAGAGGGCAATTCCTCGCAGGGGCCACAACCCTCCATCATGTTAATTATTTCGCCGTGAGATCCCATCGGGACAGTTCGAGACTTTTCATTGAAAATGAGTTTATCCATATCCATATTGTGACAACTATCCGAGGAAAGGCATTAACTGACTGACGCAGATCGGAGCGATCCACGTCTTGGCAATAATTTATTTGGTTTTACATTTGAATGAGAGAGAACTAATTACATCCGTATTGTTTTTCGTATTTATTTGTTTGCTTTGAATGGCATTATGAAGTGAGACATCCAATAATCTTCTTTCGTGGATTAATTAAAAAGGTAACGGGTGGAGGTGAAGTAAATAAGGCAGAAGGATGAAGGAGACTTGTTTACACAGTTTAGCAAACAATCGACGCTCATTTAATTTTGTTGTGATATTAAAACGGGACGTCCTCTTTTCAACTTTTTGTAAAACCACCTGCTGAACTTTTAGTAACATTAAATGCTTAATAAATTCTATAATTCCTAAAGCTTTTTTTACTTTTTGTACATTTCATATTTATTTTTACAACCAAACGTTGGCTTCCATAAGCACTTATACTTTTTATTTCATTATATTTATAAATTATATATCAATTAATGTGTCTATTGATAAATTACATTTTTCTTATGCAAAAAACAATTGAGGTGGTGTTTTGGGTGTATAATTAATTTTGAAGGTGGAAATGGCTTTGAGGAAGGCATCACTGTAAATATTTAACTGGCGCCGTTGCTGACGGTTTTTGCTTGAAACCTTGGCTGAAATCAAATTCTGAGGGTTAGTAGAATTCTAATTATAAAAAAACCCACCTTACATTTGTGATAAACTATTGCATCCAATAATTACAGTTCGAAAATTTACATCTGTAGAAATTTTCCCGCCTTTTTCTACCGTTAATTTATTCTCCCCCAATTTCAAAATGGCCGCCACGAATGTAAACAAAAGGGCTTTGACGGTTTTTTCTTCGTAAAGATTTTAACAGTTTTTAAAACTCTAACGAGGATACTTGTGATGTGATTTCAGGGGAATAAAATATTATAAAAGTTTATTATCTGATAACCAAGTTAAGCCATTAAATGGTTTCAGTTATCGATTTTTAATATTTTCGACTTTAAAGTTATGACATAAGTAACAGTTATCGTAATTATCAAAATAAAAAGTTAGCAATCATGATTATTTCAGCGGAGATATACAATGAAATTATTTCAAAAATACAGAGTCATAAGGGACCCGCGAGGGAACTCGAGTCGTCATTAGCATCTGAGTTCAAGTGAGTATTCAAATTATGATATGTTATTTTTTCAGATGAAATTATTATATTTTTTCATTTTAGAATTCCCAGGAATACCATACTAAGCATAATTTCTACGGAAAATAAGCGAAAGGCAAAGAAAAATCACTACAAAATCAGTAACATAGCATCGAAATTATATGAAAGGTATGTAATTACATCAAATCACAGGACAAAAGTGTGAAAATACATGTGACCATTTATTTTCTTCAGATATTTAGCATTGAAAAGTGAAAATGGTGATCCTGGTGTGATGTTGAAATTAGCAGATGAAATTGATGTCTCATATACTGCCATTGCAAAGGTCATATTAGAGAAATACTATGAACAGGAAGATTCGAATTCGGATAGTCCCAAATCAAAAAACATAAAGCAATATTTAAAAGATTCAACATTGATAGAGGAACCCAGTTTAGCATATGAAGTCTACATGGTGAGCAGAAGATTTTTTTTTTATGTCAAATCTTTTCTTTGAGAATAATTTTTTGTGATTTTTTTTTAGTGTCAGTTATACGACAGTCAGTACGGAAATATTAATGATGTGATAAGGCAGTAAGTTCAACAGCTTCATGTACATTATGAATTAGATTGCATTTATGTTATATGTAATGTTAATAACTTTTAGTGGTACTTGCTCTGACATATACAAATCTCACATGGATTGAAAGTATTATTTATTTTCATTTTAATTAACGAGAATGTTCACTGAAGTTTAGGTTAAAATTGTGTAACTTTGATTCGAAATTTTATTTTTAGTTTTGTATAAATCAGGATCACTAAACTTGTTAAATTCATACAGAGTTTTCTGCAGAAAGTGTAAAATTACTTTGTTAAGTGGTAATTTTTATGTCATCAATAAGAGATATATTTTTCATTGATAGTTTACATATATTTTAATTGAAAAAGAATTTTTTTTGAAAAATATAAAACTTCAGCAATATAAATGACCATTTCACTCATTCATTTATTATAAATCAATAGCTGCACACACTGAGTTTAAAATTATGTTTCCTATAGTATTTTCAAAGTTACATAGTTGTCATTATGTAATAACTAATCTTAAATCTTGAATTTATATGTTAATTTTAACTAATGAGCTGAATATGTGAAATTTTTTATATTTAGATACATTTTGTACATTGCATAAAATTTGTACTTTTGTTTTCTTTAATTAAGCAGTAATTCAGGCATTTAACGGTTATTTTACTATTTACAGTAGCACTCAAAAGTATTTTGACAATACTAAATTTTTAGTTTTCCAACTGTAAGAGTTATTTACAAAGTGAAATTTCATTGGATTTTATTAAAATGCTTTACAATAGTATTCATATTTATATTATTTTAAAATTAATTGAATAACAGAAGAAACAAAGAGTTTATCTTTAGAATATATATATTCATAATAAAACTATGTAAGAGCATTAAAGAAAAAGCAGAAGACTCAAAAGAATGTTATATTTTTGTATATTTTGTATATTGTAATGCGAAAGGGCGACAAATATATTATTAATAGTATTCATAACTGTATAATAAAATTTTATAGTAAAATAATTAAATAAGAAATTATTAAATTTTGTATTGTCAAAATACTTTTTAGCGCTATTATAAGTTTAATAACTGAGTCAGTTAATTTTGTACTCACTGTGCGTTTTTCATTTTCCTAGTTCGTTGGGGCAGGAGTATGAGTACCATCTTCGCGAGGTTGTCCAAAGCAAAAACTTAACATTTCAAAGCGAAGAAGACCTGAGAGTTTACGGCTACGACAAAACTCCCGACATCAAATTAGACGTTCCATTTGCTGTGGATGGGTTCGTCGTCAACTGGATTGAGAGCAAAGCCCTTTTCGCTGACCTGGAAGAGCATCAGAACTACATGAAAGACCAGTACTCGAGTTACTGGAACAGGTATGCACCGATTAATGGTGCATTGGGTTATAACCGAAGCGGACGATGAAAATGGTTGCATATTTCAGGTTCGGGACGGGGTTAGTCATCTATTGGCTGGGGATGGTTGATTCTATAATTGACTTCACGGAAAAAAGATTTATTGTTCGAGACGATTTCCCTCAGGAAATAACACTCACCGATCCACTTCTCATAACAAAAGTTCCGTCTGGACGCGATGCGGATGTAAAAGAAGGAAATAAAGATAATTCTTCCTAACAATAACAGTATGATAAAATATTGAATTCAGTTATACATTTCTCTGTACAAATATATTTATGTTAAAATTAAATCATGTGTGAACTCGTTGGACCTCCTTTAGAAAAATAATTTTATTGGATTCTTTAATCCTCTCCGCATTATTATTACATAGAAAAATACACAGAAATAAATAAATAAGTACAATAAATAATTATAGGTAAAAGGAAAAATGAAAAATGATAAAAAAGAAGAAAATTCTTCTGCGAAACTTTAAAAAAAATTAATATAATAATAAAGTTAAAGTGTTAAATTTAGAATTAAATTAATAATTATTAAATTAAATTAAAATTTGTGATCCACAGTTGGCCGAAACGAGTAAAAAAAATATAATACAAAAATATTGATGAGAAAATGTGTTATTAGGAGAAAAATTTATCCTCTTCGCAATTATTTTTCCAAATGGTCGTCCAATCAAATCAGAGCCCCGTCAGAAGCAACTTCAGTGAAAGGGGTGGCAAAGTTTCAGGTTGGAAATCAAAAGAAAATTTATTTCCCTTTAATAAAAATGAGTGCCGAAAGCTATTCTTGCGAGAGAAATTTCGGCATCCGCCGAGGGTGACTAATTAAAATGAGCAAATTCGATTCTCCTCGGCCATTTTGGGGCTACTATGGTGCAAATAAATGTAAGGCATTCGAGCGAGGCACTCGAAATTTCATAACAAAACAAACCGCCCTCGGGGTGAAATTCTATTACAAACTATTCTTGGCTGTGTTACAAAAAATTAAATGGTTATTTATTCTTTTAATGCGGGTGATTTTTTTAATGCACTTTGTTCGAAAATACCCGTTATAACGGGGGTTTTCAGGGTCATGAAACCGTAAAGCTGAAGCCTGTCTTTGAGAACGTCATTATTGCCGATTGGTTGAAATTTCAAAATCGGTGCCGCCAATGGCGCACCATAATTCCCCTCACTTCGGCCCTAAACCGCCGAGCAGAGCCCGATTGGCCGAGGCCCCAAATTGGGCAACTGAGTTCACCTGAAGAGGTTCCAGGTATGGCGGGACGCGAACCCTTTGGAAACAATCTGCGAAGGTGAGCCGTAATCTCGAGTGGGTTTATTGCATCCTATTGAAGCATTTTAACGAGTGTTTTACAACCTTTCCAGACCCTCTAAACAAATTTACAGAGCGCCTTTCGGATAGTCTACTTACTCAGATACATAAGGGAGGAATTTAAAACAATCACATTATCAAATTTTGTGTTATTAATAGAAAAGACAGAAATGCGTTGAAGAAACAGCGATGAAAATGGAGTCTTCCAGAATCTGTTGGGACCAAATAACGTCTGCTGGAGAAACTGTCTGCTAATTGGAATCAATGGTTGTTGCATTATAAGTTTTAAAACCCAAATTATAACCACAGAATCACAGCTACGCAATAAAATAAAAAGTTCTGGGGATAATTTTGTTAAGAGACGTGTCGTCTTCTGCACCCATGAGGGCAGAATGACCTCGGAGAGACTTTTCACTCGCGACCGCGACAAGAAAAAATGCGAAAAGTGCAATCTTTGGACATGGATCCCGCGATTTCAATTGCGAGGAAGGAGAGAAATTGTTGTCCAATTAGGAAATGCTTTCGGGTTGAGTTGGCTCTTCGACTTGCCCTCCGTTTCGGCAATGATCCTAAGCAAATAAAAGAGGCGCCAAAGCGAAAGGCGTCGAAAATTCGCCCACTCGATGACATAAATGACCGCAGCGGTTCGGTTCAACATCGCCTAACCTAGAGAAATATCTGAAAGGTACCTTGGTCAGGCTCGGTTCGGGGAACTTTTTTATAATATATACTTTTTTTAAATTTTCCCCAAAAACCCTTTGGGCACAGCTACAGCTGAGAGAAGATATTCTCGAAATAAACGAAATTATTTTTTTAAATGAGAAATTATTCATTATAAAATATATACTGATTTGTTAACTTTGTCTTATTGTTGATTATCTGTTTCTTATACAAATATATAACTTCCAAATGTATTAAAATCCATTAATTTTATCTAACGGTTATCATTTAAGGTTTTGTTTTCGCTATTTAGAGAAGGCTTGCTATATAAATATACAGATTTGTGGAAAAATAAAAGAGGGCATACTGTAACAACAGCAGATATTTGTGAATACTCTGAATGAAAACTAAATAATAAAATAAACTGGAAATCCTTTACCCTTTTCAACTTTTTTCTTCTCATCTGCACTGCTTCACTGCATTCGTGGATGCTTTACGGGCTGCAACTCCTGTAAAATCATGTCAATGATTTAAGAACACTTTTTCGCTCTCTCTCGGCTTTTTATTTAGAAGGGTAACAAATTTTCCAAGGGAGGGTTGCATAATTAAAAAATATATTAAAATGCCTCCTTCGCAATGAACCCTTTCAGCAACCAAATCAATAGAATCTTTAACTTTAATTAAGAAAAGGCGAATAGTTAATTTTTGGGGGGGAATGTCGAGGGTGTTCTCCGGTCTGTATACCTGTTTCTTCCCCGATTTGCACAGGTTCAAACTCGCACCCGATAAAAGATCGTTAACGATAAAAGAACGGACTCGGCCAATTACCCCCTTTCGCCCTCTCCCTTGTTGACCAAACAGTCAAATTTGCGTGTGAACACTCACTCAAATCGTTTAGTAAATTTGAACGGAGCTCAAACCAGAAAAAGAAAAATTGATGACACTTGAAATGCTACCACAATGGCAAAAAAAAGGAAAAAACACAAAATAAAAATTCCTTAAAAAAACGAAAACACCTTTGTGAACGCACGAAGGTGTCAGAAGAGGACATCTTTATCTGTAAATTTATCAGTTGTCAGTAAATAGCCATTGAACCATTGAATTGGAGAGTTTTTCTTGTATCGCTAGCCCCGCTGACGCCAGGTCCTCTTCTTGTGGACCTACCGCGCACCACCCAAACAATGCCTTGCCCCTGTGAACGGTGAATGAAGTCTCATCTTCAATGGCTGCGTCCCTTGACTTTCCCTTATTATACAACAAAGGGGACCAAAAAAATTTGGACAAAAGATGTAAAATACCGAAACCTCCTGACATTTTTCTACCTTTGGGGTGTGATCTACGATGTCGGCTTTTTCATTATTATAAATGAAAATAAAAATAATAATAATAATAATAATAATAATAACTCGATGTAGTTCCACCCCTCCCCTTTCCCCGCCCTCGCCCCGGCTATTGTTGTAAATCTTTGAGCGAGAATTGTCATTTTTATTTTGGTTCATGATTGCGAACAGGAAAAGGTGTACTTAAGAACTCCATTATAATGAGTGACAAAGGAAGGCGTTAGAAAAAGATTAGAAATTTCTTTTTATGATAATTTGTCCTTGCGGCAGGCTGTCCTGCTGGACGGTTGCTGGGCGATGGCATTGTGCAAGATGCAAGAATATACTTGGAAAGACCGCCCTCGATGATTTTATTCCTCCCTCAGATGTCGACAACAAGTATTGCAAATATACTTACAGTTAAACTTCGTTCTGCTCCATTAAAAACCCAAAAAATACAGATCAAAAAACGTCTCACCCCATCTGAGATGCCTTACGAAAATTCAAAAACACAAACTAGACTTCAAAATGCTTAATTAACTTAAAAGATGGTAAAATAAAATTTCCCTGTTCATTTGCATTTTTCGTTACTTTGAAAACCAATGTTTGTCTTCTGCTGAAAATGCTTAGCCAATCAAAACTCGCGTTTCAATTAGTTTTATTTATTCGTTAAATTTATGAATTTTAATTTATAATTGCTTTATTTACCCAGTTTTCAAAATCTGATCAAATTAAATCCTGCGATATTTACCCATTTTTAATTTTTAACTTCCTTTATGATTTGAATAAAATCGTTAAATTAAAAATATCCTTTATTTTATATCGATACATTAATCAAAAAAGTAATGTTTGTCTATGGTCTGAAATGTTTTCAGCCAATCAGGTTTATTTGCCGCTCACCGGTTTTATTTGCAATAAAATGCACTTATACAAATTTTTTTAAAAGAACATTATGCAACTGAAGTTAATCTTGACTAAAATAATGACGAGTAACTGTTTAAGGCCTCGAATGCAATTTTTTTCCAGTTCAAAGAAGGTTTAAATATTTCTATGAAATTAAATGTTTTAGCCCCGTGGAAAAATATGGTTTCTGCAAGATTCAACGTTTTTCAACGGTTATTTTCCCACGGAAAATTGCCGAAAAAGGCTTCTGTTGCATTGGAAAAAAAGGAAAACAAAATGAGCTGCGCTATTTCCCACAAGCGAGGGACCGAGAAGGTGAATGAGTTTAAAAGGCAAGTAGTTAGCACCTGACAATGATGACATTCTTTTTTCTGACTCTTTTCATTTTTTTTAAACAATTTAAAACCCGAGAGGGTCTTATCTACTAACAACCATGAAAATTAAATGGATTTTGTGTTAAAATGTCGATTTCATGGCCACCACCTGAGAGAGCTAACATTTCATTGTCGTTAAAATCCGACTGACTTTCCCTCCTGCGCCTCCCTCAACCTTTCGGGGGGGTTGCTTCATCATAAACCCGGTTGTAAAACCGAAACTGTTCTCCATTATGAGACTTTAATTAGAGGAATACCGGATTTACCTTTTCGGACATGCCCCCATGCGGTGGCACATTGCACGCATTGCCCGGCAAAGGCACCAAATGCCGATCAAAGTCAATGAGAGAAAAAGCCCAAATGGAAATGCCACGATGATGGAATGTGTGAAAAATAGCATGAATTCTTCCGACGAAGTGAAATCGCTGATGGGGCAGATAAAGCAATCTTGGAAATTTTTGTGGTGCCGAACCTGAAACCCCTATAGTTGCAGATACATACCTTCTCCACCCTTGAAGAGAAAAAAGGAAAATAAATAAATAAATGTCGGTGGCATATTATCGGATGAAACTCTGGTCCCGGGGGTTCGTCTGGTTCTTTTGATACCTGGCGCCGCACTGTCAAAGGGAAATGACACATTTTTTCAATGAGGCCCTGGGAACAATGAGCCCCTCTCAGAGGTTCACCTGGCAGAAGTGCCAAACAATTAATCAAACAATCATTTTTACATGAATGGTCAGTTAATGGTAAAGACGTCTCGGGTTTTGCGGACGCGCAGTCTGCCGAACCGCTTTCTGCGACATTTTTCCTTAATTAGATGGAATTGTTGCTTTGACGAGGGTGCGACCCTCGGGGGCGGATCGCTCACTCACCTCCTCCTCACCCTTTCAGGTCGCCAGTGGAGAGGACACAAGACAGCGACCGCATGAATCTCTCTGCCTCCACAATGGCGGTCCTCACATGAAAACATTCACACATACATTCACAGGTACAGCCACAGGTGATTCCAGGTTGACGCCTCCATCGCAAACAAAATCGTCACATCCGAGATCACACTTTCATTGTTGACTCAACAATTGACCAAACATTTCTTCTCTTCGCTTTAACCGTTTCCCTTTTTCTTTGTCAGCCTGAGAGGTTGTCGCTTCGGAGGCGGCGTTCTCTGCCTTCGGTGTTCCCACACCCGCTTTGTCTGATAACGTCCTCACCCCGACGTGTTCGCAGAATCTCTCTTACTTTATCAGAACTGCCATTGCATTTCAGAGAATTCTGTTGGGGGTGAATGAGTCGAGAGAGGAAATCCTCATTTAAAAAATGAGGGAAAGCAGAAGGGTTTGACTGCTTCCACGACGTCTCTGCTGTCGCTCTGTACGACAGAAACTCGCTTCGTTTTCCTTATTCGCCCTGAACAAACGGCCTGCTTCGCAGATTATGCCACGTTCTGTCTGAACCAGCACCGATCCGAAGACAATGAAGCTTCCGGTACGGGAAACGTGCTTCAGCATATTTTCCATGAATTTCGCGGCATTGTTCAAATTGTGGCTCGAAACCCATGCAAAATGGTCGGGCGGTCATCTGGCTCTTTGAAAGGCGATCCCTCCGGATTTTCTCAAGGATCGCCTCCTGTGGGTGTCCCGATGTCCCGGTGCTGCCTTCCACCCTCAGGTAGTGATCGCCAAAGGACAAACCGTGGGTATCCACCCGGGAACCGTAATTGGACAATGAAGAGCGACCAAATCAAATATTTGGATAAAAAATATGTCTTTTCCTGTGACAATGTGAGAAAGAGTCGACTCAGTTGTTTTATTGTTTTCATGATTTCTGTGACGGGACCAGCGTTGCCACATGACAGCCAGTTAACACTTCTTTCTTCTTAATTAATTCTTCTCCTTTCCTTGGGAACTCAGCATTTTACCCGTTCTTCCCGAGGGTTTTCGCGTGTGCTCCCCTTTCCTCATTCATTCCCGCATTCTTCCGTTTCCGCGTAGGGGTTAATAGCTTTCGCTTTCTCCTGCTGATTCTGGAAAACTCTTCTATTCTTTGTATGGGAAGAAAATGAAATGAGACTGTAGGAGGCAGTCCAAATTCAAAAAATATTTCACAGCATTCAGCTTAACGAATATACTTTCCAAATAAACTTCTCTATAATGAAATTCCAAGTTTAATAAGCAGTAGGAGTGAAATTATGATCTAATTTTTCAGGAATGTCAGTCCGTCAGCATCAGTTGTTGTGTTCTCTAAAAGGCGACGTTTCAGGTAAAAAACAAAAAAAAAAATAATCGCTCATTTTCATAAATGCAATTTATTTATAATTCTTTGGTATCGGAATACACATTCGATAAAACTTAAAAACATTTCCCCCAATGTCATCACTCATAAAATTATTAAATTAATAAATTAACAATTAGAAATCATAAAAACTAATGAAAAATCAGACATTTTGATTTGTACTTGAAGCTGCTTTCAACTCTTTTAAAACCTTTTCTCACCAATCGACCTAAATCAGTTCGACAAATCAGTTGCCCTAATCAAATTAACATAACTCATTTTTAACTCAAAAACCAAACAAATTACTAACTCCAACAGAACAAATGCGTTAATTGATTAATATTACTTTTATATTAACTGAGGGTGGGGGGTGAGAGTTTGTATTCAAACTGGGAAATTACGCCATTTGTCAATAAAATATGAGAAAGCACACTGAATTGAGAGAAAAGTACTGCGAGTGAAACTATTAAAAACTATTTCCGGAGAGGTACAAAACATGCGATTAAGAAAACTGAACGTGGCACAAGCTAAGCTTAAGCTCTAAATACTGTCGTCCGTCCCTTTGGGAACAGAATTATAGGAACGCTAAAGGGGTTTCGTGAATAAAACACTGGAAAAGTAAACAAAACCGCGGCCAAAAGCAAAACTGTGAAAATGAGTGAAGCCAACGCGGAAGAGCACTGTCGAGGGAACAGAAAACCGGAAACGGCGAAGAGGAGGCGTTTCCTCAAATGTAAACCCCTGGAAAAAGCTAATCTACTTAAATAACTGTTTGGACACTACTGGAATAAACAAAACAATCAATTGCAATTCTCATAACAAATAAAAACAATAAAAATAAATTAGATTTTATTACATTTTTATGTACATATTTCTATACTCTAAGACTCCCTCTGCTTTACTTTTTTGCGTTCAGAACTTTCAAAATTTTACACGTAACTTATAGTATTAATATAATTTCTATTTACTTCTCTTATTTCCACATACACAATTCTATAAAATTCAAATAAATACTATCTAACTTTTGTCTATTTATTATCTATCAGCTGTTTCTCTTTGAATAAATTATCCATTTCATCAAGACTAATACCTCTTCTTGGAGCTCAGAGGGTCCCGGGACTCCCCACCCTCCTCCACTTCTTCCTCCTGCCGCCCCTCCTCTTCATCCCCCTCTTCATCCCCCGCCTCCGCGCCTTCCTCCCCACGCCCCCCGACCTGCCAAGAAGAGCCAACCTTCAGGACGACCCCGCCGCCGCAGGCATCTTCTCCTCGAAGAACTCCAGCACCTGGATCGTGTACTCCAGCCCGTTCATCAGGTCCCTGAAGATGAGCCAGTCCCTCACTTGCCTGAACGAGTCCTGTTTCATGTACCTGAACTCATTGCCCATGATGCTCCTCGGCACATGCTTATGCGGCGTCAGGCCCCTGTCTATCATCGCCCAGCGGATCTCGCAGAGGACCTGCAACAGCACCTCGTCAGCGACGAACACCACCGCGCGCGGGGTCAGCACCGGAGGGTACTCACGCTATTCAGGCGGAACTCCATCGTGCGGAAGTTCTCCCGGAACTCCCCCTCTTTCTGGTCGGCGACGATCTGCTCGAGGCCGACAGCGAACTTCTGCAGGTATTCGTAGATGTTAAGTAGGAACTGGTCGAGGGTCTTGTTCTCGAAGTGTTTGGGGTTGACTTTGGTTCCGAGGCTCTTGGGGATGTCGCTGGAGTTGTTGGGAAGCCAATCGTACCGCCGGTGGGCCCACGTGTTATGATGCATCTCGAAGCTGATGTCGAAGGTTTTCTCCAACTGGAAGACGCGTTACGTAAGACATTCACCTCGGCGAGGCCTCCGCCATTCATTCGGCATCGCAATTATACATAAGAACTGTCGCCGCGTGTAATTGGCGTTGCATGACCGAAGCCCCCTCGCCCCCCCCCGGAAAGGTTGAACCCGTTTTAGCTTGTGTTCACTCTTTTCCGTCAACCTCATCAAAATCCCCCGAATATTCCCACGTATTGACTAATAATCGAAAACATAATTATTATAATTCCTCGGTGACAAACAAGACAAAAAAAGGGACACAGGTGGTTAACGACGGGCGTGTGGGGCCGACGAGGGGCTTAATTGGAGGGACAGTCCTCGGGTGAGTTCTCAGGGCCCCCCGAAGTGTGCGAGTCCAACAAAGGACACGGGGAGGGGGGGGGCAGAAGGGGAGTGAAATTCGATAGGCTCCGCACTATAATAAGCCATTTTGTTGACACTTGTTTGAATCGGAGATTGAAGACTGCTGATTTATTTTCACTGACGATTAGCATTTTTCGCGGAGGACAGGTGTTCTTGTTTTGAGAACTTTCTCGGCGGGGGTGCGGGGAGCGGAGGGGGGTTGTAGGTCACCGCGAGATCCCCGTTCTCACTGCATTCCGACCTTTTCGAGGAACCCCAATGCGGCCGGATTGCTTAGCCCATCAAAGTGTTCCGTTACTCTATGGGAACCGGAGTTCGTGATCGTCCTTCGAGAAGGCTATCGATTGTGTGAGTTTTGAATGAATCGGAGCTCCCTGTGAATAAAATGTCGGGAAGGACGAGGGAGGATCAACTGGAAACTGAAAGGGAATCCGCCGCATTCTAACCCGAAGGATGTGAGAACGCGCTTTTGCTCTCTTTTTTGAGTCGAAACCTTATTCAGGTTCGAACCGTCCGAAGTCCGAAATCTCGCAATGGAAAAATATAATAATTATCCATTAAATCGTCTCGGCGAATTAAGTCAATTAAAATAATAAAGATAAATACGGAAAATTCACGGAGGCAGCCATTTTGAAAGGAGTGTATCTTTAACGGTCTTTTTTCAAATAAGACTATGAAATTTCATATTTTTTTTAAGGAGATTTCAAAAAACGCCTTATTTAGATCGAAACTATCCGAAGTTTAAGATCTAATTGAATGAATTAATTCAAGTAAAATAATAAAGAAAAGGCGGCCTAAAGAGGAGATATTCACAAAGGCAGCCATTTTGAATGTCTCCAACCTCTCCCAATTAAAAAATTCCCAAAAGCGATAAGGAACGGAAACCGAAAATTACCAAACGTGAGACTTATTAAAGGTTTCCCCGCAACGGAACTACGGAACGGAAAATAAAATAATTATTAAACGAAACTCAAACATTTCGTTAATTTCATTTCGACGTGTTCATTACTCGGATGACTTTAATGTCGGTCTGTGGCCGCGGAGACTTTCTTTAAACGAGTTTATCTGCAGCCGAGTAAAGGGCCACTTTCCGAAAAGGCAAAGCGAGCTTTCTTTCTGACCCAATTAGCACAGGCGAACGCTGCCGAGGCTCAAATTTCACACACCGCGATTAAAATACAAATCCAAACAATGATAAAAAACTGTTTAGTGGGCTGGAGATCTCAGTTTCCATCGCGCTTCTGAATGAATGCGCCAGACAACCTCCCCCCGCCCCGCCCCCCGCCCTCCCCCTTATCTATCCTCTGCCACTCGCCCCGACCGAATGCCAGCCGATTGCACAACCCGCACTCGCACGGCCACACACCGGACATAGCTGGAATAGCTCCATGGTCGTGCAAAAGGAGACCTCTGCGCGCCGCCCGGGAAACCCGAGGTCGGGTATTTCACATTGGGGAGGCCGAGTGGAAAGACACCGGACCCTCCACCAGGAAAAGCGAGCAACGAGGGCCGCATGCAAATGGCGCCCATCGCGCGAATTTAGGTGCCGATAACGGATCGGAAGGACAGGAGTCGTGTGACTCACGTGAAATCCCTGTCTGTGTGTCGGGTCAGGCGGTGATTGCGTGCTGGCATTGGCTGGAAGTGGGGAACGGATCGGCCGAAAAGAGCGATGAGAGTGATGGCCCGCGGTTGAAAGCCAGAGCCAAGCCAAGCCTGCGAGTGGCAGGAAATGCCAGAAAAACCATAAGGGGGACTATAAATGCGAGATGTATTGGGCGAAACGATGTCAGGGACGTGGCGAGCGTTGTTGAGGAGTCGGGATTCGACTTGCGGGGGGCCTAAAAGCAAGGAAGAGACGTGGAAGAAAGAGGGAAATCAAAGAGAGCTTTCTACAAGGCGAAGGGGACTTCCGGTTGTGTCGAAGCCACCGGTCCTGGTCATTAAGACAAGTCACCGCGGTCGGCGACAAAAAGATTTTACAACGGATCTTTTTCCGGTGCTAAACGTCTTCCGCCGCCTCCTTAATTCACGAAGGGACAGAGCCTCCGAGAAGCGAACACTACTCACGTATATGTCTCTGAAGCTTTCCGCGTACTCGAGCGCGATCTTCGCCTGGATGATGATGTGCTTGAGGATGTCTGGGTCGCTCTCTCCCGCCGCCATTTCGAAGTGGGTTTTGTTCATTTCCTCCTCGTGCTTCTTGCCGCAGGGGTGCAAGTAGCTCAGGGTGTTCTCCGTCGGTTTGTGGGAGCGTAGTTGTTCGCCTGTCTTCGCATGTTGAGGGGAGGGCGCCGACATGACGGTTGGTACTCGGACTATGGTTAACAGACAGACCCCGACGATGAAGACCTCACCTAATCCTGAAAAGTCAAACAACGGAGGCTCAGATGACAGTCTGTCGCTTTATCTCTTTTAACTCCCTTTTACTCTTTTGCTGTCGGTGTTACATTACTAATTAACAATAACAATATTGTCTGCCCTTCAATGGCGTTACAAATATTATACATTAAGTTAAGAAGAATGAATTATTCGAACTCCTCAGATTTTCACGAATTCTATTCATCAGTTAGTAAATTCTTGTGGTTATTTACATTATTATCATCATCCGTTTCTCCCTTAATTTTTTGCTCCCCTCAAAGTGTCTACTTTCCAACCATCAAGAGTAAGTTGGCCTCAATAACTAAAAAGCAATCCTCAAAAAAGGGCTGAAAAGAGTTTTAGAAGTAATTTTAAGAGGAAGGGGTTGAATAATACAATAAAAATAATTGGTGAAGGGATATAATAATATAATATGCATAAAAACATGAGTGGAACGCACATTTACGTGGCACTGATTCCGTGAGGGTGTGCTCTGCACGCCCTCGACTGCTTACAAAGCGACTTTTTCCTTCCGAATGCCTTAATTTTCCGCCATGAGTTAATAAACCTGCGTTCTCAGGAGGTCGATGACCGGTTCAAGGGTGGCGGTGCGAATTCGGAAGAGCTTTGGCTTCTCCATTCTATCTTTAAATCCCGGCCCCCCCCTTCCAAGTGAGACGGAGCGAGCTTTGACCTAATTAGCGCTGACAATCGACTGATTAATCGTCTCCTCGACCCGAGCACTCATCGGAGAAAAATCCGAGAGGCGATGACGAAGAGTGCGAGGGAAGTCAGAATTACTAAAAAAAAGTACGGGACCGTAAAAAAATTAATACCTGGGAGATAAATCAAAAAGAAATTTTACGATTCTTATAACTGAAATTCAATTTTGGGGCCCTCGGGGGGTGGGGTGGGGCGGGGGGAAGTCCAATAAGTTGCGGAGAGTCTTTTACGAGTCGGCTTTAATGATAATTAGGCCGGGCATCGGAATGACCTAAAACTCAAACCTCATAAAACCGTCGTAAAAAAAAGGAACTCGAAAAAGGTGAGGAGAAAACCTCCCAAAAAGAAGAATTTATGTCGGGAGCGGGCGGGGGGGGGGCGGGAGGAGCTGGGGGGTGGCGACCGCGGTGGCAATTATTAACACTGCTGTTTATTTGACGGCCCGCGAAATTCCCATCCTTCCACCGGGAAAGGCGACATGGGGAGACGGCGGGAAGATACGGAGATAAACATGGAGATTTCCATAATTTAACTGCGGCATTAATCGGTAGTAAAGTGAGGCTGAGTGCCCACCCGCGTTGCACCTCCGCCGCACGCCGCCGAAATGATTTTTTCGGTGGGAATCACTTTGGCCGATTCAATCATGTCCTCCCCTCATTGGCAGGGGTGCGAGAGTGGCGCTCGCCGCGCCAATTCTTCCCCACCGCCTTCTAATCTCGTTCCCGACTCCGCATGGCGTGATCATTTCGAAACTCGGAACGAACGAAGGTTTCGAAAAGCACAGTGCGAAGTTTTGTGTTTTTGTTTTTCTCCCATGGCGTCCATTTTGATGAATGATGACCAGGGGAATGAAAATCTTAACAACTAAATCAGTCCACGATAATTAATGCAGATTCAACAGATTAATTACTTAAATAACGTTATAAAATGCAAAACAACACAAAAACCGTTCTGAAATTCTCAAAATTGATATCAAAACACTCACAAAGCCATTACTCAAAATGCATTATTTATACTAAAAATGACTATTAAAAACTGAAATTTAATTTGATAATAATAAACTTAATTTAAAACTAACGCCTGATTGCTGAAATTATGATTTAATGATTCAAAAAAAAATAATTAGGTTATAAAATTTATTATTTGGGTGTACAGTTGAATTACACTCACTCAATTATAAAATTAAATGCAATTCAGTATAATTGAATGCAATTGCTGATTTTAAAAGGTGTTACTTTTGCAATATGCAGTCATAAAATAACTGCATTGTAGTTATTAATTAATTATTGAAATTTAAATAATATGATGATGCAAAACATAAAAATGACAGCACTAATGAATTTGTCTAATTAGTCAAACAGTACATAATATTATAAATAGTGCAAATTCTACTGTATATCAACGGATATAGTTTACATACAACTTAATGCAGCTTGTTCAGCAATAACATCACAGCAAACATATAAATAATATACATACTACTGTACATTGAGCTTTAGGGGAAGCCACAAAATGCGGTCAACGGTCATTTATAACCTTAATCGTTTGTTTAGGCGTCATTAGGTTGGAGAAAATTTCCCCAAAGCTGTATGTATACTAAATATACTCTCACTCTGGCATGACTGCGCTAAAATTTAGCGGTTGGGCAAACTACAAACGATGTAAGGAGGCAAGAGAAACAACTACAAAGCCACGCGGAGTAAAGCAAGCCGCCCGGGGGGCGTCACTGCTGTTGGACCTACCGCCGAATACTTTCTCATTGTTTTCCGAGCAGGCCTGCATTGAAAAAGCAAAGCGTAGCGCCGGTTATGAGTCTGGAATCACACCGATATCGCGTGTTGGGCACCTGAGGGGCAGTATCCCGTTCGTACCTTTGACCGAATCCAGATTGACATAATTAAACGGGTTTCCATAAAATCCGTTCGTGCCTGTGCCCGGTTCCAGTGCGAGCGAATACTCATCGGCTTCGGTTCGCTCTCAAAAGTCTCTCTTTGGTGGTATAAAAAAAATTTGGCAAAAAAATATTTAAAAAAAACATTCAATTTCACTTAATTAAAAAAAAATAATAAAAGTTCCGAATGTAAACAGAGCAGACGACGCTAACGTTTTTGTTTTTTTGTTTTCTTTTTCATTTTTTTTTACTTCCAAATTTGGCTTTCGGCAAGGTCAAGGTGCGATTTCGCCATGTGGACGAAAAACAGACATTTTACACCTAAACATCGGCTGCTTATGTCGCTCAATGACGTTCGACAGAGACTCCCTTTTCCCCCGGGAAACCCTCCCATTCGCGCACTGCTGACATCAGGGGATGTAAACAGAGTGTTGAAACAGGGGTTGTGGTGGGGGAGGGGAGGTGAAAAAAAAGCCAGCGGCCGACAGAGAGACAGAACAAGTGATGGAGGGGTGAAATGTTCATGCAAAAGGGGAGGGGGAAAAGAAGGGGAGAGGAAAATGGCCGAAAATTAAGGAAATAAAGGGGGACCGAAGAGGGGAGGCAAAAAGACGCCGATAATTCTCATATATGCCTGCCAGGATGAAAACGAAAAGAAACGGATAAAAACGGAATCATATAAATAAAAATAACGTATTTCCATATAAAAATAGAAAAGCGGACTTCGTCGGAATCCATAAAGAGTGTATTCCGAGAATTTGGGAAAAATTCCGAGAATCGGGACCGAAGTTCCGAGAAAGCTTTCCGTGCCTCGAGGGCCCAAGACAACCGGAAAACGGATTTCCCAATGCAGACTGCTCGCCGGGGGTCACTCCCCAAGGACTCCACCCAATGGGCCCTCAGGAACGGACCCAATTAATTATCGTCTTAATCGCTTTTCTAGAATTTCAACTTCCACTCCCAATAATATACAATTTATAAATCAAAGAAAAAACAAATACAAGCAATAGCGCAATTTTAAATCTTATTAATACTGAAATAACTTAAATTTTCCAATAAATAAATAAATCACACGACAATTGAATTATACTGGATTCGTAAAAAATTTATAAATGCACATCTGCTTTTATAAGAAGTGTTATCAGTATAAAATAGATTAAATTATACAAAAAATAATTAAAATAACCTCAAAAATATTAAAAATAATATAAATAAATAATAAAATTAAAATTCATATAGTGAAATGAATATATAATTTTAATATAAATAATAACAATGGATAAAATTTATAACTTTTAATATACTAACCAATGAAATATAAAAATTTTGTGACTTTATTTACTTTCTATATATTATTATTTATTACTCAGAATAACTGAATGTTATTAATTTTGATAATAAATAAAATAACTGGATTTTTGCACACCTGCTTTTTTATTGAAGGGTTAAAGCAATACTTTATTTTACAATGGGTTACAATATCGAACAATACAAACAGTTGTATTTATTAATTTTAGGTAAAACTGCAAGTTTTGGGCGAATAATTGCAATATCAGGGTATCACCAACGATACCTTCTACCTGAAGAGCACCAATTGAAGTATATCGAGTACAGCAGTATTGTACCACTTGTATGGAAGTGGTAAAAAATGTTTTACCGCTCTTCACCACCTTGGTAAGAGTCGAACACCTCTCCCTCCCCACCCGACCCCCCGTTCTTCTAAAAACAAAACATTTCCCGCCACAGATAATGTCGACCGGAGGTGAAAAAGAATTTCCTCCATTATCTTCAGGCAAACCTCAAACGGTATTCCGGGAAGAGGAGACCGCAGACCCGCGGGTCGCTGTCGCCGCAGTTGTCTGCCTGTTAGTCATTCACGTGGAGGGAGAATCACCGGGGTTTTCTCAGCGACGGAAATGACTGTGCTGACCCTCTTTCCTTCGCTGTCCGGAGAGTCCGGACGCTCCTACTGCAACGCCCTTCGCAAGGACGATTGCATTTACAATCTGGGAGGTGGCTTTGCTGACTTTTCCACAACTGATGGGAAAAGTCTTTCGGAGGAAACAATGAAGTTCACCAATGGCGACCCCTGGTGAGGCTAACGACCTTCTCCCTAAAGGCTGTTTCCCTCCCCCCCTTCCCCCGAAGGTTCTTCAAATATTAAACCGATTTCTGTCTCATTTTGCCTCCTTATTAGGAGCGTTGTTGATGAAAGGCCAAAAGAGGGCAAAATGCATCGGTGGGAGGAAGAAAGAGGAGCCGCGCGGGTCCCCCGTGGGGGGCGGTGGCGGGGGTCCGCTTGGAGGCGGAAAACTCCCGAGATTTCTCGGAACGTTTTCATTCATGAAAGTTTTCCCTTTTTCTTACTACGGATCCTCGTTTCCGTGATTGGTGTCGCACGTCATTGGAGCCGAAAGGGGTGAGATCTGGCGACTGTTAGGGGGGGAAAGAGATTACGGGGTAACTGCACTTAATGAAATCCCAATTAAGAAATTTTCCTTCATTTTTCACCCGTTTTTCACTTCAGAAAAATCTTCGACATCGATAAAAAGGGTTAAATTTCCGATCAATCAGTTGTACACATTTATGTAAATTACACTTCAAATTAATATAACAATTACAAAACAACAATAGAATTTTTTACCGTTTTTGTAAATGTTTTGTAATTGATATTATACCGCATCGATTTCAATGTATGAGGTCATTATACTATTATTATATATTATATTATTTGTGCGAAAGGTCAAAACTGTTCTTTTTTTATAACCGTAGCGCCACGTAGTTATTTAGTTAAATTAGTTTTTTCAAATTTCTTTTTCTTAATTGCTTAATTTCAATTATTTTTATTATAATTTTATGAGTGAATAAACGTAAAATTAATAATAAAATAATAGTTTCGACGGTTTTGTCACGTTTCGCCGAAATAATACAATAAATTTTATGCGTTCGGCCGAAGGTACCAATTACTGTTCACTTTTGGAAATGTTCACTTTAGTTTGAAACTCAATGTCGGATAACCGAAAGAAAATTTTGTAAGCGTTCCGCTGTTGGTTATTAAAATAGTTTAATTATTTTGAAGGTGGTAATTCTCCTAAATATAGTTTTAACAATTAATTGGTTATTTAATAATTAACAAAAAATTTATTTATGTAACTTTTATTTCTGTGATATGATTGTTTATTATTGATACAATAATATTGTTAACAGTGACACTGTGAAATCATCGAAGAGTTGGAGATTCCGTTTTTGAATAACTTTTTAATGGAGGATTTAAGTCAATTGAAAGTTACTAAATTTAGTTTTAATTAGGATATAATTAATTAATTCTTAGGAAATGTTTGGAATAAATGAAATGGAAGATTTATGTGATCTGAGTGTTGGAAAAAATATCTTAAAAAGTAAACATTAGGGATTAATAAAAAATATTAATGCGAAAGTAATTCCACAGAATTCGGATGCGGATGCATTTGGCAGTAATTAAATCTCTTTTGGGTTTTTACACGTCGACGTAAATCACAAGTGTGTCATCGCGAAAGACATTCAAAACAGAGGGCGTTGTTTGAGGGCTCTCGCGTGTACAACCCCCCAAATCGCTGAGGAGGTGGCCCCCCCTCGATGCACCTCACGCCCCTAAATTCTACTGCCGTACCTGCACCTAAAACAATCGCACAGCAACCGTTTTCGACCTTGACTTTTTTGTTTCTCTTTATCACCTCTGCATATGATTATGCAGCATGATTCATATATATTGGTTATATTATGTCAGCTTTGGCTAAGGTTTAATGCCCCTTCCGGGTCGAATCCCCCCGAAAAAGAACACTCTACTTACTACACATGAGGCGGGCGAGCCTTCTCCGGGGCCCCCGGCTCCTGCTCGTTATTTTGTTACTAAATCCATCCGCACAACTGTTCGAGATCTCGCTCGGGGGGCGGCTCGAACCCCTCTCGAACCGCAGGAAATGCACCCGCCGGAAGCTCTCCGAACCCTCACTTCGGTCCGTTCGATCTATCGTTATCGCCGTTCTCTGGTCCCGGTTGAGGACGTCCAGGAATGAGTCGAGGGGGTCGGACACCGGCGTCAGCGGTTGGGGTTCGGCCGGTTTGGGGCGACGAAGTCTTAGGATGGCCATTTCTTGTTTTTCTACTCGAGCACACAAACCAACACTACAGCATATTTCTCACACGCGGTATTTTCGCAAAGAAAACTTTCTCCGGGTTACGTGAACTTTTCGCGATGATCCGGGAAAACAAAACTGACGACTGCGATCTACCGGCCGACTTAGTGAAAAAGCGAATGACAACTTCTTGGGACCCAACATATATACAGGATAGAAAGACGAGTGTCCAAGCCTTGCCGTTAAGGCGTAAGCGTAACATGCGGGAGGTGAAGCATGTTTGGCTTAGGCAGCGGTGGGTCATGGGAGCGGACTGAGCGAGCCGATGTTCGGCTTACGGGGAGCGGGTTCTTCTAAGCGCGGTGGGAGTTTCCCCTCCCGGTGTGTAGAAAAAATAATTTTCGTTCTATTTCGTCTGCTTTCCCCGAAAGGTGTTATGAATGGAGCCCCTCCGTGCCTTCCTTTTCTCAGCCTTTCGGCCCCGTGCCTTCCCCTCCTTCCCCCGGCCGTTGAAATTACAAGAAATTGAGTAAAGAGGAATGATTCATAAGCTGAGTGGGGAGGCATGACGAAGTTCTTGTGAATGAAGCCTCGGGCTTTTCCCGCTTCGTCCAATGCTAGTGGAGGAGGAGGGGCGAGCTCCATTCATAAATCCATCTCCATCATCATCATCATCATCATCATCATCATTATCATCGGATGTGTCTCTCGTCTTTCTCGTCTGATCTGACATGTGATCCTTTCGGACGTGGATACCTTCCCCTTCGGTGAAAGGTCCACCCCTTTTACTCCGTTACATAACGTGACTTTGTTTTCGCGCCAAAATTTAAAAATCCACCGCTATTCGCTTTTCATTTTTTTTTAGTGTGGTTATAATAAAAGTAGAGATTTTCGGGATGGAACCTCTTTAGCACGATTACTTGGGCTCGAACTTTTTCGGGAGATTTTAGACGGTGGTCTCTTTTTTATATAAAATCTCAAAATTAAACCCTTTCTGCATCTCATTCTTCGATTGAGCTTTCGGCTTCAGAAGTTTAAAGGGCTGTCAAAGAAAAGTAACAGAGAGAAGAGAAAAAAAGGTGAAAAAATATTTACTCGCTTCTTATTGGAATAAATAGCCAAATAAAACAAAATGAGAAGAAAATAGAAAATAAGATAAAAAAGCAAACGAATGGTATAGAAAAAATAAGAAGAAATGAATGAAGAAGGAGGAGAAAAAGATAAGACAAGGGCGAAGAGAAGAGAGGAACGAACAGAGAAGTAAGAAATGAAGATAAAAAATAGAGGAGGAAAAGAGGTGATAAAAGAAGGAAAAGCACAGGAAGAAGGGAAGAAGAGAGAGGAGGTGAAAGGAGAGGGGAGTGAGGAGAAGTTAAAGAAAAGAAAGAAGGAAAGAAGAGGAAAACGAAATTAGCAGTAAAAGAGGAGAAAAACGAGGATAAGAGAAGAATAGAGAAATATGAGAAGAGAGAAGAGTAGTAAGAGACTAAAAGGTAAGAAACGAAAAGCAACAAGAAGGAAGGCAGAGAAAAGAAAAATGGAAGAGTGAACAAGAAAGACGCTAAAATCAAAAAGCAACAAAACGAAAATTAAAAGGAAGATAAAAGCGAAGATTCCCTTTATATCGACAGTGAAACGCCTAAAGCACAAGTAGCGACCCCCCAATTAAAGGTACACTTTTAATTAAAGACCCGCTCGGGACAAAACCGACATGACTAAACGGGGGTGGAGCAGAAGGCACTTCCGTTTGTCTGCTGAGACCGACTTCTACAAGGGGTTCCCACCGAGCACTCCCTCGGGGCCACTCGGTCCTCCGCCCCTCAAGTCAGCAAACCAACATTCCCCGTTAAATCCCTCCATATAAATTCAATTAGCTTTATTCATCGGAGGTTGAGTTAGGGGAGGATCAATTCTCCCAGAAGGGGTGCACCGATAGTTGCTAATTATGCCGTCGATCGGGCGATGATCCACCCTTCCAGCCGATCCCTCCGAGAGCGGAGTTTCGCAACAACATCACGTCTGCAAAGTGTCATTTCTGAGGACGCCGGCCAAATTAGCGCCAAACTCTATGACGTATTTATGACGTTTGAGGTCGGCTGTGCATGCCGCTTCACGCGGAGAACGCCGCCACCGGAGCAGGAAATTGCGGTCCTCGCATGCGGACATGCTTTCCATCATGCACTCGCCGCCCCCGCCCCGCCCCCATCCTGATTATCATATCCAGCCTGATCCTAATCGATCATCTTACTTCATCGCGCACTGCTATTTACGTAGCCAAACCTGATTTCGCACGCGTACGACGGCGCCTTTGAAGCGCGACAAAAGGCGCGTGGTCGGGGCGAGGGGGATGCGAACAAAAGGAAAACTTGGGCAATTGATCTAATTTATCAGACACCCCCATATCAAGAGCAGGCTCGCATTGTTAATCGAATGGGGATGTAAAAGGGCGGCTCTATTGAGGGTGCGACTCCCTCTCAGTCCTCCTGGCGGGGGAGAGGGATATAGGAGGCGGCATGAATGGGATCTCTCCAGGAGCACCCGGGGGTGACGTCAACGACAGATTCCTAGGTTCGTACCTAAAAGGGGGATTTCTCAGAAACGTGATCAAAAGCAAACAATACCTAGTTATTATTCATTCACCGACTGGGAATGGAATTCCACGCGGAATGACGTTGGAATGTCGGCGGATTTGGGTGAAAAACTCAATTTTGCTTTCACTGATGACTTTGCGGGGAAGTGACGCAACCGGGAGTCATCCCGAAGATGGACAGGGTGGACGGGATCCGGGCGACCTTGACCGGGAGGGCCCCTTGTAGGGAAGTGAGGGGGTGGATAAAAGCCCCGTCAAGACATAATTAGGGGGAGGGTTGAAGATGACCACCGGCAACGGGGAAAAACTGCGATTACGTGAGCGCCCTGGAAATTCTTCATCACGTGCCACGACACAAGTTTTTTTTTTTGGATGTAACTAATTTAAGAAATTGGGAATCACAATAAAAAATGAAGTGAATGAATTGCGAGAAGAAAATGAGGGGCGGAGGGGGCGAAGATTGGAGAGAAGTGGATTTATATTTGAAACGATATGTGGGCGAAGATCAAGGTTTGAATTCAGGGTGAGAGGGGGGGGGGAACAACCCTTCAACTGAAGGGTTGAAAGACAGAAGAAGACACACATTTGACCTTAATTATTATGCATAATATATTACATTTTACTATCATTATTTTCACTAAAATTATTCATACATTTAGTTTTTTTTTTTTAGTTTTTATTTTTCTTATTCTGTATCTTCTTTTTTTATCATATTATTCTACTAAATTTTCTTTTACTTTCTCTAATTTTATAATTTTATAACTACTAATTATAATTTATAAATAGTTATATATTATATATATGAACGAATTCATCAAGTTTTGAGGGTATAAGAAGTGATCGGTTTGAATCTCAGACATTTTGCAGAAGGTTGAATTTCCCGGAAAGTAATTCACCCAAAAATTACTAAGATGACATTTATTACATAAAAGATTTATTATGATTAGTATCACTGGTATTATCCGTTTGACGAAACGGGTTAATTAATGAATTGTAAACAATTACGAAATGTATCAAGAATGTGGTTTTCCCTTGTAAATTTAGTTTTGTTCGTTGTCCCGATCATTACCTGATTTCTTTTAATACTTTGATACTTTAATACATTGTGTCATGATAATTTTTTTTACCTTGATCTTCTTCTTATCCATAGTTTCCACCTATATCAGGTTTTGCTAAAAGTCCATAGGGATCAGACAAAATAATAAAAAACCTGAACTTAAACGCACACGTCTGAGCTTCCAGAACTGCTGAGATTCTTCTGGGAATAGATTTCTAGAGCGACTGAGTAGTTTCCAATGGAATTTTATAACATTCTTATAGCAAAACATCCGCTAATGCAGCTCTTCCATAAATATTAGCTTTATGAAGCTCCCATTTGAGAGGTTTTGTAGAAACTGCATTGCTGAGCTCTTCTGTTACTTTTGTCGCATTGGTTTTGGGTTGTTTGGCATCCTCTTTAATGTTCTGCGGTCTATATTCGTTAATACTGACTTTCGTCCACTATTAATCTTGGCCGAAGTTGTTTTCCTTTGTGTACGCAGTTATTACCTTTTGATACTGTCCCTCGTGAGGCATTTAACAATTTAGATGTTTCCGTCATTCGAGCACCAACTCATCTTTCGAACTCAGACAGAACACACATCGAGCATTTATTACTTTCTATAGGTTCTATTACAATCTATAGGTTCTAGCAAATCAATGTCGTGTGATATTTGTTTTGGAAAGTTAGTTCGGCTTCAAATTAAATTTCAGCAGTTTCCATTTTTTTGTCCAACACTTGTATTGCTTATTTAATAAATAATTCATAAAGAAAGTGGAGTTTGTTCGGGAAAAACTAGAAAAGCTCAGGTCCATTTTGTTCATAAACATGCAATAATAATGGGTACGGTTTGGTGTATTGGGCCGAGATTGTGAGCTTCGATCTGTTCCGGGGCAGATGTCCCTTATCATCTCATCTCGTCACCTTTATTTCTGCTTTCACGCTGCCAGCTTTTGACGCACGATACGAATGCTAACAAACCTCGCCCATTCTCTGACGTCTGCCGGTGTGAGCGCTCCTCGCAATGCACACACAAGAGCAAATAAACACGAATCCTCGGGGGGCGGACAGATAAAGAACGGCGAAATTTGGGACTCCCACATTCCCGTGCCACATAACTGGGAACTCACCGCAAGTCTTTGTGAAGGTCGGAGATGGCCGTGAATCAGGCACGGGCTTCCGAGGAATGTAAATGCGCCCAGTCACTGCATCCTAGGATTTCCCTGAGGGGATGGGTGGAGCCACCCCTGGAAGAGCCTTCCGGATCCGAAACGGCCAAGGGGGCAGCGGAGGACGAGAATCCGGTTCGGTGCCTGATCCGGGTTATGTAATTGGTGAAAAAGGACAATGGCGGACAGGTTCGATCCTGTCAGGCATTGTCCCGGGGACAATACGGACCGGGTCCTTATTATTTATTTACGGAGATTAATAATTCGCGGGGGTGGGCATTGTTGAGGGTTTGTTAGCACTGACTTATTGTCCGTTGATAAGCGGGTAGTGATCGCCGGCGCTTTTATTTTTTTCCTTTTTTATTTGAATGGCCGCGGAGAAAAGGTTCAAACGGATGTGGTCGTTACGGGGTTTTATTGTGGGCGGTGATTGGTCAAATCTCGGTCTCAGTTTTTTGACCCCAGTCAATTCCACTCGGAAGTGTGCTTTTGATGTTTTGCAATCGCATTTCGGTCAAATGAGTTAACCGAAAAGAACCAAACAATGGCCACCTTTTTTTAGTGCATTCAAACGGTGAGGGATTATAACTGGATTTTTCAGTTCATAAATTGACACAATGAAAACGTTTTAAATTACTAAAAGTTTAAAAACAAAAAGAGTATAACTTTCAGTGTTAAAAATCTTAATATTATGGTTTTAAAATTAATACCAATAAAAATAATAACGCCATACCTATTGTTTATAATAAATTTATAAATATACTATTAATTTTATAATTTTTAATACTTTATTCTTACATTCCAGAAAAGATTTATTTTTTACTTCTCATAAATATTTTTTAAATTTTACAAAATTATTTTACTTTAATATACTGAGTCGGATTTTAATTTGACGAACCAAAAAGCTATATAACTTAATTCGTTCAGTTCACCCCCGAAGGACATCGCACCCTTAAATTGGGGAGAATTTGAGAATACAAAAAATTAAAAAAATAATTTCAAGAGTATAAATAAATACATGGGTGACATAGAAAAAGACCAATTTTTTTGTCCATAAAACCGTGGGGCGATATTACACGTTCAATTTTTATACTGTAAAACGTAGCAATTTTTGTACTGTATAATTATTTTTTTAAATTTTTAGTGCACTTGAAATAAAACCATTTTACTTTTAAAATATTTTTTTTATTTTTTACTTTTTAATTTTATACTAAATAGAAAAAACTGACGAGGGTAGCAATCCGCAGAATATTATTATTTTTATTTTATTATTTTTATCTGAGTTGTAAAGTGATAGCAGAATATATTTACAATGTGCTCATTCATCGGCCTGAGATAAGGTTATCTCCTTTAAGGTCTCGTAAATTGATTAATTAATTAGGCTTTTTGAATTTTATTTATTTTTTTTTATTTTTACCTGAGCACTAATTTAAAAAATAATTGCAGAAATTTGAAATGTAGACCAAAACGAAAGTGTGTGCAAAATTTGAAAGAAATCGGTCCGAATGAAACGGGTCAAAGTTTCTCCTCAAAGTTTTGATTCTCGGACTTTGCAGACAGACAGACAAAGTTCAATATTAAATAAAACCGTTTAAAAATGGCTCATTACTCACCTTATCACCTTGCTCTTGAAAGGATGAACCTGAAAAGAGGAAATCCCGTTTAGGCATTTTGTCTACTACATCTCAGCAGCAAACAACAAAAATAATGCTTTCGAATTCAAGGAAATCCCCGGATGCGCCCATGCTAAGCATATGAAGGAACCCTATTTGTGCCTCGCACTGACGAATCAGAGGAAAATCAGTTGCAATTATGTTTTGATTCACCATTTTCGAGCTTTCACATTTGTATTATTCACATCATTGCATTGAAATGTTCAGAAATATGGTGTTTAATATTTCAAAACTACTTTTCAGTTTTTTTTATAAATTCCGGTTTCAATAGAAAACATTTGCCGCGCCCACTTTAGAAACTAATCGCCATGAGAAGTTGCATAATTAATATCTAATTTTGTGAAGCCGTTAATTTTAATGAAATCTGCATCGCGAAGACAAACAGCGAAATGTTTTCCCCCCGAGAAAAACAATGCCATTAAACCCTTTCAAACAACAGCGGCAGATTCATTCATTCGTTTATTGGAACAAATCTATTTAGAAGATTTCTAAGCAGAGATTTCTTTCTGCCTTTTCACCCTTTTCGAATTTCTTTTATTAGGAATTTGACTCTTTTAATTAAATAAAAAATCATTAGTAAATTTTTTGTTTAAAAAAAAAATATACTCAAAAAGTATAAAAGATTTAGATTTTAGTATAATAGTTAATTTATTTCAGTTTAGTTATTATAGCTATATTTTTATTTAATAGTTAATTTATATAGTTAATTTATATTTTAGTATATTTACTCTTTTTCTTAAATAAAAATCCATTAGTAGACTTTTCATTTAAAAAAATATATTTAGAAAGTATAAAAGATTTATATTTTAGTAGATCTCTTTGTACCCACTCTTTTTCTGTCTCTTTCTATGTTCAATTTTACTTTAATTTTATACTTTATTATTTCATTTAATTTGTATTATTTATTCATATTTATACCTTTTATTGATTTAATGTATAATTGATTTAAGATTTAATGAAAAGAGTAAAGATTTCTACTTCATCTACTCAGTATAATTTGTAATCATAGATCTATTTTTTTTATTTCTTCTCTCTCTTTTTCTCTTTCTACTCTTTCCTTCTTTTTTTTACCTCCATTATTAAATCAACTCAGTAGATTCGTTTTATTTGGTTTTGCTCCGTAAACGAGGTCAGCTCGTCAATAACCGTCATTGTGCAAGTGAAAATATTTTTTTTGTAGTTTTAGTGTATCCGTCATGTGTAGTACGTTGGTGTGGAACTGAGGAAGTCGCGGAAGAAGTGCTGCTTGCGAGTTCGAAGCAGGTACGGACCCCGCGGTAACTTGGGAAGTGATAGAAAACAAACTTGGGGAAAACTAAACGTACTTGTTGGAAATCTGGAAACGTCACGGAATCAGAAGGTTTAATACAGAAGCTGATAAATCCGCACGCCGTCAAGACAGCTACCTGGTTTCGCAGTCAACCGTGATAACGTACTCTGAGACTCTCGAGGCGCGAACAGTACTTGTGAAATTTTTTTGTATTTTTATCAACTCATCTATTTATTTCATTTTATTTAATTTTTTTTGTACACATTTAAAATATGAGCCAAGATCAGAAATCTCGCCCGGGCCGTACTCCCACAATAGACTATTTTCTAAGAAACAGACGCGATGCGCACAAAGAAGACGAACACATAATATTCAAAAAGAGTGCTATAACCCCTAGATCCCCTGGCAAACACAAAGAAGGCAGCAATCGAGAGGACACTAGCCAGTCTCATTCTAACTTCGAAGAAACGCTGCAACAAGTTCTGACATTGCTACAAGAGATGAAAGAAGAAGCCAATCGAAATTGAAATGAAGAGGTAAAATCTGAGTTACAGGAACTCAGAAAGGTAAACAGTTTATTCAGACAGGAGAATGATACCCTAAGAACAGAAGTATAAAAGCTACAGAAAGATTTGTCAACTCTGCAAGCCGAACTTAACGAATACAGGCATATTGAAGAAAAGCGTCAGAAAAGAGAAAAAAGGTTAAACATTGTAATCAGTGAAAAATCAGAGGAAACGCACAGAAGAGACGAAGAACTGAAAAAAAGCGCTGAAGAAATCTACACCAATATCGTAGGTCATACGGTTAATTTTTCCGAGCTGAACTGCATTACAAAAAACAAAACAGGTTTTGACGTTTATGCCGTTTATGCTACGAAACAAAAATGTATATATCAACAAAGACCAGACTTTTAAAGAACAAAACATCTAAAAAGCGCTCAGAAATTTAGCCGAAGTTGAACAAAAAAAAGGATCCACCGTCAGAGTAGCGTTCCAAAAAATCTCAATAAATGGAGAATGGTTTAATTGGGAGAAACTCCAAAAGTCTCAGGATTAGCAATTACAGAAAAAAATCCCTAAAACTAAAAGCCACAGTCAACACTCCGATGTCTTCAACATCCTATTCTGGAACTGCAGAGGCTCAAAAAACTCATGGAATTTAGACCAAGCTCAACAAAAAGAGATTAAAAAATACGATATTTTATGTCTGTCGGAAACATGGATATGGAGGGAGCAGGACAATCTCAATTGGGCAAATTTTCTTGACGACTATAACTGCACCGCGCAACTAGCCACTAAAGAAAAATCTCTCGGCAGAGGTTCGGGAGGCATCCCCCCTAATCCTAATCCATGTATACTTCAACCCCACATTTGATATTTCGGTCTACCTCTCCGACCTTAAAGACATCATCTCTAACCTCCTATGTAGTAGACCTGACATCGGTTAATATATTTATTTATTTATTTGGCTTTGCTCCGCACCTAAATCGAATCCCACAGAAGAGAGTTGGGCATTTGTCTCAGGTACGCAGGTTTCAGGTTTGCTTCCGAGATTACAAAGCGGCCGCCGAATGTTGTGGCTCCGAATGAGTCATGCGAGTCTTTATCAAAGCGAGGAATTCCTAAAAACCAGGTTCCGATCCATGACCTTGCTCTCGGCTCAATTAGTTTCCTTCTCAACCGTTTCGGCGGGCACACACGAGGGTGGCCCGTGCTCGACCCTCTGGCACACTAACCCCGATTGCATCATCCCCCATCCCTTTCTTTCCGGGGGAGAGAA
The DNA here is from genome assembly GCA_028293925.1 of Brueelia nebulosa. Lineage (NCBI taxonomy): Eukaryota > Metazoa > Arthropoda > Insecta > Psocodea > Philopteridae > Brueelia > Brueelia nebulosa. The sequence goes on along the minus strand of JAQIBA010000063.1, from coordinate 18,916 downwards.
ATGAGTCAAAGGACTATCCTGACTTCGGGGCGCCAGGAATGTCGTCAGCCATTTTTTTCTAAATAAACCGGAGTTTTAGTGCCGTTTGTTGAGGGATGAATGCCACCCCTTCCGCCTACCCCTCCCCCTCCAATGAATGAACTCTCGAGAAATCTGTTGTTGAATATTCCGTAACAAATTAAAGTTTGCTTGCTCTTGTCGGTCGGTGTGGGCGAGCGCAATTTGTCTTGGCGGGGGTTGTGCCATTTAAGGGAGGGGTCTTCACCTCCGCCCTTTGCGTTGGAATGTCCCCTCGGCGTTTCCCGAGGGGTTTCCCGAGGGGTTTCCCGACAGATTCAGCATTCGCATTAAAAGCCGTTATGCCGTTTTTACTGAAAAATTAAAGAATTCTCTTCGGAGCGCAGGGGACCTTTGACGTTGACAAATGCGGTGAATGCCAAGGACGGATTCTATAAAAACATTTCTTCTTTTCTCAGAGGCACCTTAATTCCTGCCTGAGTCACAATCTGAATCATGTAATAAGTCACCTGCTTTGTAATCCATATTTTTATGGTGGACTGCCTCCTTTGAGTGGAGCCACTAATTCTCTAAAAATGCGCGTCGCCGAGCTTTTGGCGCCAAATCGAAAGCACCGAAACACAATGGACAATGCCGCCTCCACCGCCTTCTCTCACCTGATTCAGCGACCGTCCAAGAGTATTTCCTTACCGAAACACTCCTTAAATGGTGTTAGAAAACCTGACATTGACTTTCGATCTGAGGAATGAGTGGCGCGCTCATTCACCTCGAACACCCTTGGAAAGAAATTATCGACACGGTTCGCTTTCCTCATTTCGATTCTATGAAATCAGAGAGAAACGTGGGGAGAATAGAAAATACGATAAGAAAAAAAACAGAAAAAGAAAGGAGAAATGGGATAGAGAAAGAAACAACGGGATAAAGAGTGAGAAATAACATAGAAAGCACGATGAAAAAGAAGAAAATCCCAGGAAAACCCGGGATAAAACAGGAACAACGGAAATAAAAGAGGGAAAATTACAGAGAAATTTTCAGCAAAGCAAAACCACAAAATACGGTGGATGAATCATTCAGAAACGCGATGATGTAAAGATAAAAAATGAAGAAGAGAAAGTATAAAAATTTATGAGAAAACCGGACTGCATCTTAAAGATAAACTCTGTTTCTTCTGTTATTTAATTAATTTGCTTTTTAATTAATATTATATTTATAAATATTGTAAAGAAATTTATAAGTAAAAAGCTAAAAATTTCGTATTGTCAAAATACTTTCGAGTGTTATTGTATTTCATAATTCCCACAGTTGAAGTTAGTCGTATTTCGGGATGAACACAGCTGACTAACCTTGAGATATGCCGAAATAAACGCGCCCTTCAGACTAAAACCGATCTGCACCATTATCTTAACGCATCCGCTTTATCTCAGGAGAAACTCCTTTTTCAATGGCCCAAAGTCATTTCGAGGAATCCCAATAACGTTTCCAATAAAACCATTAGAATTTCCTGAGAAAATCAGCGGCGAAATGAGGAAAGAGCGATGAGTCAACCGTCGAGGAAGTGGGCCACTTGGGGAGGGGCCCCCCCGGGCCCCTTTCTCCGGCGAGAGAAAGATCCCGGTCCTTCTGGGGGACAGTAGGAAGCAACCTCCATGTCCTCGCTGGGTGAGTAGGTCAGAGAAAATGAGTAAGTCGGGTGACGATGGAGGACGAAACGGCGGTTTTGGAATTTCCGAATGAAAATAGTGGGTATTTGTCGATCAGGTCCAGGTTCGCGGGTGTCAGGTTGGGTTTTAGTCGTTGTGAAATAGGATTTGACGTCTTGTTCAGAGGTGCGCATGGTGTTAATCACGTGCGGAACCTTGACTGACTTTCCGCAGTTTAATGGGTTTTGGTGTTTTTGATCTTCCTGGAATGTGGTTCTTTAGGAGATTTATGCCAGCGGAGATAAACTTGTTTTTATTTATTATTTCTGTGGGAAATACAAGGGTTTTTCGCCTTCTACTGGATCTCCCTTTTATTTTCATAAACATTGTATAATGCCTCAATTAGTTATGGCAAACTGGTGTTACCAGAGCTACTTGACTCTTCATTTACCCGCTTCTCCGCTAGGGTCGCTGGGTTTTTTCCAGATTTTTCTATTTATAGTCTGCAGAGCGCCCGAATTAACTTGGAAGGTACAGTAGTGGATGGCGAGTCCACTGACAGTACTTCACGAGCTTAGTGTTAGCAGGTGAAGGAGGCGGAATTTCCTTTGCCGTTTCGAGGATTTCACAGGCGAACGTTTACGTTTAGACACTTCGATATTTCGTCATCGAAAAACAACGATTGAGTTAATAATATCACTGCTTAATTATTTTTGCTCTCTTCTTTGCGTATTATTCATATTCTTTTTTTTTTATTAAATTCTTACAGTTCTTTTTTGTAATTTATTTCTCTTCTTTGTTGGTTAGCTTTTTTTTTGTTTGTCTTTCACGATTCTCTACTTGTTCAGTTTTTCTATCGTTTCTCATCTTCTGTCAACTTTCTTGTTGTATCTTATATACTTTATATTTCGCTAACTTTTTCTCTTTTCTCTTCTCTTCTTTCCTTACTCTATGTATATTCAAGCGGAGTCTTTTTTTTTCGTTTCTCGGTCACTGAGGACCAAGTAATTTCAACTATGATGACTTCTGTTTTTGTTTCTCCGCCTTCCTCTTGGTCCAGTAGTTCCTCTTCTTTCTTTCCTCCGTCCATCGCGCACCCGTCTTCGCCTTTGGCCTCTCCATGAATTGTTCTTTTATTCTATACAAAAACTCTTTTTAACTATCTTCTATTTTACTTTTGTCGCTCACTTGCAGATCTTCTTTCAACATTTATTCATTTTCACTGTTATCCTTATTATCACTGACTCTTCCACGATCATGTGATTCTTTAATAATCGGCATTTGGCCGAGTCGTATCGGAAAACACAAATGACGGTTGGTCGCCCCCCACAAAGACAACTTCACCCTCTCGGATTAGAAAAAACATTTCCCATCAACGTCACCGTCTCTGCCAACGTTAATTCCTCGCCGGGGGACGAAAACAAATTGTCCCAATAATTGGCGCTAATTATTATTACGACACGAGGACCAACTTTCCAAGACGGCGTAATTGCGTGTAATAACGAAATGAGAGGGGCCCATCCGCTCCCTTTGCTCCCGTCGAGTGCCGCCTCTCTTCTCCGAGCGCTCGCCCCAATCGAAAGCAATTGCCCAATCGTGACGTCATAAATGTCAAGTGGATACTGCGAAACACCGAAACGGAAGAAAGCGACGGTGAAAGCAAGAGCAGAAAAGGTGCAAACGGGAGGCAAAAGCTCACAAGGACGTGAAGACTTGGCGAGGATTGCGGGAATGATTGGAGGCGGTGACGTCAGTGCCAAAGCTCAAGAGGTGGACGAACGGAACAAAGCCGGAGGAAGAAGACTCGGATTCGCATAATCGCAGTCATGTTCATCCGGCGGGACAGGTGGACTCTCGGGACAGTTAGACGCTGGTTATGCGTCAAAGGAAATCCTCGGACGGGGGGTGTGTCCCTCGTAAATATTTGTACAAAGTCATTAGTCAGTCTCGGAGGAGTTTTTGCACGTGACGTGGATCAGGAACGAAAGTGGTGGAGCGTGAAGATAAGAGGCGCCAGGGGCGGCGTCAGGGGAGGTTTCGAGCTTTGGAGCTTCGGGGGCGGTGGTTACGTAATGGCGATTTGCTTTGGAAAAAGGCACCCGACCTTTTCGACAGTTTTAGCTCCATTAATTGCTTCTCCTGTCATCTCTTTTTTGATTTCCGCCCCCTCGTTCTCAGAATGACTACCGAAAAAACCGGAAAAGCGTTAAAAATCTATTTTTAAAATCTCTGTAACCTTAATTGGCAAAATTTTTTTTTCCCATTATTAAAAATGAACATCATCGCTTCATTTAAAAATTATTAGAGTAAAATAAATGTCCTTAGGAAAAGCAAATTGTCAATATTTACACAGAAATTCATTTCAAGAAAAAATTTAAATAAAATAAAGAAATTATATTACAAAAATAAAATTTTATAAAATTATAATTACTGAATTTTTTTTGAGGATAATTTCTAACAGAAATTACTATCACAGCTTTGAAAAAAATTATGATTCATTTGATTCTTTTTTCATCGTTATTATTAGAATAAAATTATAATTTTTGATTTCAGAATTTACTTCTTTACTTATAATTATTTATAATTAATTAATTTACAATGAATTATTAACTTATATTTATACAAATTTTTAATAGAATATAATTTTAAGTTAATTTTTGATTAGGTATAATTTAATAATATATTTTAAAAAACAGAAGTTTAAGAATTTTTATTAATTTAATAAGTACAGTTTCATCATTTTTGTTAAATTAATTTAATTTTTGAGTAACATTTGATATTAATTATGAAGAAGGTTTGTAATGTATTTCTTTCGATGATTCGGAAAAGACGAACTGTCTGTCTACCCTTTTTTTTTCTTTCTATCTCCCATCCCCGCTCCGTTATTCACCCTTTCAATTTGATCGGAAAGGCTGCTCAAAGTCGGCGAGATCAACCGTTTCCGAACGTGGCCATAAATCCGGGAGGCATGACATCCGGGCCGAAAATCGTTTCTGCTCCCACGTGCTTTTCGGCACGTGGCTGCCTCACCGAGAAGTCGTCAAGCCAATATGGTGTTACGCGTCGTCTTTGCCGGGTTCCCCGCTTCCCCGCAAGATGTCACCACCTCCGCGCGCGCGACCCTTCTGCCACGCACTCGAAAGGTTCTCCACTGTTGCCATTCCGTACTTTCCAATTTGTTTATCTGCCTCTCGACTTGGGATTAATGCCTCTGCCATGCCAAGATAAGCCCTGTCATCAGCCATGAGTGCAACTCAGTGAGAATGCGTTGGGTCGAAAAGACTCCAGAAGAGTCTTCGGGAGGCGCCTGGTGCAACTGAGTCCTCAGTTCCAGTTAATTTGCGTCAATCCTTTGCGAAGAGTTCGGTGCGTCTTTCTTCGGGGAATGTCTACATGGGAGATGGAGAACTTTTCTGACGAAAGAACCTCCAAGGCAGACACGTTTTTCCAGCGGGGGGGCTTCTGCTAACGCAATTCGTGCCAAAAAAATAGCTCGTCATTGTTTAGGCAGCTATAAAAAAAGAGAGGGGATAATTGAAGATGCAACTACGGCCAAGATGGGAAAATACCGATGTATGATAGAAGGATTTTAGCTGACGCCATAATAATCGATCCCCTGATTTAACATAAATCAGCCCTGAGCGTTTTGACAAATTACAGGAAAACAAACAAATTTACATTAGCTTAGGGCAATTATGTGCACCACTCCGACCCTGACGTCGTCGACTGCTCTCTCTCCTGTTATCTATTTATACATCAAACTTCGGTGATTGCACTTGCGTCTGTCACTGCCCTTCGGCCGACGTTCGAATGCAAAACCCAACGTTCTGCGACCTTGACATTCTCCATTTTTCTCCCTCCGCGAACTCTGGATCCATCAGACCCCGTCCATAGCGGAGAAACAATCAAAACTCTTCTTCGTCTCGGTCCTGACCGAATCATATGTTCACGTGAGGAGACGTAAACAAGTTTCGAGTCGACCGAAATTTAAGATGGCGGATCACTTCCTCGACCTGCCAACCTCGTTCCGGCTCAGTTTAAGTTTCTCCTCCTTGCCTTTGACCTTGAAAGCCCAGGTTTGTGTATTTAGGCCAATTTTTCGTGTTTTTCGTGGCTGCTGCCAGGATCTGCCGTGTAAAAATCACCCCGTTCAAAGCACTCACCGAAAATCGATGGCGTTCTAAGATGGCGTCCTTCTCACGGTTGCCCACACCGACGACGACAACAAACCCCGCGAAAACTGGACTTTCTCCTCACGTTCTGCTGATTCACGTGGAGCTGTCGGTCTCTGCTGTGGGTGTCCACCCCGGTCGATCGGCGACGGTCGAATGTAAAGAATAAAAATCGAAAAGCAAGCAAAAACGTGAAATTGGTGTTGTTGTGACGATTAAGGACCTCGAACTGAGATTAATGTATACGAGACGTTGCCTGAGCGGTTATTGCGTTCTCCTCCTCTCCTCTTCACTCCTTTACGTTCTCGTGCTTTCTTTTGCTTTTTCCCTCTTTCTTTTATTTCGATGTCATTTGGCGAGTTTCCATGAAATGTTCAAAAGCTGTTTCTCTTTTTTTATGCCCCAGAATCCTTTATAATCAGATGCAGGTGCCCCTGATTCATGAGCCCCCACCGGGTTCATCCCCTGTGTCCCCATTTCATTATTATATTTCGTTTTCGTATTAATATTATTTATTTTAAATATTTATTTCACGATATAATTTTTATTTTCTCTAACTTTTTTCATATTGTGTATTTTTTTTCAGTAAAAAATAATAATATTATTGATTATTTATCCAATTGAAGTTCAGAGAAACTAAAATTTTAATTTTTTTTATACTTTGGAATAATTATATTTATTTTTTCTATTTTTGGGGATAATTAAGGAGTGGTAAGAGTCGAGGAAATAATTAAGGGAGGGGAAAATACAGAAAAAGAAAACTGGGAAGTCACTCGAGGGGAATAGAACCGGCGACTCCGGAATGATGGTCGAGCGCGCAACCACTCGGCTACATGAGTCACCTATATTCGAGTCTTTGGTATTATTTTCTTTTTTTAATTTTTATTTATTTTTTAATTTATCTCCAACGAATACTTCGTGTTATTTATTTTCTTTTAAGCAAAACAGTATAATAATATTATATTGGTGTGATAAATATTAAATATTGTACAATTTAAATTTTGAATAATAAATTAATTTTAAATAATATATATTTTAATTATTTTTAACTTAATAATGTTCGCATTGAATATTTAATGGGAGGGAAAACTAAAACATAATATTAATTATAAATACAAAAATTTATGTAATTATATTGTATAAAAAATATTATTAATAATATTTTAGCTGGTATTTAATTGGTTAATATTATAACTTATAAAGCATTAGAAGGAACTAATATAATGGAATATAAATATGATAACCATAACTTTAAGGTAATATGACAAGTATTACTGACTGTACATATTACAAGTATGACTGAGTATGATAGAAAATACTATAACAAAAATTTTGATAAACTCACCCCATTCAGAAATTTAATTCGCTGACACGTGGTGATCATCAAACTGAAAAAAAGAAAAAACCGATGTTGGTGTCAATCTGAAAAGGTCATTCATCCCTTTTCATCCCCTCTCGGAAGTACCCAAAGTTCACTTGTCACGCAAAGAGGGGACTCGCCCCCTGCGTCCCTCCGGGCTCATGACAACTCCTCCTTTGCGCGAACTCTCCGAAAGGGAAGGTAATCTCCATTGTTACAGAAAAGGAGCCTAAAGGCGGTGACCTAACGGGGTTCTCAAATGAGGGCCCACTTCTGTAAATGACCCATCACTTGAATTTCCTTCAAGAACGGACGGCGGAGTGAAGGACACGAACCTTTAACGAGACCGAAAGATTTCCTCGAAAGAAATCTTCCACTCTCCGCACAAAAAACTCCGAGGAGGATCATTTCGCCCCCCCGCGCTCCCCACAAAGAATTAAATAAACAGTGGCGCCCGTAGAATCTCACCAGAGTTGAACTCGGATGAGGATCAGTGCCGTAGGAGGGATGTCTGGAACCCGGCAGAACTCCTCCCGGGACAAACACTCCCCCTTGGAATAATCACAGAGATGAGGGGACCCACAAACATCCCCCGATTGTTTCATTTCCGGAAAGAGGAAAAAGAAGAGCCCCCGGCAGTGGAATAACATTGGGGAGGCTCCCTCTTTTTACAAGCTGGGGGCGAGGGGGCAAAGGCAAAAGGTGTTTTATTGCCCCCCAACAGCCTGGCGGGGCTTTCGCCACTGAGAACGGAGATTAACAAAACTGTAATATAACATTTTTAAATTAGGAAGTGATTTACAGAACATAATAACACAATGCTAATAATAATTAATAACAAGAAGATTCCTTCCCGAGTAGTATATTTATAAAAATTCGATGGCTTTTTGTGGAGATGGCGATTCCTGGAATCAATCACTTACTCCGTCAAGATTTCATGGAAATCGACGCCATTGTCAAGAGTTAACATGGGAAGGAATTGGGCCCCTGTCGGGGCTGCGCCCCCCCTCGCCCCCGCTGCACCTGCGGATCACACATCTAATTAATTACTTCAAACCTTCTTTTCTCCTTATCTTCTTTTCACTTCATTATTTCTCTTCCGAGGGCGCCCCGCATTGAACCTGACTCCACAGTCTCTGCTTCCGTACACTCTGAGAAGACACTCCTTCCGCCCCCTCCGCCTCACCAAGAGCATACGATTTAATCAACAGAGGCCGGGAACAGTCAAAATGACCCGTGTATCATTTTTGTTTATCATCTAACTGGCGTTTATAAATACTGTTATATATTGATATTATTATTTTAATATTACGAAATATTGTTCTTGTATTTTCCATTTTCTTCTTTTTCTCTGATTTTACCTTTTTTGCCTTTTTTCTTTTCACTGGTTTTCCCATTTCTTTTCTTTTCCTTTTTTCCTGAACTCTTCTTTTCTTCCGCTTTTTCTTTTTCCCATGCTTTTTACCCTTTTAGGAATAGATAGACAAGAGAAACTAGGATAGGGGAATGAACCCAAGATGTCCTTCTAATGTTTTGCTTTGGAGAAAATTCGGGAAGAAGCCGGAGCAACTTACGAAGAATTTTCTCCGAAAGTTCAACTGTATCTTGTTCTGAACTTTGAACTCAATGCATTGAAACTGCAATGACTGTTCAAAGAAAGGTTTCGTATCTCTCAAACAGAGGTTAAAATCAACGGGAAATTTGAAAAATTACAAAAATTAATATGGCATGATATTAACAGATTTTGAAATAAAATTTATATAAAGAGGACGGCTTTAGCTTAGTCTCTTAAACCGCCTGCACATTGAGTTGTCGGACAGAGTTCGAATCCCAGGGACGCTGGGTATTTGACTAAGGCCGTCCTTTCTCGCAGATGATTGGTCAGCATTGCAAGGTACCCAGACCACTACAAATTTGGTTATGCAACCATAACTACAAAATAAGCGAGTTTTAACAGTTGTTAAGTTTTAAATTTGTTTGGGAGATTTTTGGCCCACTCAGAAGCACTTTTCTAAGATAAAACCTGATGATTATGAAAGCTTAATGTTTACACTAACATCAGACGAAATTAGAAGCAAATCCCAGATGATACTTCTGAGATACTGTTAAAACTCGCATATTTTGTAGTTATGGTTGCATAACCAAATTTGTAGGCGTGTAGGGGAATTTTGATGCCCTTTGAACGACCAAAGTTAGAACGAAATCTGAGATGACACTATTTTGCTATTTGGCCTCAAATACGGGCAAAAATGGCTAAAATGGCGTTTCTCGACCACTTTGCACTCCCATGGCTCCCGCTGAGGTGATGCTAGGAAGATCCAACATGGCTCATTTAGAAGCTCTAGTGATGCACTGTCGCTATGCATAATTTGGCCAAAATCGGTCAACGCAAAAAAAAGTTACGGGGCGTTGAAAATTGAAAATTTTTTTTGCGGCCAATTTTCAGACCTGTTTTCGAGTCGCTGTAGCTCAGCAACCATAAGACCTAAAAAGTTGAAACACATGCCATTCGAAAGAGCATGTAAAGCTCTGTCACTATGCAAAAGCTCATTTTTGTGGGTTGGATAGGTTCTGAAGGACGGGAGTGCAAAGTTGTCGATTTTCGAGTCTGACGTCGAAAATGGAACATTTTCTGTTCAAATGGCCATATCTCCGGAACGGATGGAGATATCGAACTAAAATTTGGGGGTTTTTCATCCAAGGCACTAAGGTACAAACCTGTAAAATTTGAAGAAAATCGGAGGGGGTCGACCTGTGGCCACCGACCCCTTTCACGTGGAATCACCCATATAAATTCCGAATAAAATAAATGACAAATAATTTCCGATGCAGTTTTTGTTGCGTCTGCCACCAAATGAGTCTTTTTTTCGTAATAACGATACATTTGAACCTAGTACTTTGGCTACAGTTTTGCTTACGATGAAGGACAACAGAAAGTTTGAATACAATCAAAACCAAATAAATAAACGGAAGAAATCAGATAAAAAAAAACGTAAGTTACCCGTGACTCAACACAATAAATACGTTCTTTCATTATTAACAGGAATGAGTAAAAGAAATAACATAGATTTTACAAATATTTTATCTGCGGCTGTGGCATTTGGCAGATAAAAAATTATACGTCAGAGGTGATGTAAACCGCGTCAGCTGAACGTGCTTTCGGAATAAGATCGAAGAGGAAGTGACAATTATGAATAAATGTCAAAGGAATGAGTAGTGTTTGATAAAATAAATAAATGAAGGGAAGAAGTCCTACGCAGGAGTCCAGAGAAAAATTAATGAAATGATATAATGTTTACTGACGTGAGACTAGAGTGAGTCGATAACAGTGGGTAATGACCAGAAGTAGGTTTAGCTATTATTATGACTTCTGCTGTCGTAGGGACTGCAAAGGTGATACGATTACGTATATAAATGTCCTGATTGGATCAGTTTGTTGTATATTTGTAAAATCTGTGTTTTAGTATGTTTAGAAATTGTTAATGTCAAATGTTGACTTCCCGGCTGGGAAAAGTGATCACAAAAGTCTTCTGCATCCGACATCTCACCATGGAACTAACAGTTTGGATTCCACGAAAGATAAAGTGAAATAATCGCCGAAAAAAATTACGTCAGAGGGTCACCGATTGAATTAAACTGTTTTCCGGGAAAGAGTTACTAATCAGTTCGGTCACGGAATTCATTGCGGTTTTCATCCAAAGGAAAATTTCCTTTTTTGGCCAATTTTTATTAGTCCAAATGAGGGGGACACGTGAACCGCCATCTCGAGTTTATTTGTTTATATAAATTTCATTTTTATTTATTTGTTTTTGAGGAACTTGTTTTTATCATTTTCCCACAGTGACCGCGTGAGACAGTCACCACACCGTCGTGGTGGTCCTCGCCCGTTTTCCCAGGACGATAGTGTTTGGTCTTCATGGGTGGCGGTGTTATTCGAATTGTGTGAGGCTCCCGAAGATGCTGGAGCATCCCACATCTTTCCTTCTGTTATGAATCTTTGCACTGGGTTGGAGAATTTTCAAATAAGCTAAATATTTCAGTTATACGGAAACATTTCTAAGAATTGAGTAAACTAAAGAGGATGATAGTCAAAAAGAACCCCTGTTGTATCAATCACCGGTAATTCACCAAATTGGAAACTCTTTTCTATCTTTTCCGACAGGGAAAAGGCACTGATTTAAGGAAAGGCGGAGATTAATGAAGGCATGGTGACAACTCGAGGTTCCACCGGTGCTGAGCTTAGGTGAAGCGCGCCACAGGGATGCCAACCACGCGGGCGGGCGTGCCTTCTTCCTTGTGTCCTTCCGCTCCCCCACGAACGCCAGGAGTCGATGCCCTGGGTCGCACCCGTTGGGTTGCAGGTACTCTGGGTGTTCGGGTGCAGTTATAATGAACTTACCTGTGCTCGCATGAACGGGAAGTCGAGGCTGAAGAACCCGGATAAAAAACCATCTCAACGCTGAGGACACCGAAAACGTGTTCTTCGGACAACCTGAAAGCGAACAGAGAAATCAATCAATGGTCTATTCGAGTTCTTCCAGGAATCGTGAGAGTGCACGATGCATTCACTCATCCCTCATATCACGTAATAATATACCATTTTAATTAATTTGAATTTCAATCACACCAAATGAAGGTTAAATTCCGCCGCCATGTTGCTTCAGCTCCTGTGACTTTCCTACCGTTTCTTAGAATCTTTCTCCGCCAGCCACTTTCGGCGCAGGATTCGAACCTTTCTCAGAATTTGCCTTCGGTTTCAGAGATTTCGGCTGCTTTTTCACTAGAAATCAACGGGACCGAATAACGGGCCTCGACCGGGTCCTTTGAAAAAGGGAAAGTCACCCCGGGGGAGGGAAAAAGGAGAAACCTGGCTTCGCAGGGGAATTGGCTTTTGAATACTCACGGAGTCTCCCAAAGACCGGACACGTTTAAGGGTGGAATGTCTTCCCTTCGCAAGGGTGTATTCCATCCTCCTCCCAAGATTAAAAATTCTTAATAAGGGTGTTAAGACCAGGGTGAGGAGGAACTGAAGAAAAAAGGAACACAGTAGGGTGCAATATTGGTTGGAAGAAATAAGCTTTAATTTAACTTTTAATATATTTTATAGTGCGTTTTTTATGTGTGTGCAATTTATAATATGTGTATTTATGATATGTACTTTATAGTTTAGCAAAATGTGCTTATTATTGTATTACAACTTCTTGTAGGAGTGTTGTTATTTATATTTGGCTTTAGTTAGACAATGTGTTGCACGTAATTTTTATACTATCATATTTACTCTACAGAATGCTACATTTGAAGATGGTAAGTATCGAATAAATAAATAAATAATCTTCACCGATTCTTTCGGAATAAAAAATTTTTTTAAATTTTGTTGAGTGAATGCTCAAATTTAGTTTTTTAAATTCTTTAATTTAGAAATTGCAAGTGAAATAATTGTGAATGTATTTCATAATTTCAGGAGATTTCGAAAAAAGTAAATTTTAGGATAAAACGATTAATTCTCTAATGCTTTTCGAATCGGTTCGAAAGAACTAAAAATAATTAAATATTAATTTGTGTTACTTTTATTTTTTATTACTCTTTTAATACTTTTTATTTTTATAGTATTTTATGTTGATTTTTATTTCCATCAAAAATAAGAGCTGGGTACATTGTCATCGGCAATATTTATATTTATACTAATTTTATTTTTTAGTATTTACATGAATTTTTTAGAAATGTTAATTCGAGGAAAGAGAATGAAAATGGAAAATTCATTCCAAAAATTTAATCAAAATGGGCTCATTTTAACGAGCAGGAATTATTGCTTAAATAAAATTGAAAAATCAGTTTTACAAAATAAATGCTAAATGAAGAAAAGTACACTAAATGAAGAAAATAAAAATTTTCTTCATTTAGTGAAGAAAAGTGAAAAATGTGGTTGCGAGGTAAAATAATAAATAATTCTTTGGCTAAAATAACAAAATGGCGCAGGCGAAGAGAGAGAAAGTGTTGGGAGGCGATGGCTCCTCATTGGTCGATCCCCTTCGCCCGATTTTCGTTCTTTGTCCGCGTCACTAAATGCCTAGCTGGATGCCAGCTCGGAAAAAATCGCCTCTGGTATCAATGCCTCATTACACGCGTGACAACAAAGAATTTCAGACTCCATTTTTGTTCAGCACTGCCTCCGTCTCCTCTCGATCCCTTTTCGCTCTTCGCTCCTTCTCTTTCCGGATAATTCGCTTTCTTCCAATTAAGGAGTAATTGGAGTCGTTAAAATTTCCAGATATAAAATTACACAGAAAAATGGCGTCGGGAGGCGGAAATAAATCGGAGGAGGACGACACGTTCACACGAATCCCGACGGAAATGGACTTATGCGGGGGACCTTTCACATCATGGCCGAATTGTCAGCAGTTTCAGCAAACACACCCAAAATAATTAGCCTGAATATCATGCTAACACAATAAATCTGCTTGTATGCGTGCATCCGATTTTGTTACCTAATAAATTAATAACGACTGAAACCATTCCGTACAGACTTTTTTCTAAAGACGTGTATTTTTTTATATCTTCGCCATGTTTTTAACCCGTTAAGCGGCTCAATCCGCTGCGAGTAGTGGTTCCTGTAGTGGCCACGTATTTGCAGCAGCTGCCGTATATATACGTCATTATCCATTGTATAATTTTTTTATATTTTATGTTTAGTTTATGATTATTTTAGGTTATGTTTATTACATTTTATAAAATATTGAAATAAAAGTAGGAAAGTAATTTATACACATTGAAGAGTAGAGAAAAAATGAACGACACTTTATGTACCTTTATGTATCGTGTTAATTCGCCATACATTTGAATTCCCAAGAATCATGACCTACGACACAGTTCAGTATTCTCTAATATTTTGCCGAGAGAAAGATCTGCTTTTTATTATTGTATTAGATATCAGAGCATTGATACAAATTGTGTTGTGAAGCCTACGCGAAAGCGCTCAGGTTTACAAAAATACAGTAGCGCTCAAAAATATTTTGACAATACAAACGTTTCTTAGTTTTTACTATTAAGATTTTATTATTTTACTGTTGTATTATTTAGTTATCAAAACTATTAATAATATATTTGTCGCCCTTTCGGCATTAAAACAGTAAAATACACAAAACATTACAGTCTTCTTAGTCTTCTGCTTTTTCTTGACACTGTCTTTTAAAGAATACGTTACTTTTAAAGATAAACTCTTTGTTTCTTTTTAGTTTAGATTAATTTGCTTTTTAACTAATAATCATATTTAAAAAATGACAAATGTTGTCATGCATTTTAACGAAAGCCAATGAAATTCACTTCGTAAGGGATTCTTACGGGTGGAAAACTGTAAATTGTATATTGTCAAAATACTTTGGGGCGCTACCCAAAGTCTCTAAGTGTACATTTCTGACGATGGATTTCCAAAATTTAGTTTTGATAAATAGGTTTTTAAAAATGAGTTTCTAAAAAACGGGTTTCGAAAAATAATTTCTAAAAGTAGATTTCCAATAAAATTAATGATTTTTAGAAGTAAATTATCACATTTTTGATATTTTGACTTTCGACACAATAAAAGCTGATTAAAATAGCGAAAAGCAGTAATATAAATATTTAAATAACAAATTCAAAAGAACAGAAGTTTATATTATTGCGAATGAATTCGTATTCCAATTGGAAACCTTTTCTTATTCGGTCCGAATTCGCAAAAAACGGTTTTGTTTCGACCTCACCGTATTTTCCTTCTCTAATTCGGTTTGCATTCGAAATAAAGAAAGTTAAAGGGTAATTTCGACGTACTTTTCAACTCTAATTCAATTTCGAGAAATTTAGTGTCGTTTTGGGAAAAGTTCTCCTCTCCGAAGGGAAAGCTTTACCACATTTTGGGGAAATAAAAGGGAGAGTCACAATGGCTGCGATGATTATGTGCCGCTTTTGAAATAAAGAATTACTTTTTGTTTTACTGTATCATTCTTCGCCCAGTAAAAAGTTTTTTATTTTTTTATTTACTCTGTGGACGTATTTGGATTTATTTTCATCTCTGTGGATGTCTGTGGATTTATTATGTTAATATTTACGTAAAAATTCATGAGTTTCTTCCGAAGAATATAAAGACAAAGGAGTTATAAAAGTTGGAAATAAAAAGTGTGCACTGTTTTGTGCATTTTTCATCCCTACGCGAGCGCCCCTAGCGGAAGTAAAAGCAGCAAAAAGGGAGGATTGGCAGTTTGTGGTCGAAGCAAATCCTGGTCAAATTCCCGAAGACAAAATATGGAGTCGTGGCCGGAGGGTAAATTCTTTTTGGGCGAAGATAATTATATTTGATAAAAAGAGTTTTGACGTTGACGTGGAACGTTCTTTTATTTTCTTCTTGATGCCTTGAAAATCCACTTGAATTCACTTTTCTCTCCTCATCTCGCCTTTTCTTCCTTCTTTCTTTTCTTTTCTTTCTGCGGACGCAAATTCCCTCAATTTAGATCGAAGCGGATAATTTGCTCCGGGTGTTGAATAATGAGATGGGAGAACAAGAGACCCGAGTTAATATTTCGCATGAGAGTCCGCCATTTTGTCGGATTATTAAAATTATGCAATTTTTTTTTATTATAATAAAGAAAACCCCGCCCTTTTATTATTCGCCTCTGGAATTTGGTTGGATAACTCGTTTTCTTTTTCTTTTCTTTTTGGCCGATGATTTTTGACCCTTCGCTCGAAAGACAAATACTAGAGACGGGGCTTTCACGCATTCTCAAACACTTAACCGTTTCTTCTCGACTGCTTACACAACCGCCCCCAAAAAGGACACAGGCCTCTTTTAGGAGTGACGCCAGCAAAAAACAAAAAAATATATACTGCAGTTCGTATTTTGTATGATTTAAAATATTTTATAAATCAATAAATGTTCCGAAAATTAGAAAAAAATCCCAAAGTCATCAAAGGATTACTATTCAGTGAGCACAACTATTTTTGAATAAAAAAGGGCGACATAAGGGGGTGAAGAAAAACCGGAAATCACAGCCTTAAGGTCTTCGGACGTCCTTAACATCAAAACACGAAAGAACTCAATGACGTTGTCCCCCCGCTCTCTCTCTCTCTCTCTCTCTCTCTCTCAATCATTTTTTTAATTTGGCAAAGGTACAAAAATTTAAATCAGTTTAAGCTGCGTTTACACCTTTCAGAGCACTTTCATTCATGTCTATTTTCTTTCTAATTTTTTATTAATCGAAACAAATGCAGTTGATTTTTATTTCAACTTTCGACATTTCCGACTTCTCTCAGCCCTTAATTAGAAATCCATAATTGCAATGGAAGAGTACCTTTTTGTTGTTTGCGGTACGATTGCTGTATTTTGAGATTTTCCAGTAAAAAGACATTCCAAATTATCTGGGAAATGCCAAAGAGGGCTTTTCATATTAATTACCTGTTACTTATTTATTTTAATATACACTTGTGTTTATTTATTTATTAAATACTTGTTGCCTATTTATTTACTACATACTTATTGTTAATTTATTCTCTATATATATATATTTGCTGTTTATTTATTTACTGTATACTTATTGTTAACTTATTCCCTATATATTTGTTGTTTATTTATTTACTGTATACTTATTGTTAACTTATTCCCTATATATTTGTTGTTTATTTATTTACTGTATGCTTACTTCTTTATTTATTTTTTATATAATCACTGCATATTAATTTACTTTATTTTTATATACAGTAGGTAGGCTTCTCTACCCCCTAAACGGACTGATAATTTTATTTTATTTTATTTATTTTACTTTGTAAATTTGTACCTGAAATTAATTTTGTAAAGTTTTATCCGAATCTTCTGAAATTCTTATGGTGCTCAATTCAAATTTGGAAAAAAAAACCCAAATACCTACGGGTGAAATAGGGTAGAAATATATGTCACGGGCCGGACAGTGGGTTCCGGAAGGATGGAATAGTGACAAAAGAAGAGAGAAAGAAAAAGAAGAAGAGTTATTTATGTTTATATTTAGTTTAGTTTTGGCTTTCATCGACATCGAAATGTGCACAATAAAATTATATATTTCCTCCGAATTATTACATATATATTATTATTATTATTATTATAAGGACGGGCTTAGCTTAGTCTCTTAAACCGCCTGCTCACTGAGTTGTCGGACAGAGTTCGAATCCCAAGGACAGTGGGTATTTGAGTAAGGCCGTCCTCCCTCGCAGATGATTGGTCAGCACTGCGAGGTACCCAGACCACTGCTGGGAGGACGGAATAACGTCTGGCAAAACAACACGAAATTCCGCCTCCTTCACCTACTAACACTTCAGTGGACTCGCCACCCGCTACAGTTTCTTACATGTTCATTCAGGCGCTGTGCAACCTAACAAAAAGTTCGCAAAAACCCCGCGACTCTAACGGAAAAAGCGGGTAAAGTAAAAGAAAAGTAAAGTAAAGTATAGGGAATAATTCCGATACATAAGCAAGTTTCAAAAATTAGAAATCTACTATTTGTAACTTTTAATATTCTATTCTTCCCAATTATATCGGTTTGATGGTCATATTGATAACCGTTAAAGCAGCTCTTTGGCTTTTTCTATGCGGTACAAAACCAAAATTCTTACTGTCGATGAGCATTTATTCTTTTTATCAATGACGGAAATGACTCAGTCTGAGAGATGTGGAATTAAAATTACGCGGTTTGTCATTCGAAAAGTCTCCTTCGGTCAAAATTATATATAAATAATGGCGAGCGGATTGTGTGAGATTCGTTTGTAAGCCAAATCTTTCCTCCTTCAAAGATCTTATCATTTTATGCACCTTGGAAAAAAAAGAAACTATTTTTCAGTAATAAAAAACCTCCTCTACACAAAAATCAGACCTATCGTTTTATTTATATAAATAGATTTGTTTCATTTACTAAAAATAATTTCAAGTGTTCGATTTGAGTATTAAATTGATATCGAGTAAATCTCTCTGAATAAACTGAGCCGTTGTTTTACGATATTAATGACGTAATTGTACTTATAATTATTTAAATTAAAAACCGGGTTTAATTATGCTTGATAGTCTCATAGTCATACTCTTGCGTATTTTACTTAAGTTACAATCGTCACAAGAAAAATTCTTAGACTTGTATTAAAGCTTGAGCGATGTAAAGACGTCAGCATTATGACGTATACAACTTATAATCGTTATATCTCAGAAACGGTGGCTCATAGGAAAAAAATCCCCATAAATTTTTTGTAGATAATTTTATGATTTAAAATTTTTACCTGAGTTAATTTTCTGATAGAACTTAATGTTTTGTAGAAAATCGCGAAAAACTGCATTTGGCCTTTGACCTCGCGTCAATTTTTTGGCGATTTGACTCTTACAATTATACTCTGTATATAATTTTTTAGAAATTATTGTAATTTAACTCCTGATTTTTATACTAATTTGACTCGGGCTGGATAACCCATAATGAAAAATTAAAATGTTTCACTGCATTAATAATTTTTATCACTTCACAAAAGTCTCAAAAACAACAAAAATATTTAAGTGTGGAATCGAAATTAGTGTTTTAGTGCCTCATCTGGTTTAACTACTAAATAGTTTTGGATTGAATAGCAAATAATGCAACGACACATCACCGGATTTGATCCTTCCCTCGGCCTTTCAGAGTCCCGCCAACAGATTTCGGTATAAACAGACTTTGAAAAATCATATTGAAGATGTCAAAACCAAGTTTAAACAAACAAAA